>OX359289.1:85312728-85912728 GCA_947179395.2 Pulicaria dysenterica
AACGATAGCAAAATTGTAATTATCATGTATTAATTAACTAATAAAAGGGCAAACATGTTCGACACCCCCCCCCCCCCACAACCCATGTTTTTTAAAAAAATCCCCCAAAATATTAAATTGTCATAACTTTTTAAGTTTTGTGAATTTAAACAAAAAAATTATATCAATCTTTTAGTTTTTTAATCCTCTTTCAAACAAGACAACTCTTCCCATATTTTTCTAATTTTTTTTTTGAAATTGCAAATTTTGTTTGCATTTTGGGCTGCATTGTAGTGATGTGTACGGATTTTGCATTTTGGGTTTGAATATGTAATTTTGCATTTTGGGCTGCATTTTTATTGAATCATTTTAGGTTTGCATTTTGCATTTTCATAATTTGCATTTTGGAAGCATCTGCATGACCTGCATGTTCATATTTTGCGTTTTTCGATTTTTTTGCATTTTGTATTTTAGAATGAAACCCAGCTTAAAATGCAAACTTTGGTTTTTCAAAAAAAAGATTGAGAAATATATCAAGTCAGGTCTTATTTGAAAACGAAAAACTGAATCTAACTATATGCTTTTTTTTATAATATTCTTAAAAACGAGTGAACTATGATCATTTAAAGTTAAATAGGTTTTTTTAAAAAAGGATTGTGCTGGGAAGGGCGACATGAGTTTTTTTTTCCAGTTTACCTTTAAACGATATGTCACGTGTCATCTCTAAAATATTCACTATAAATATCTAAGATACGATACCGAATTTGTACATTTAGTTTTTAATTAACAAAAATACGCACAATATCCCATATTAGTGAAATTATCAAAGCATCATTCTAGTCAACGCCGCTAGTTGTTCTTAGGCAGTTGATTCTCTTGTAATTGTGCTCTACAGTGCTTTCATTCTTTTGAAATATTACAATAGTCGGATTAAACCTTTGTATATATAATTAGTGAACACGTAAACATATACAAAAATTAGTAGATAATATAAATAACATACTATAATAAAACTAATATTTGACCATATTAATATTTATTACACCTCATTTTTACTCGATATGACGTTATATCACCCGTAATGATCATACATATTTTTAAACAAATAATAAATACATACCATATATGTTTCAATAATAAAGAACTCTCTGATGTTTAGTACTTATGAAAATTTATTTACAAGAACATATGGTAACCCAGATAGATAACATCTATTTAATCGCGTAATTATACTCATTTCATTCCAATGACCCATTACAACATATAATACAAAATATCACCAACTTATACCAATATGATTCATGTATATCCAAATAACAACCATATGACTCATTACAATCATTTATGTTAAGTTGATACCCAATATAAACCTTTAAAGCTCATATAACCCATTGGTACTATTAAACACGATATAACCCATTAATGCACATCTATTATTTTTAAGACCCATTATGACTTATAGCAAAAATAAAATAATATTATAAATTACATGACCAAAAGCTAAATCATGTGTAACATTTAAAAACCTTGGGTGCAACAATCTGCTTATGTGCGACAATATATTTATAACAAACCGAGTGTTAGTGATAAGTCAGTGATACTGTAATATGATTATTTATGCAACATTGGACAAATTGTGCGACTACTACAATTATACTTTCACGTACATACATGTTCATAGAATAGGAACGGGGGAATGTCCTAACAAAAAATTTATGGAAAAAAAGATATTACAATCATCATGAATAAAAAAACATAAGAACGAGATCATAAATAGATGATATAATTTGAAAATGAAACCAATATATAACTATCATTACAGCATGCGGTGTGCTCTCGGATGCCCTTCGGCATGCCTAGTTGGAAGGGTGGTACCGAGGAATACACCACCACCCCTTTTGTACTGAAAAGCATGTATGGTCTCGGTGGGTGAATGGCGATGGAGAGAGGGGAGAGAGAGAGGGGGGAGAGAGAGAGAGAGGAGAGGGAGGAGAAGAGAAAAAGAGGAGAGAGGAGAGAGGATAGAGGAAAGATAGTATTTTTTTAATAAAATATTTTTGAAGCGTCTGAAGCATGTGCAGTACAGAGGTTTAAGCATGGGTGAAGCATGAGTGATATGGCGCTGACATGGCGCGAAACATTGTATGCTTCACATGGGGTACACCCCATGCTCTTAGGCTAGGCGTAGTGCCTTCGGGCTCGCCAGCTTCACATTGAAATACCCCTACAGGTGTTACGTGTTCCATCCCAAATTTGCCCTTCCAGGTCCGCCAAACCAAAAGAATTGTCAACTTTTTCTTTTTCCTTTTTTTTGGTTTTGTAAGAAGGTAAGGAGAGAGAAAATATTTTGGGTTGTTTGGGTTGATTGAGATGGGTGCTACTTGGTTTTGAGTTGACTTTGGGTTGGGAAGGAGAGAGTAAGAAAAGATGATGTGGCAGCTGAGGTGACATTCGGGTTGGTTTAGGTTGATAAATGTGCTACTCATGGCCTTAGGCCATGCATACTGTATAGCCCGAGAGCCTTCGGGTTCTTAGGGTAAAATAAAGATGGCTCGGGAACACCATTACGGCTACCCTCTTCAGGTTGGCAATTAGTTTTCCCAACCTGAGCAACTCGTTCACTTTATTTTTTTCTTGTTCACTTTATTTTTTCTTTCTTTTTAGTTGTTGTATAAGAGAGAGCAAGAAGAGATAAAATATTTTGGTTTTTGGGTTAATATATACTTAGGTTTCAGGTAATAGAGAAAAGAAATAGAATGATGTGACACTGATGTAAGATTCGGGTTGAGAAATATATTATATTAGTTATACTCTTGGTCTTATAATTTATATATATACTAGCATGGTACTCACGCAATGCTGCGACGACAATATTTTCTACTCGATAACATATAAGTATGGTATACACTATAATGACAATGAATGATTTGCAATTTCCCAACATATGCATTTTCCTTTTACTTTTTTCATTTTCTTTCTTATTTATCAACTCTGTATATTAATTTTTAATTAAAATAACTTTTAAAAAATAATAAATTAAGAAATATCTATACTTATAAAATATGATAATAAAACCATATAATGAGTTTAGGATTTATGTTAATGTGGATGATGAATTATGTTGGTATGAGAAAGTTTATTATTGTCTTATTAGGTTTGAGTGTTTTAAATAAATGTACGAAATTTAAAAATATATTTGTCATTTTTTATTACTTAAACGTTTATGGTAAAGTAAAGTGTTGGTCCTGAATGGATACTACAACAACAAATGTTTGTAGAAGGGGGGAGGGGGGGTTGAATACAAACTTTAGTTTTTAAAAAAAAAATTAACAACACACTTATACTTCATATAATTCTTATTGATGTAAATCAAGAATTACTTGAACTGGATGCGAAAAATTCAAGTTCAATAAAGGTGGCAACTAATATGTCTAACACATAGATGAAGCTAATCCTAACCAACTAATGCTTAGAATTACATGAACTGTGATGTTTCTCATCAAGGTCTAGGTTGCGTGCTCATGTAGAGAGGTAAAGTGAATACATATGCATCCCGACAACTAAAGATACACGAAAAGAACTATACAACTCATGATCTGGAACTGGGTGCTGTGGTTTTTGCACTCAAAAGCTGGAGACACAACCTATATGGTACGAAGAGTGTAATCTATACCGATCATAAAAGTCTACAGCATATCTTCGATCAGAAGGAGTTAAACATGAGACAGAGGTGCTGGATTGAACTTTTCAGTGACTATGATTGTAAAATTCGTTATCACCCTGGGAAGGCGAATGTGGTAGCGGATGCTCTCAGTAGGAAGGAAAAAATTAAGCCTAGACGTGTGCGAGCCATGAGCATGACAAACCAATCGGGTATCAAAGGAAGGATACTCGAAGCACAACTAGAGGCATCTAGTGACATGAATGCTCCAAACGAGATGTTGTGGGGTTTGGGTAAACAACTAGAGAAGAAGGACGACGGTGGATTGTATTTTGTGGAACGAATTTGGGTTCCACAAACAGGCAATCTAAGGACACTAATTCTAGATGAGGCTCATAAGACAAAATACTCTTTGTATCCCGGTACGGATGAAATGTATCACGATCTTAGAGACGTGTATTGGTAGCCATGGATGAAGAAGGATATAGCTACCTATGTAGGCAAGTGTCTGACTTGTTCGAAGGTAAAAGCCAAACACCAAATACCTTCGGGACTACTACAGCAGCCAGAGATCCCTGAATGAAAATGGGAGAACATAACCCTGGATTTCATCACAAAACTACCAAGTAGTGGTCATGAATTTATCTGGGTAATTGTGGATAGGATGACAAAGATAGCACACTTCTTAGCAATTCGTGAGGACTAGAAGATGGAAAAGCTAGCAAGGGTGAATATCAGCGAGATCGTGGCAAGACACGGGGTGCCTGTGTCTATTATATCTGATCGAGATAGTCGATTTACATCGCGGTTCTGGCAGACACTACAGAAAGCTTCGGGTACAAGACTAGACATGAGTACACCTTATCATCCTCAGACCGATGGTCAGAGTTAGCGAACGATTCAAACCCTGGAAGACATTCTTAGGGCATGTGTTATTGATTTCGGGGGAAACTGGGATACACATCTACCTTTGATTGAGTTTTCCTACAACAACAGCTATCATACGAGTGTTAAATGTGCACCGTTTGAAGCCCTATATGGACGGATATGTCGGTCACCTGTTGCTTGGACCGAAGTGGGAGAAAGCCAACTGATCGGGCCAAAAATTATACAAGAGACTACTGACAAGATCTTTCAGATCAAGGAAAGACTCAAGACTGCAAGGGATCGCCAAAAGAGTTACGCCGGTAATCGGCGGAAACCCTTAGAATTCAGTGTTGGTGATCGTGTATTGCTTAAAGTGTCGCCCTTGAAGGGTGTAGTGCGCTTTGGTGTGGAAGGAAAACTAGCACCAAGATACGTAGGACCCTTTGAGATTACCGAGCGGATTGGCTCGGTAGCCTACCGGTTAAAGCTACCTCAAGAACTCAGTGGTGTACATGATATGTTTCACGTATCGAATCTAAGGAAATGCCTAGCGGACGAGAATCTGCAAGTGCCACTTAACGAAATCAAGATAGGTAACACCCTACACTTTGCAGAGGAACCTGTAGAAATCTTGGATCGAGAAGTCAAAAGCCTAAAGAGGAGTAAAATCCCGATAGTCAAGGTATGATGGAATTCTAAGCGGGGACCCGAGTTTCTGTGGGAACGGGATAATCACATGAAGTCCAAATATCCACACTTGTTTAAACACTAAAATCCTCGTAGCAGTATAAGCTGAATTTCGGGACGAAATTCTTTCAAGTGAGGGATGCTGTGACATCGTCACCAAATCCGGTTAGTCATTTAAACCGCAACAATTGAAACCCTAATTTATGCTATGTTGAGAAATAATTTCTAAAGAACCATTGTGGTTTGGTTTTATGCTCGTTTATACTTTAGATATATTCCTAATGTTTCTAGATTATAGTACTAGCCTTGGAATATTAAGAAAACCTAAGTTTAACTTAGAATTACATTTTATGCTTAGTTAGGTAGACTTTTAGAAAATTGCCTTACAATGCCACATTTTCTACCAATTTATAGTATTTTTATAAAAAAAATAAAGTTTGTTAATATATATATATAATTTCGATTTTATAGTAATAGGAGAAACTTTTTTTAAAAATTTAGATTTAAACCTTATATTTATCCTTAATTTAAGAAACCAACCCAATTCTTACCCTATATAAATCAAACCTAAACCAAACCCTAGCCCCCATTTGATTTTCACGGCACTCTCTCCCCCTCTCCCTCTCAATCATCGACCTCAAGCCCTCCCCCACCTCCATTGTCGATTTCTCAAATCAAGAACACAAGGGCCAAGCTTCAATCTAGGGTTTTTGATCATTGGTATTAAGGTAAGACTCTAATCATTATCATCTTATGATCACTCTATGTCATCTTCTCATCTCTCATTCATCTCCTTCTTGAATCCATAGAAACATGTCCAAGATCATCAAATATATGTTCAAAAACGTTTTCATGTTGTGTCTAAGAGTTTTTACAATAAAAAACTAGGGTTTTACACTCTAAAGGTCTATATACATGGAACTGGTTTTCTGGTCAGAAAGTATGGTCGTGTTTGGGAAGGAATAACAGGGTATATTCGTGGAGATTTTAATTTATTCTTGAGTCTAGAATGTAGTGATTTGAGTCTAGTTTCACCACAACTAAGGTTTGTAAATTTTGAAGGTCTTTCGGTCGGTCAAAAGGATTTTACCATAGAAGTGCGCAAATCTGCCAGTGTGTCCGACAGATTTGAGGTTAAAGTTTTGGTTTAGAAACCCGTCCAAACTTAGTATTTTCAAACAATATTTTTACTGTAGCATTTTCATAGAGTCTAGAGTATTCTGTAAAAATTTCGTGAATTTTAGATGTCATTTACTATTTTTACCAAATTCAAACATTCTGTTGCGCATGTGCAGATGTTTTTCTGTCAGTAGTAGCTTTTGTTAATTTTTATAAATATCTATCTAAGATGGTTTATTCTGGAAACATTACACGATGTAGTAGGAACATTGAACCTACTGTAACATAAATTTTATGATCAAAATCGGACGTTTAGTATTTTCTAAAATTACATAAAGTCAACCTATAGAATCAGAAGACTTGAAATGTGGCATTAGGTTAATACCAAACAACTTCACATGCCTTTGGGTCATACTAGGAGTTCAAACACCTACATAAGTGACTAATGTACATTATTACTTGTTGTAGATCCCGCACCTATTCCTCCGCAAGATTAGGATTCATTGAGAAGCTAAGGTGAGTACTCGTAACCCCTTTTTTGTGCATACTTTTTGGGGAAAAATGACACTCAACATGTTTTTACTATACCGTGTTTTAAACTTTTCTAATGACAATTGTATGTTGCATGATATGTGGTTATGTGAACTTATACTTGATTATGCTATGGGATGACTATATATCTACAACCCGTGTTGGGTTATGACTATGAGATGACTATAAATTCCTATGAGCCAACTTATGTTCCGGACCGGCTATAGTATGTTGGAAGACTAACTACTCTTGAACTGAGGTGTTATGGTTATTGTTATGCTCAAATCGCAAGTACTTTCCTATTATGCGGCAATTGTTAAAACTACATACTATACACAGTAACTTGATTTCTATTTAAACCTGCGAGCTCACCATCATTTGTGTTGACATTTTTAGAGTGTTAATTTTCAGGTAATGCTAACAACGATAACTAAGGATGCTTAGAAGGCTAACTAGACTTTTAGAAAGACTCAGCTATTGCAAGGTTACTTTTAGACTTCAGACATAACTTTTGAACTATCTCTTTTGTTTTGATTGTTGGTTTTGGGCTTGTTGCCCCGTATACCTGACCCGGGTTGTGGGATTTACATTTACGTATTCTCTTTCATTGTTTTTTACTATGATGCTGTGAATATCGACTTATCGCGGCACAAGTCCCCTCTTGTGTCGGGAAAACGTCGTGACACGTTGAATTTTTTTTGCATTTAGTGTTTTCTCTATGATGTCATAAATATATTATCATGATCCTCTCCGTCACACTTCGCGTTTCCGCCTTGACGGGGTGTGACATAGGGTTTCTACAAAACGTCATTGATACTGTGATAGCTGTTGACCAAAATTTTGGTAAAAGAGTATTCTTACGAGAATTCCTCTTTGTCCATCTGAAGGGGACATGTTCCCATTCAAATCCTGTCTTATCATATTCCTACAACGATTTTCTTACTTGCAATGGATTGAAATTCTTAATGGTAGTCAACATACATTCCAGTTTTTAGTAATAAGTTACTCTAATATTTTATTATTAGCTACTATAATATTTCATTATTGATTTACAATTACAACGATGTATTAATTTACATTCCTTTTAAGCTAAAGTGTATTATAGTTTGTATTGTCTTCTCCATCCTTTTGATTCATACTTGCAACAAAAACTCATCATAACTCCTCTTTGTGACCGCCTTCGTATTACGTGGGTACCCCACTAATGTGTGTCTGTGTGTGTGTATATATATATATATATATGGTAAGGATATTATAATATATAACATTTACTAGGAAGTTACTGTTGAATGAACAGTAACTTTCCTATTAAATATTATATATTTAAAAGTTCAAAATATAACTCTAATTTAATCTAGCCCAGTGACAAGCACTACATTTTACTAGTGGTGGCAACGGGGCGGGGATTCCCCGTGACCCGTGGGTATCCGACCCGAACGGGGCGGGTATTCCCCGCCTTAACGGGTGATGGGTCGGGGATGGGGATGTATTGGTGTACCCGAAGCGGGGATGGGGCGGGGACAGGTATAGTACTATTCGCCCCGTTTAAGACCCGATATATATATAAACATATATATAAATATAATATATATCAGTTTATAACTTTATATAATGGATCATTTATTAAATACACTGGGTAGACATTCAATGAATAGTAAAAATGAATTATGGTAAATATGAATTTGTTGATGATTTAGGGTACGAGTTATGTGGATTTTGATACTTAGCTATGGAGATTTCATGGTGAATTGATGATCCGCTGGTGATGAAGATTGAAGGCGAAATATTTTTTTTTGACGATATTAAGAAGTTGTCGTTTTTGTTTTATTTACTTTTCAGACTTGATAATGTTGTCATCATCTTTTTTGGGTTTTGTCATCGAATATTGTTCATATTTTGAAGTATTAATGTTTATCGGTGTTTATTTTTATATTTTTATCCATATAAAAAAAATTGTCATTATTTAGTAAATGGGTACCCATCGGGTTCCCCATACCCGGTGGGGATTATTTCACCCGAACCCCGGGGCGGGGATGAGTCTGGGACTGGAGGTTAGGGATGGGGATGGGTATTGTGATCCCCGTCCCCACCCGTACCCATTTACATCACTACATTTTACTTACTCTATGTCCCATGTTCCAGTCTTGGTCGCAGCAGATGGTTTCCTTATTTTTTTTCTCATTTCCTTTCCATGCGTCAGTAACTTTTTGCTTCCCATGCATCACAATTCTTTTTGTTGTAGACCGTAGTACACTTTTCTTTTGCTATTTAACATTTACATTTTATATTATTGTATTAAGATAATTAATTTAATCATGTGTTTTGCTATTAACCTATTGTGACTAATATGTAATATTTAGTGTAAAAATAAATATATATTTCCTACCCTCACTTTTATCTATAGTTCGATGTAAATTCTTTTGTAACATAAAATCTATCTAGAATTTTTTTTAACATTATAATTTTAAAGTCTATTTTTTATGTTAAATATGAAAAACTGGCGATAGTTCTATAATAGTTCTTTTTTTCCTTAATTAAAACATTCTTTGATTATAAGAATTGATAAAATATGATGGTCATGTTTGGCATAATAAAAATAGAATATGGGTTGTTTTAAATTTGAACTTAATACCGCTTTATTTCAAATATTTGTGTTTGAATGTAAGTTTTTCATATTTTGTTCAACATAGTTAAGCTCCGCTACAACGCGCGGGTAATACTCCGCTCGTTGAGAGAATGAGCAAGGATAGGAAGCAATCGCAGTAGTCAATTAATATAAAATCAAGGGGTAAAATATCTATCACACTTTCATCATAAAATTAAAAATAAGGCTCCAATAGTATGAAAAAAAGTTGTTGGAAAGTAAAACTGGTGGGAGAGAAGCAGACACTCTCATATAAGGTGTAACTCCCCAATTCTAGAAAACTGGTTATATAGAAAATTCTTCATATGTAATAAAATTTATTATGTGCAACCGTGCCTATTTAAAATTAATTTGATGGAAGCAATAATGAAAACTTATCCTTTAAGTAATGAAATAAACAAACTTTATATACTTGAAAAAAACTATCGAATAAATCATTTGAATTTAAAACATTTTAAATAATAACTCGATCGACAACTAGCATAATTAGTATTTAAAATGTGGTTGAGCTCCACAAGTCTATCTACTAGTTGATCGTCTTCATGTAATTGAAATTAGCTGGAAAAAAAATAATGAAAACAACTAACTTGAGTTTAAAGCTCAATGAGTTATCCTAACTCTAACTTCTAAATAGTGATGTCATCCTTTATTAGTAATAACTTTCATATATTATAATTATAAATATATACAATAGGCAAGATCTTAAAATGAGTTTTTTTACTGTTCATTATTAGGATTTTATAACATGCGCCAATAATATATATAATAAATTGCCATACAAATCTAAGGTACCTATGTATAGTAGATCAGGCGGTTAATAACATTCCTTTTAACATGAAGGTCGCGTGTTCAAGCCACCCTTCCTCCTTTTCACCCTCTTTAATGCTTTTTTTTCTTTACAATAGTTGTTGTTTCATTATTTTTCAAACTCATCCTTTTATTTCCTTTTTCCAATCATGTAATTTTATTTCTCTAATCTTTTATTTTTTATTAATAACAAAGAATATAATATATTTTCTTTTTACTTATACATTAATTATAGTATGTTTATTCCTAATCTTATCTTTTTTATTATTATAACAAAGAATATAATATATATTTTTTTAATTATATATTTTATAATTTTTATGAATTCTTTTTTATCATAGTATCTATTTTTTATAAAGTGAATTTTAATTATCTTATAATAGCTTTAGATTGAGAAATGAAGATTTTAGATATTAATCATTTAAGTTGATTCAAAAATATTTCAAAGAGCGTTTGATTTATTGTGTTTTTGTAAGTAAAAGAAATTCTAAAAAGTTCGTGTTCCTAAGTATTTTGTTTTGCCTTCTATAAATTATTTTCTATCACTTTTTCTCTCTCTTTATTTAAGCATTTACTTAAGAATTCAATAAATTATAATTTATTTTGAAATCCATTTTATATTTTTTGGGCTTCTTTTATCAGAGTCTTTAGTACTTGATGTGAAATAATATAATAATGAAATAAATAAGAAAAAAAAACAAAAAAAGGGAACACAATTAAAAAAATGAGTTAAAAGGGAGTAAGTAAAAGAGATAAAGGAAAAAAATTAGGCATTGAGGAAATGAAAAATATTTATTGAAAGAGAATCATACTAAAAAGTACATTTTATAGGCATAAAATAGATCTACAAGTTTTGATTACAAATTTGGTTATTTACTAAATCAAAAAATAATGTTACTTATACAAAGGACAAAAAAATAATATTAAATTGTTACGTTAGACGTAATATAAAAAATTGTACATGTTTTGATTTAAACCTGAAGCAAATGTTACATTATGTTTCTAAATGTTAAATTTTTTTCGGCTTTATTTTACATAATTGTGCTAATATGTATATAGTGTTTGTTTCTTTTTTCGTCCTAAAACCCCGCTGCAACGCGGGGGTTAACTTCGCTCGTTAACTTTATATCCAACATCATACTATTAGCTAACATTTTCATCATTCTTGTAAAATTTTGTCATAACTCATACATATACTTATACATATTTACCTTCATAAATATACATTTCAATTATATCTACATGTCCCTCTTTACTGCGTCAGTTTCTTATGTAATGACCTACCATTCGTATAATTGTAATAAGATACTTAACAATATCATATTCGTATATTTATTTTTATACATTCTATATATCCGTTTGCTACTAAATATATTTATTTAAAATTTATAATCACTATTTCCTTTTTATACATATCTTTATACTTATCTTTTATTTATAGTACACTTTTAAGAAATTATAACATACATATATCTATACATTGTATGTATAGATCGATTACATAAATACTTCTATTTATATACATATCATACACGTATAGTTATATTGATGGTCTCGTATTATGATACGGATGAAGCAATGCTAGAAGATTATCTTCTTTGTGTGTGTTTGTGTGTGTAATCGGTTAGAGAGAGAGAGAGAGAGAGAGAGAGAGCCGAGAGGTTGAGAGCAAAACACAAACACAAGTAACTTAGAATGCAAAGCATAGTTTAGAATGTGGGGAAAATGCCTTTATATAACATTTCCCCAACTTTGAGTAATTACATATTACACCCCTCACTTTAATAAGTCTAACAATCTCCCCCTAAGTGAGGTGTGTAAACATTCACAACAAATAAATATATTAATCTATTCGTATGCTGATTTGTTGCGAATGCCGAATGCCACTTGCCACTTGCGTATTTGTCTTCTGCTTGGCAGTGTCGTTCTCATCCTTTCTATAGCACGATAGGCTTCAGCATATTCTTCATCAGTATAGGCTGCCCTGTTATCCCAAACTTTCTGATGTATCTTATGATGGATAATTTTCAAAGTGCCGTCTGAATACGCCATGAGTTCATCAAGTCTGATGAAGATCTTTTCGCCTTTTGTATTCTTTGAGACGACCCCACGATCACCTTTGAAGTTTGGATGCCCATCATAGATAACTGTCAATTCTTCAAGCTTTTCTAGATCTGGATGGCTCTGGTTAAGCTTTAAGAGATTGACTTTCATATAGTTGTTTTCAGCTCCGAGTTGCAGATCATGTTCCTCAAAGTATTCCATTAAATTTCTCATGTATTTCATCAGAGTACCTCTTCCAAACTCTTCTTCAGGCCACTTTCCTCTTTTTTGAGAGAGGATGTCAAAGATAAAGCTAATGTCTTCAATACTTACAAACCTTAAATCTGCTTCGTTGAGAAAGTATGACAGGTTGTTTGCTCTTCTGACATGAAAGATGACATACTTTATTCTGAAGGTTGTCTGAGTATAGATATTGATAAGTTCAACTATATGATACTCTGATTTGATCTCTTCGGGTTTTGTCATGGACTGAGAAAGGATGTATTCATATCTTCTTCTCTGTTTGTCGTCCATGTTCCGCAACTCAGGGGAAATAACCTGTATTAGCTCATTGCTGAATATGTCTGGAATTCTTTCTTCAAGATTAGCAGCATTGACAAAATACGGTTTCCATATAGGTTGTTGGGCAGTACTTCTTGTGAACATATTGCCTGCATCAAGTCCTGGATCCCCACGATACACTGGAGGAGCAGGTGGCACAATGAAGCTCCTAGGCAAGGGCCATTCAGATTCTTGTCTTGTTTTCTCAGCTGCCTCTCTCTGTCTGTTTCTTTCAAGTACATCGGCAGCTGATTCTTGAAACTGACCAGGAGGAGGAGGGAAGCTTTCATGAACTTCAACGTTTACTCCACTAAGAACCCTAGATACGTCAAAGGTTGGTTTCTTCTGTTTTGGCTTTCTCCTAGCTTCTCTTCTAGAAATTGCTAACCTTTATTTCCTTCTGCGTGCAAGCTCCCTTTCACTAGGGATGTCATCAAACCTGTCAACAATTCTAGGTGAGGCTGGACATGTAGTAACCCCGACGTATTCATCAATATCTCTGAACATATCTCGAATTTCAGGATCCTCAAGTTCCTCCTCTGGTTGAGCAGAACTGATTTCTCCTATATGCCTTGCAGGTGATGTATGTATGGACTCATATAAATCCTTCATTTCTTCCTCTGAGTCGCTAGAACATTCAAACATCTCGGCATGGGACTGCTCGTAAGGTATTTCACCTTCTTCAAGATCAATTGGCCTCTGTTCAGATTGTTGCTGAGGTACGTAAAGTACAATTTGTTTGTCAGCATTTTCTTTTTGTTGTTGTTCATAAACTTCATCGGCCATATGTTGTTGTTGTTGACTCCCAGACCCAGCTGAACTTGTACCTGCAGATAAGTATGAAGTAACGAGTGGGACAGGTACAGTAGCAACAACGGAGGGAGCAAATATGTATTTTCTCCTTTTCTCCCCCTCGGGTTGATCATCCGGATCCTGATCATCCCGCCTCCTCTTGCTTCCCTGAGCCTGAGCCTGACAAGTTTGTTCAAGTATTGTCAGCCAATCAGTAACCTTTGATAGTGAAGTATAGAAACCTCTGGCCACCCCATCTATCTTTGCGTTTACATCTTCATGAAACTCTTGAAAGTCATCCATGGAGATTCCCGATGGACGCTGTTCGTTGCGAAGAGTAGTCAGAAGGTCTTGATCATGAGCTGATTCTAGCTGTTGTTCCAGAAGTCTGACATATAGCAAGCTTTTTAAGGCATCAACTGACATAGATGATGGATCAGGCTGTGGCTGTGGTTCTGGCACTGAAGTTCTAGCATTAAGGAGTGCTTCTATTATGTTCAATTGTTGAGCTTGGGCCTGGGAAGCTTGTTCAATCTGATCCAACCTTTGATTTGTCGTCTGCAGTTGTTGATGGATTGGAGCCACGGCTTGTTGAATGTGATCATTAAGTTCTGCACGTGAAACAAACCCGGAATCACGAAGAGTTCCGGTTGAAGTACCAGCCACATAGGCAGTACTACCTACTGGAACAGCAGGAATGTTGGCTCCAGCAGGATTTCCTTCCAATCCTCGAATGACACCTGAAAAGGTACCACCTCTGGAAGTTGAGGAGACTTGTTGAGCCAACAAGCTCATTGCATCGATTGTTACCCTGTGTTGGTCAAGATATGCGGAAATCCGCGGTATGTCAAATCGTGCATGAAAAGGAGTCGAGGACGAGGGAGGCGATCCTCTATGTTCAATAGATCCAACACCCAATTGGGGTTGATCTAGTGTATGTGCTATTACCCTGTGCAATAAATACGGTGCCTGTTGAGAGACACCGTAGTAGCTAGGAGGGGCAAAAGTTTACACGGGTGGGGTCACCGCGACTTGTTCAATATGAGGCCTAACAATGTCAGGCCCCATAGTGGATGTGGCTTCCCGGCTTTCTTGGTGTGGGGAACCCTCAGCACTCTCTTTTTCTTTTCTCACCTCCTCTCGTTCACTCATACTTCTATCTACTTCTTCTTCACCACTACCAACTCCATAACCTGCATACTGATTTGGATCTAATAGGGAATCAGGAGTAACAGAGCCAGTTTCAACAAATATATTAGGAGATGGAGAGACAACTGGAATGTCATGGTCAGAGGCAATGATGGCATTGCGAATGATAGGAGGGACAGTGGTTTGAGTAGGTGAGATCAAAGGGATGACCAAACCACCAGATTGAGGAATGGGAATTTTTTGAACGGGTTGGGTCTGGTCAGGAGATGTAGAGTGAGGATCGGTAATTTTCATGAAAGAGGGGGTACTTTTCAGCTGGTTGGTCGATGGGATGCTCAGGGGTGCCCATGGGAGATATAACAGGTTCAAAGGCAGGGACACCTTCTGTATGAGAAGCAGACTCCTCATGAGAAGAACTGGATGACTCAAAAACGTCAAGACCAAGTTCAGTAAGAACAGCTTGGGTTCGGGTAGATTGAGAAAGAGATTGAACAATGGCTTGAATGGTGGCGGGATCATATGTATCCCCTCCCTCTCTATTCTCAACACCTTCACCTTCTTCTCCACCCCTCTCAGAATTTTCTCTCTCCTCTTCCCTCTCAGCGTCTCCCGTAGATTGTTGAGGCCTATTCTCTATATCCTCACTTGGTGCTACTCCTCCTTGGGTAGGTATGGCCGGCTCTGGCACAACCATAGGAGGTATTCCTACACTCGACCTATAGCTTACAACTATATCGTTTTGCTCACATAGGTTTATTAGAGTGACAGGAAATGGTTTTGGAACAGGCAAGTTGGCCGGAATGGCAGGTTTAATAGACATAAAAAGTTTAGGGTTGATAGAAGGTAAACCTGCCCGGTGAGGAATTTCAGCATTCCGATCCATCACATATTGGATGATCATTGGCAGGAAGCGGTGGTAGGGCAGCAAGTTTGCATCCTTTTTCTTCTGTGAGTTCTTTCTTAGCATAGTAGCTTTGATATCTTGAAAGAACAGGAATGCATAATCCACATGCAAGTGGTTGGCCGCAGCAACAAAGATCTTGAGTTGATTCTCTGTTGGAAACTCATACCCCGAGTGTTTGGGAGTAAGACACCTTTGAAGAACTGTCATGAAAGTGTTGTACTTGGGATGTAGACTGGTGCGTTTGAACTGATTCTTATGGGTGAGCTCCCCATCATAACCCATTTCCCTAATGTCTGTAAGACATGCCTCCTCATCAGGGATTTCCTCAAATTCTGTAGCTGTAGGTCTGCTGACTGCAGTGGGTAGTTCAAAGATTGTTTTGAGGTGATTTAGTGTAATGTTAACTTGAAATTCGTCAACCTCAGCATGTATGACCTCCTTTCCTCTTTCATTAAGTCTGACATCACAAGTATTCCAAAACTGTTGGACATATAGCTCGGGAACATGTGTGCCTGTGGTGGCTGGGTTGTAAGTTAAGAGGTGATTTAGTGGATGGATCTTGAGGATTTCTGTGACTATGGGATAAGTCGGGGTTTTGAGTTTGGTTAGGTCTATATAGTGGTTGTTAGGATGAGTCCTGGTGTTAAGGAACTCAGCTTGAGGCATTATCTCCTCTGGGTCACGGATAGCTTGAGCCATTTTATCTGTACAAATAAATAAAATAGGTAAGTCAAAGATACAGAGATATGCATGAGAACCAACATTCAATTGTGAAATTTTGTCAAACTTAAGTAATTGAAGAAATGTTGACCCTGATTGACCAAGATTAAAAAATATTCAAACACCCTAAGTGTTGAATCCTTATTGTGTACAAAATAATTTTCAGCATAAAAAAGTTGTTTTGAGTATCTTATTATATTCATTGAACAATAAACAACTTTGCAGTACTGAAGCATATTCCAAAAATCATCCTAACTCCATTTTCTAGGCCATATTTGAAGTGTTTAGTGAAAACTCAGCCCATCGAATTTCCAATTTGAAGCCCAGCCCATCGAATTTCCATCTGGAGAAAGGACGTTCATTTTCTTTGTATTGAGAGATGGTCTTTTCACTTTGATCACGTTTGGACAGAAGATACTCAAGTTCATTGATTCTAGAGTAAAGAGTACTTAGTTCATTCCTAAGTTCATTTTTGAGAATTTCTGAATCCTTTTCAACACATACACATTCTGCTTTAAGATCTAGTATAGTGCTATTTGTCTTATCGGTTAATTTTAAGAATTCAGATTCTTTCATAGCTAATTGAGACTTAAGGCTAATTAAATCGTTGTCTAACTGTTTAATTACTATTTGTGCCTCTTTATCCTTGTTGCGTGAAACATCTTCTAGAACTTGATTTCTAGTGGTTAACTCTATTACCTGATTTTCTAACTCTTTCATTCGGATTAATATGGTTTGTATGTGTTCATGTTTAAAACCCATATTATAGTTAGAGTTAGAAGATACCTTCCCGCTTTCCAAGCTTTCCTCATCTGAATCAGAGAGATCATCACCATCATTATCCTCTCTACTTCCTTCACCTTTGTGAGCCATTAAACAGAACTGAGCATGATCTTCACCATCCAGATTACTGTCCGATTCTGTATCAACCAAGAATTGATCTTCTTCTACTAGCAGCGCGTTCCCAGCCTGTCTTTGTTTGAACAGACGGTACTTCTGCCGATAGTATTCTGCATCTTTGGTCTTTTTCATGGGGCAGTTCCGGATTAGATGCCCTGATCTTCCACAGTTGTAGCACTTGGAGTCAGTTTTCTTTTCCTCCTTCTTCTCATCCTTCTGGTACCTTGGCTTGTCAACAGGAGCAGCTCTTTCGGGTCTCCTTGAACCTGATGTGAACCTTTGTCTATTGTTAGTCTTGCTGAAACGGTTCATGAAGTTCTTGTTGGCCACTCTGAGAGCTTGAAATGCAGCTTCTATTGAACCATCCCCTATATATATATATATATATATATATATATATATATATATATATATATATATATATATATATATATATATATATAGGAAGAAGTTCCATCGAGAACCATTTTTATTGCGAGAACCGCGAGAACCAATCTGAGCCGTCTAATTCCCCCTCTTTCAATGTCATTGCCCACCTATGAATTCCTCACATACACCCTGCCACACTCGATCCCCCCACGCTCTCCATCCATGAATTCCACTTATCAAATTAACGGCTAAGATTGGTTCTCGCGGTTCTCGCATTTTTATCAGTTCTTAATGGAACCCTCCCATATATATATATATATATATATATATATATATATATATATATATATACACACACACACACACACACATGTATATACATATATTTTATATGCGGGTTGGGGTCGTTTATGGATTCGGAAATTCTAGGAATATCCCCATCCCTGTTTCTAATGTCGGGAAATCCCCATTCCTATCCCATCCCTATAAACTCGGGGATCCCCTAGTTAATCGGGTTCAAAGATCAGGTTTCCATCGGATATATGAATTTTTATCATCCCTACTCATGGCAATTCAACAGCCAACATGCTTATATGTTATCACGAAGGTCCATAGCCCATTTTAAATGTTCAAAACTTCAAATAACTTGAGAAAAATGAGAATGGCCCACGAATTTGTTTTTGAATAAATTCAGGAGCCCATAAATGGCCCAATAACAAAAAGAGCTAATAATCGCAGCCCAGCTAAGCCCATAAAAATTCGGTGATTACCCGAACAGGAACATAACTCAACCGAACGAACAGAGTAATCCGAAAAGTAATAAACCAATTACTTTTACTTGGTTGGTTCGGTTAACAATTAATATTAAAAAACGAAATGCTCAAATAACCCGACCGGGATAATCTGCAAACCGAATAAAGGACTCGAAAAGCACGACGACAAGAATATCTACCACTGACTTAGGAGTTTGAACATAGTCTCACTACAAAAAAAAAATGTTAATTATCCACACATTTTATCAATATAAATACATTTAAAACCATAAAAAATTGCGATCAAGCATGGAGAAATTGGTGTTATTAATTTCTAGCAAATCTTTACTTTTAAAATTGTGAAAATTGAAGTAAAAAGTCACATTTATTAGTGTGGACATATTTTCTAAATTTTCACTCATAAGCGTGAAAAATTTAAAAATAATTCTAGAGTTAATAGAAGTCCACGCTTTTAAGCGTGAACTTCTATAATTATCTAATTATTACTATTTTTATACATTTAAAAGCGTGGACTTTTAAAATCAAATGTACACATCTATAAATGTTGAGTTTTTTTTAAACAATATTTACTATTATACAATTTTTTACAATTATAAGCGTGACAACTGTTCAAAGTTTTACATGCTTTCTATGAAACGTGCATAAATGACACTTTTTTTGTAGTGTCTCGTTTTCTATCACGGCCTCTAAACGATTTGTTCATGGTGTTTTAAAGGAGTGCATGAGGTGTGACTGTATAGGGTCTACGTTTAGGGGGGGGCAACTTTTTATATGCATATATTATATACTAGCAGTGTACCCTTGCAATGCTACGACGGTAAATTGTTTCTGTTTTGCAACATGTCGTTTTCAAGGATGTAATGCTTAATTCAATGTCACGAAAAAAAATTCAGCAACGTGTCTGTTTTTTTCTTCAATTTTTCTTATATTTGTATCAACTATTTTATTAATTTTAAAAATAAATTCTAAAAAACATTAAAAATTAAAAAGGTATATATTTGTGAAATAAGGAGTGAGAAGTTAATATGATTTTGAAAATTATATTGTAAGAGAGTGTGTTACTGGTAGAATATATTTTAAATAAGTAAAAAGTTAAAGTTTATTATGATAGAGAAATGGTTAAAAATTGAGTTGATGAGATTAATTTAGATAAAAAGAATGATGGAGATTAGAGATTAACATAATTTTAAGAAGTTTTCAAAAGTTAGAAAGAGAAAGAGTGTTAAATGGTTTATATACTAGTATAGATATATACAATATTATAATTTTTCAAAGCGACTTAATAAAATAGAATACTATGAACCCATATATAAAATAGTTATTCTATGCCCAAATAATCCATATTAGGGAGACTCATTCATCTTTGTGGAATCGAGAAGAAAATAGCTCGAGGAATCAAGGAAAAACTGAAATATTTAACATCCATTACACATCATAAGTCATGTTTGTTTAATATATAATCCTTGTTTAATGTTCCAACTTTACATTATTTATGTATTTGCAATTATTGCATTACGATGATATCTACAAAAATAAGTTTCTTAGAACTTAAGTTGTTGAAGCCTAACTTACAATACATCATGTCATTAAAAAACGACATAATAGATTGATACTGATATCTATTGAGAACGAAATAGTTTGATTCATACTTTGTTTTCAATAATATTAGAAGAGCTTCACGATTCAAGTAATTATGTAATATAAACTATTTTATAACCTTTTATTCACTACAACAAAAATTGTAGTTACTCACGCTTTTTTCTTCGCGTTTTATGAAAATGTGAACATTTTTTAAATAATGTTTACAGTTTTAAGTGTGTAATCTTTATACACATCTATTATTGTGAAAATATAAAAAGCTATAAAAACAATCACATTTATAAATGTGAGAAAAACTTTTACACTTATAGATGTGAATAAAAGAGTCTGAATTATAAAATACCTTATAAAAACTTCACGCTTCCTAAAAAAACGTGAAAATATTAACTAAAAGTTCACGCTTGATGAAACGTGAAAATATCAAGCCCCTGGGCCTTAATACCTAGCAGGAGGACTCTGGTTCTCAAAACTCACTCGTCGGCCTCATCACCCAACTCACGTAACTAGAATTCTACGAAGCATTGGAGCCCTAATCTGATGATTGTTTTAAATTGATTTCTCATCCACATCAAACGATTCTCCAAATTGACGATTTCTACAAATCGATTTCTCGAACCTGCTTTGAATCCACATGGATCGACATATTTGAAGCAATTAATAAGCACTATGAAGTGGATTTCCTGCTCAATCGACGAGATTTTGGTACATTTTTTGTTTATTCCATCTACAATTGCTTTTGATTTGTTAAATTGTTTAGGTTGTAAATTTAGAAACGATATAATTTTCAATTTCTGATCATTTTTCTTGTTTGTGGATCACTACATACCTTTGCTTCTTCATTATTTTCTTCGATACTTGATTTGTCAATTTCTTAGGTTTTTATATATTGAATTATGATTTGACATCGATTCTATGAAATTACTCTGATGAATGAATTCCATGGGTAAACTGGAACAAGACAAGAATGTGGTCATTAACTTGCATGCAGGGCCGAACAGTGGATTTCAATGGATGTGATAGGCCCTTGGATTCCAACGTTCTAAATATATGTAAGGACAGAGTTTATTAACATTGCCAAAATTGTCCATTGGAGTCATAGTAATGGTATGAACCCTAGAAAATTAAGAACAGACAATGTTGATTACTTTTGTTTTTTTTACATGGAGCTAAGAAGATTACCTTGAATGAAATCTTTTTGAAAGTTTGAGTCTTTTGTTGGATGCAAAAAAAAGTGTTGCCTAAAACAGAAGTCAAACAAGGTTTTTTTTTTAATTTTTTATGCAAATTGCCATTATAAAATGACGGTACCACAACTGTTTTATCTGGTATGTATTTATGTAATCCCTTTAGTTGCGCACTGCAATTTGATGTACAGGGCTTGAAGAACTTCACTCCAACTCCAGTGAGTATTCTTGGGGCGTGGCAAAGGTTAACAATAATTACTACCCAGAGGTAAATAATTCCTTCCACAAAGTTGCTTTTTGGTAAACACCATTTTCTTAACAGCCGCCTCTTGTATTTACTGACAGACATGACACCTCATGTTTGTTGTTAACGTGAGCCCTACCTTAAAGAAATGTCTATGGCTTGTTAACGCGAGCCCTACCTTAAAGAAATGTCTATGGCCTGCTGCTCAAAAAATTCTGGATGCAAGGACGATTGCAAAAATTCAGGTAATTATGTCTTTTTGTTTCTAATACTAATTGCATGAACTGTTTTGCTATTGTATCGACTCTTATGTGCTACTGTTTGGTATATTGGCAATTAGGATACGAGGATTTGTTGATTTTGTTGTTAATTTGCTTGTTATAATTTTTAGAATTAATATTAAGTAATGCAGAGCTTATTTTTTGAGATTTGATGTTTTGTTTTAGGAAGTTTGTCTAGTTGATTTGCGTTCTTGATTGGTTCATGAGTAAAGTAGGGTGTTAGCGTTTGTTGTTGTCTGTTCATAACCCTCTTTCGGATTTTTGGGGTTAAGTTGAGTTGATCAACTTCCAGTAACAATCTTAACACTTTTAAAATTGTACAACTCAAATAACATTATTTACAATATGTTTAAACAATAATCTTAAACACTTTAAATGCTTTACAAAAAACTCTCCTGAAGTTAATGACATTTTAAATGCTTTACAAAAAACTGTCAGAATTTAAATACACTTTAAATATTTATAAAAACTGTCCTGAATTTAATGATAGGAAAGGCGAGAGGTCGGAGGGAGCCAGGGAGATGGTACTTTAAAAATTTTTAAAAACATTTATATATTATATAATATATAATTCGGTTTATTCGGGTTTTTCGGTTTGAAAATTCCTAAAATCGTAACCGAACCGAAAACCGTTTATGGTAATCGGTTTCGGTTTTTAAACCGAACCGAAAACTTAATTTGAAAACGGTTTCGGCTTTTTCGGTTATGGAACGGTTCGGATTACGGTTAAAACGGTTTATATCCGAATTTTGAACACCCCTATGTCGACAAATGAAACTATTTTACCCCGCCGCATCGCGCGGGTAAAATACTAGTAATTATAAATATATACAATAGGCAAGATCTTAAAATGAGCTTTTTTACTGTTCATTATTGGGATTTTATAACATGCGCAAATAATATATATAATAAATTGCCTTAGAAATGTCTATGGCCTGCTGCTCAAAAAATTCTGGATGCAAGGACGATTGCAAAAATTTAGGTAATTATGTCTTTTGTTTCTAATACTAATTGCATGAACTGTTTTGCTATTGTATCGACTCTTATGTGCTACTGTTTGGTATATTGGCAATTAGGATACGAGGATTTGTTGATTTTGTTGTTAATTTGCTTGTTATAATTTTTAGAATTAATATTAAGTAATGCAGAGCTGATTTTTTGAGATTTGATGTTTTGTTTTAGGAAGTTTGTCTAGTTGATTTGCGTTCTTGATTGGTTCATGAGTAAAGTAGGGTGTTAGCGTTTGTTGTTGTTTGTTCATAATGTGTGTTAAATAGTTACCAAAAGCTTTGGATTATCTCATGATAGGGGTCAAATTATAAGATTTGTGTATTTATAGCTAAAAAAGGACATTAGGATTATTAATTCAGCATTGCATCTATTCCATATTTAGTGGTACAGGTTGATTTCTGATCTTGAATAGATCACTCTGAATAGAAAATGCTTTTATGTTTATAATCAGTTGATACTATGATGAGTTTTATAAATAGTTTGGTTCAGTTGTTTGTCTAGATGATAATGTATGGATTTGGATTTTCAAGTTTGAAGGGGGTGTTTGGGATTGCTTATTAAAACTGATTGTCTGCTTATTGCTATTTTTGATACAACAAGAAGCTGTTTTGATGGCATTTGGGATTCATTAACACTCCCAAACACTCACTAAAATGATTCATTTAAAATTTTGCATGTATGATTTATTTGGACTCATTTATGTGTGTAGTTTACTTGGTTATGAGGGCCTGGAGGTTATAAATCCTGAAGGAGGAACGGAAGATGCGGAAGTCGAAGCACAAAGAGGCAGATGGAAACAAGAGGTGCATTATAATTTTTTCTACGTATTTACTTTGGCGCTTATGAAACTGCTCGCAATATAATTATGTGTTTTAAACCTTGTCAATTTGCAGGATCGAGACAGTCACTGGAAGATGATGCTAAGTATATAGGTACTGATATCACATCCATGGTGACTCTACCAGTGCTCATTTTTTAACCTATGACTATCCAAATAACACTTTTAAGCGTAAGGAATTATCCAAATAACACTTTTAAGCGTAAGGAATTATCCAAATAACTTCACACTTAAAAGTGTTAAGAAATTTGTGACACCTAATTTCTTCGATCATGGACCAAACGTGAACTTTCTATTTCCACGCACTTTTAAGTGTGTAAATATGGCTTAATAAACGTGTACAATTAAGCACTTTGTTGTAGTGATTTTAGTTACCGAAATCATTGTATCAGTGTATTTTTGGTTATATAAGTCTGTGTGTTTTTTTAAGAGGCCCATATTTTCTGTGTGCATAGGGCCTCAAAAATCAAAGAGATGCCCATAGGCTAGAGGTGCACAAAAAATCCGAATATCTGATTTTTTGCAAAAACTATCCGAATCAATTATTTATAAAACCGGATTTTTTTTTCAAACCGGAGCGGATTTAACCGGTTTTATCCGATCCGAAACCGGTTAAACCGGTTACACTTTTGTCTGAGAAAATCCGGTTTTAATCCGAACGAAACCGGTTACATCTCTGTCCGAGAAAATCCGGTTACAATCCGAAATCCGGTCCCAAAAAACCAAAAAAATCCGGTCCGGATTTTATCCGATCCGGATCGGATTAAAATCCGAAGATGTACACCTCTACTAGGGCTGGCAAATCCTGACACGACTTAACTTAAAAAACAAAAATGGCGGTAAAAACTTTTGATGTCTTTCATTTTACCTTCATGTCATTTTGAAGTTTTCATTTGAAAAATTAAAAAATATTAAATAATGAAACAATAAGTAAAGTGAACAAAGAAATTGGGTAAAAAAAGAGACGCGAAAATGAAGTGGGAAATAACCCTAGCCTCCATGCTCGAGGCCTCCAAGCTCCAGCCTTCCTCCCTGCTTGCGGCTTGCGATAGTCGATACCCACATGCCACCTCCACGTCCACGACTCGACAACCGGCATCTCCTGCTCACTGACCTCCCTTGCGAGTTGCGACAACCAACAACCCACCTTCTTGTGACATCCGATATCCACGGACGCCTCCACCCTCCGATTGTTCGACACCACCGGCCACCTCTCTCGCGAGTTGCAAGTTGCGACAGCCGACATTCCACCCTCAGTCGACAGCCCATCTTCAACAGATCAACGTTCAACCTAGCTCTTGAAAAGGTAATTACTCTCCCCTTCAATTTTCTGCCTTACATCGATTTTATATGTGTAATTATGTATAAATATATGTAGTTTTCAAAAAGAATCAATGTATGTATGTTGTATAAGTTGATGCTTGCTGTCGAGGTTAGTTTTTAAAATACGTGGTCCAGCAGGGAAGTTTTAAGTTATCCAGGTTTCATGAATGCAGGCTGCATATAAATGATTAATAAACTCATATAGTTATAAATAAAACACATCATTGAAACTTAATTACTTGGTCATAAAACACACAGGTCATAAAACATACACCTTAAAATGAATAGGGAGACACCCATTGATGAATAAACTTCAATTAAAACATTAATTATTTGGCTACTTTGAGAATGAAGGATAAACATTACATAACTAATTAAACTTTCAACATTAAAGCTAGTATTGAACTATCTGGAATAGTCGAGCAAACAATCAAGAGTGTAGAACTACATTCAATGATTTCAATCATATAGAAATTGTGTTATATATACAGTATGTATATATATACAGTATATACGTTTGTGTATGCTGTAAAATATATATGTTGTGAACATTATTTGTATTTCTGTTTTAGAAGTTAGAACTGCTATATTTGTTTTATAATTTTGATTTTGATGCTTGCGAAATTGAACAATTAAAGAATTAAAATACGTAATAAAAACATAGTAAAGTTGATATAAGAAAGTTATACATGCAACATTTTTCTAAAAAATAATTCAATATGAAAACCCGACACGAAAGTCAAGTTATTTGACTTAAAAAAATAATTTGTTTTTTTTTTCTTCCAAAAAATGGGTCAACACGAAGACCCGACCCGAACCGAACATGAATTAGGTGACACGAACCGAACACGACACAAAACTAAACCGGGTCAAAAATGGGTCGACACGAAAATGACAAGAAAGTGGTTGACACGAACGCGACCCGAACCATTTAACCCGAACACGACCCGAATTGTCAGGCCTAACCTCTACCATAGGCCATAGGTTCGTTCATGAAATCCACGAGTTAGGATGATAAAAATTTTATTAACTCGCAAATATGGGATTTATTCTCTAGAATGACTCATTTATATCTATGCTATAAACAATTAACTCCAAACACACTTATTTAATATCCTTTTGCATACCGTTTCCCTTTGTTTTCCATGAATCAACTATGTTGTTTTTTAGCTAACCATGTAAATCACTTATAAATGGACTTATATTGTCATATTATATATCCACTTCAAGTCTCCATTTACACTTAGACAGAAGCGCTAAGTTGAAGGCATGTAAAATGTTAATACCAAGACCCCATGAACTTTAGGAGCAAGGACGACAAGTTTCCACGTTAACAAACATACTTTCTTGAATTTTTTGTAAATTGACCCCTTAATAATTACCATGGAAGTTTTCTTAAATAAATATAATTGTTACACTTTTAGAAAACAGAGAAAAAAGGAAATAAATTAGCCTATTCGACTACCCCTCTATCTCTCATTTTAAACTCCAAGTTGTGTTTTTTATCATAGAATATAGAAAGGAAAGAAAACCATCATTTCATTCTCTTGTCAGATATGTTTGTTAGTCATGGAGAAATGAAATATGTCATTATGTACGGGATGCGATTTTATCTGTTTTAAGAGTTTTTATTTCTTGAGAGATGGGTGTTTCTTCCTCATTCCTTCAAGGAATGGAAAGAACTAATACAATTTTATATTTTTTTCTTAAATTTTTTAAGAAATTTTATTTTATTTCATTCACATGTTTAGTTCTCTCTGTCAAACATCATATAATAATGATTAATTTCACTCCGATAAAGCAATCAAACATGTCAATGAACGGTATGACTCGTTTCCATTACCTCCTCTATCCCATTCTTTTGTCTATTCTATTCCTTTGTCATTCCTTTCCGTCAAACCAAACATACCTAAATTTCACACTATTTCTTCATTCTCTCCCTCTCTCAGTCATCGATCCACCCACCTGCATTCTACCTTCAACCGACTGCGATCTACTTCTGGTCGGCTGTGTTCTACCTCCGGCCGCCTATGATATGCATGAGCGACTTCTATTTACATGAGCGGCTTCGTTTTCTGTGACAACCGTCACCAAATCATAAAAGGTTTGTCTTATATACTTTACATTTACACTTAATAGGATTATGACAAATTAGAAGCACCCCTTTTTGTAGCGTAAATAAATAAATAAAGTCCTAGTTCTTGCAAAAATTCCGATGTCTCACCTAGAAATCCTATTACGCGAATAAATTTCCATATATATATATATATATATATATATTTATACACATGTAAAAATTTAAATAAGTAGCAAGTACATTTTTATGTACATTATAAATAAAATGTAATGTAATAATAAACATATTAAAAATGTTTATCTTACATTATATAAATAATAATAATAATAATAATAATAATAATAATAATAATAATAATAATTATTATTATTATTATTATTATTATTATTATTATTATTATTATTATTATTATTATTATAATAATATTAATAAAATACCCAAAGTCAAACCACATCATTTTACCCAAACCCACACTCAACCACCACAATCATCACCCTCACACCCTCACCACCTCACCACCCCCACCCCCACCCCCACCCCCTGACTTCGGCCGTACCCCCCCCCCCCCCCTCACTTCTTCATCTTTTTCTTCTATAAATACCCCACAACTCCTCTTCATTCTTACACCCATTTCTCCACTTACTAGAACACTCTCCCACTCTCTCTAAAATTTTCTCTTCAAAAAGATCAAGAAGTAGAAACCATCTCTTTTTGATTCAAGAAGGAGGGCTATCTTGAAGGTATCATCACCAAACCTTAATATTAATTCTTGTATATTTGTTATCTCTTGCAAAATCCACCATATTCATCATCTTTTTCTCTTATCCTCTTCTTGAATACAAGAAGATCATATAAACACATGCATGCAACAATCCGATTAAAGGACTTTGTACTACCATTTGAAGTATGGATTTAATCCTACCAAATGTTGTAAGGCAAGAAGCATGCATGTGGTTAGATCATATAAACACATGCATGCAACAATCCGATTAAAGGACTTTGTACTACCATTTGAGGTATGGATTTAATCCTACCAATTATTGTAAGGTAAGAAGCATGCATGTGGTTAGATCTTATAAACACATGCATGTAACATCCGATTAAAGGACTTTGTACTACCATTTGATGTATGGAGTTAATCCTACCAAATGTTGTAAGGAAAGAAATATGCTTGTGGTTAACCTCATTCTTCTTATTGAAAAAGATGGGTGAAAATGGTGAGTAATAATCAAGGATCGCAAATTTACAAAGACTTACAATGTTTAACCTTACATACAAGTATCTACTTATTATATGTATAAGTACTTAATAATTTCAAAAACCTTGTATATGTATATGTCGAAAAGAGAAAAAGAATATATGTCGAAAAGATTGGAAATGGCTCAAGCTTAGTAAAACATCATTGTATACTTAAAAACCATGCGTATCATAATTGGGTAATAAATTTAAACTTAGGTTAGACTAAAGTTTCCATCCTTACTAAATTGTTGGGCCTAAAGCCTCAAAACTAAATTTTTTTTATTGTTGCCTTAAAACTTTATTTTGTGCCTGTAAAACTTGTGTCCTCACCAACTCTCGTAGTTGACCTTTCTTTTGTTAATGCCTTTCAGGTAACCCTCGGTAGGTCTTAGAGCACATAAGAGCATGTCTTGTGTGGGCATCATGAAACGAATTTCCAATCAACCGTTTTTAATTACTTGTCAAAAACAATATTTAATTTCTGTTTTGTGTTGGATGATTGTAACTAGATTTAAATTTAAATTATCAGTTATGCTTGGAAATTTTCTATTACCTTGTGTTATGAGACCTTTAGCTGTAACACCTCGTGTTTCCGCTTTAGCGGGGTGAGACAGAATTGGTATCAGAGCCGAAGGTTATAGAGAATGTAGTTTTCCTTATGGGGGGAAAACTCAAACTATAACCGAAGGTTTTCAAAAGATAGAATTTTTCTAAAATAAATTTCTAAACTTGAAGCATCTTACTAATGTGATTAATTGAGTCTTCCATTATCTTCCTTTAATTAAACAAAGCTTGATCACCTATGTTTAATTCAAGTAAGGGCAATGGAATACTCAAGTTAGTTGTAATAGGACTACGCTTGTATAAAAATTTTCTTTCATTAAGCATGATTGTGTGTGTGTATACTATGCATAACTTCCCTTAGACACTCACAATAGACCACTAGTAACTAAGTAGATCGTTGTCGCAAATCAGTATGTCGACCAAGTACACCCCTCAACCAGAGTATGACAGCGAGTCGGAACCCACTGAACACACTCAGAATGCAACAAGGGATGGTGAGAAGCATCCAACATCCGAGGAAGAACCGGAGATGTCCAGCGGACGGAGTTCACCCAATCCATGTGCACTAACGCCTGGATTTTTAGAACCCAAAAATAAGCAACCACTCCCACGCACCCGACTCACTGCTAGGAAGACGACTGGTTTACCCCTGCGCGTCGCACCCCCACAGGCAGTATCGGCTACCGGCGATTCATCCACCGTCAGGAGAGTAGCAGCGGGCACCCTAGTGTTACCAGGCATCCCTGCCATAACACCCGGAATGATATAAGCACAATCCCGACACTTGAGGCGGCTTACCTCTCAGTTTGATTACCTGGATGAGCGGTTGGATTGCCAGCGCCACTCTATTGATGCTCTTACGGAAATGGCGGAGGCCCAGTACCAGCATATATCGAGAGTGGAAGCGAACGCATAGGAGGGCATGCGAAGAGTTTATGAACGTGTGAAGGCATTGGCAGTGCTAGCTTTGGCAGTCAGAGTTATGATAGGAATGGTGTTAGGAAGGAGCCTCTGAAATAACCAATCCCCGATCTTTAAGTATTCTACTATTTATCTAGGAACTACTAATTAGGACTTATATCGCTATGTATGATTGGGAAATTTTGATAATAGTATGTAAACCCAATCGAAACAATTTATGTATTACCATATTTTGGGAAATTTTGTAATCGTTATGTATACCTAGAAAGTTATTAATTGTAATGATCCTATTTTAAGAAGAATTTTTGTCCTGATAGTATTATTTAGTGCCTGAAAATATTGCATGATAATGCTTAGTTTCATTAAGAAATAAACTTGACAAAGATCATATTATCTTCACATCTTAGAACCATGCCTTCGAGAAGAGAAGACGACGTCAGTCAAATAGTGTTGGAACGAGTGTTAGCTACACTGCCCAACATCGTTAGCCAAGTGGCAGCAGGCTTGCAAGCTGGGCAACATGCAAATGCACCAAATAGAGACTGCAACTACAAAACCTTCAGGGCTTGCAACCCTAAGGAATTCTATGGCACTAAGGGAGCCGTAGGATTGCTGAGCTGGATTGATAGTATAGAATCGGTTCTTAGTATCAGCAAGTGCACGAAATCTAATAAGGTGGAATTCGCTGCTTGCTTGTTACAAGATCGAGCCTTGTGGTGGTGGAACATCCAAATACAGACCCGAGGAAGGGAAGCAGCTCATCAGCTTACTTGGGCAAAATTTGTTAAACTACTGAGAGAAGAGTTCTGCTCAAGGAGTGAAACCCAAAAGCTAGAAGCTGAGCTGTGGAACCATGAAATGGTGAGAAGTGACATCAGCACTTACACTACCCGCTTTCATGAACTGTCTAAACTAGTTCCACACTTGGTAACCCCTGAAGAAAACCGCATAGATAGGTATATCTAGGGTCTAGCTCCTGAGATACGAGCAAATGTCACCTCGGCAAACCCTACAACCCTCCAGAACGCAGTGAATTTGGCCGCCAGTCTTACCAACAATGCCATACGATCTGGAATGTTTGCCAGTGACAAGAGTAAGGGAAAAAGGAAGATGGAGGAACCTTCGAGGAAGCAAGTGGATGAGAAGTTTGGAAGGAACCAGAAGGTTAGCAGGAACTATGGGGTTCAAGCGCAGACAACAGGAGGAAGAAGAACATATCCTAGTTGTAACCGGTGTGGTAAGCTTCACGAGGGGAGGTGAATCATTTGTCATAAATACAAAAGAGGAGGCCATTATGCCAATAATTGTAAGGCACAACCCTGCAACAACTGTGGAAGTTTGGAGCATCATCCACGTGTATGCCCTCGTCCCAATCAGGAGCAGAATGCTAACCAGAACCGCCAAGTGAACCAGCAGGGTCGAGGAGGCCAAGCTCGAGGAAGAGTGTTTGAGATTGGAGTGAATGAAGCTAGGCAGAATGCGGATGTTGTCGCAGGTACTTTCCAAATAATAATTATGCATCGGTGTGATTTGATTCGGGAGCGGATAGGAGTTTTGTGTCGTTGGAGTTTAGGACAACACTTAACTTGAAAACTGAGAAGATGAAAGATGCCTATACCATAGAGTTTGCTAATGGTCAGGAAGCTAGGGTTAAGGATATAATAATTGGTTGTACATTGAACTTAGCCGGCAAAATATTTAGTATAGACTTAATCCCAATTAAGTTAGGAAGCTTCGACGTAATTATCGACATGGATTGGCTTACTAGATACCGAGCGGAGATATGTTGCTTCGAGAAAATCGTACGCATCCCTATGCTTAGAGGCGAAAAGCTCATCGTGTATGGACAGAAGTCGGGAAGAAATTTGAAAATAGTATCCTGCATGAAGATGCAGAAATACTTGAGAAAGGGAAATGAGGCATTCTTAGCTCACATCACTAGCAAGGATACAAAAGAGCAGCGCATCCAGGAAATTCCTGTAGTTTGAGATTTCCCTGAAGTTTTCCCCGAGGAATTACCAGGGTTACCTCCGAACCGTCAAGTCGAATTTCATATCGACTTAATTCCTGGAGCGGCGCCAGTGGCTAAGGCACCTTATCGATTAGCGCCATCAGAAATGCAAGAATTGTCGGCACACTTCAAGAATTGCTTGACAAAGGGCTCATCCGACCAAGATCGTCCCCTTGGGGAGCTCCAGTCCTTTTCGTTAAAAAGAAGGACGGGTCATTACGGATGTGCATAGATTATAGGGAACTCAATAAGTTGACAATCAAAAATCGATATCCACTTCCCAGGATTGATGATTTATTTGATCAACTTCAAGGAGCCACATACTTTTCAAAGATCGATCTACGTTCGGGATATCATTAGTTGCGAGTATGTGAGGCGGATATTCCTAAAACAACATTTAGGACCCGTTACAGACACTACGAGTTCTTAGTTATGCCTTTTGGGTTGACAAATGCTCCAGCTATCTTCATGGATTTGATGAATAGGGTTTGTAGACCATATTTGGATAAATTTGTTATCGTATTCATCGACGACATACTCATTTATCCACAAAGCAAGGAAGACCACGAACGGCATTTGGAGTTGGTGTTAACACTACTTAAGGACCAGAAGTTGTACGCAAAATTCTCTAAGTGCGAATTCTGGATTCGCGAAGTACACTTTCTTGGTCATGTGGTTAACAAGAATGGGATTCAAGTAGATCTGGCAAAAATTGAGGCAATCAAGCAGTGGGAAGCACCAAAAACACCAACCGAAGTTCGCCAATTTCTTGGGTTGGCAGGTTACTACAGGTGATTTATAGCAAACTTTTCAAAGATTGTACAGCCGTTAACCATACTAACCCAGAAAGATAAGAAGTTTATCTGGGGAGAAAAGTAGGAAGAAGCATTTCAAACCCTCAAGCACAAATTGAGTAATGCACCTGTTTTAACTCTACCTGAAGGAACAGATAACTTCGTGGTTTATTGCGACGCTTCACATCAAGGACTTGGGTGTGTACTGATGCAGAAGGATAAGGTCATCGCTTATGCGTCCAGACAACTAAAGGTTCACGAGAAGAACTACACTACCCATGACTTAGAACTTGGAGCAGTGGTGTTTGCTCTTAAGATTTGGAGACACTACTTGTATGGCACTAAGTGTACCATCTACACTGACCATAAAAGTCTTCAGCATATTCTAGATCAGAAAATGCTCAATATGAGGCAAAGGAGATGGGTTGAGCTACTCAATGATTACGAATGCGAAATCAAATACCACCCTGGCAAAGAAAATGTGATAGCAGATACGTTAAGTAGGAAGGAAAGAGTGAAGCCTTCTAGGGCTAGAGTTATGGGAGCATTGGTCCAAACCAGTTTAAAGAGTCGGATTATAGAGGGTCAAGAAAAGGCATTACAAGAAGAGAATCTAGAGGAAGAAGCCTTATGTCACTTAGAATCCAGACTCATAACTAAGACTGATGGAGTTCGCTATTTCGAGAACAGAGTATGGATCCCGAAATACAACAACACAAGGCTGACTATTCTGGAGGAAGCACATCAGTCAAGATACTCCGTACATCCCGGAGCTGACAAGATGTTCAAGGATCTTAAGGAGTACTATTAGTGGCCGGGAATGAAAAGGGACATAGCTTTATACGTAGGAAAGTGTTTAACATGTGCAAGAGTAAAATCCAAACATCAGAAACCGTCTGGGTTACTGCAACAACCCGAGATTCCTCAATGGAAATGGGAAGAAATTACAATGGACTTCATCACCAAGCTGCCAAGAACAGCAAGAGCTCACGATGCCATATGGGTCATAGTAGATAGACTTACTAAGTCTGCCCATTTTCTCCTAATCCGAGAAGACTACAAGATGGAAAAGCTTGCCCAAATATATGGTAATGAGATTGTGGCAGGTCATGGTGTGCCAATTTCGATTATTTCAGATAGGGACAGTCAATTTACCTCACGATTCTCGCAATCATTGCAGAAAGCATTAGGTACTCGAATCGACTTAAGCACAACTTACCACCCACAAACCGACGGACAAACAGAAAGAACCATACAAACTTTAGAGGACATGTTACGGGCCTGTGTGATAGACTTTGGAGGGAATTGGGATACTCACCTACCCTTGGTTGAGTTCTCATACAATAACAGCTATCACACCAGCATACAGTGCGCCCTGTATGAAGCACTGTATGGGCGTAAGTGCCGATCTCCTTTGAGCTGGGTACAAGCGGGTGATCGACAGCTAATCAAACTAGATATTATTCAGGAAACCACCGACAAGATCTCTATCATCAAGGAAAGACTCAAAACGGCAAGAGATCGCCAGAAGAGTTATGCGGATAATAGGAGAAAGCCTTTAGAGTTTCAAGTTGGGGACAAAGTGCTTTTGAAGGTATCCCCATGGAAAGGCATTATTCGCTTTGGGAAGAAAGGGAAGTTGAGTCCTCGGTACATTGGACCCTTCGAAATTACTGAGAAGGTTGGTCCCGTAGCATATAAACTCAATCTACCATCGGAATTGACCGCTATTCACAATACCTTCCATGTGTGAAACCTCAAGAAATGCCTGTCTGACAACTCATCGGTAGTACCATTAGAAGAACTACAAGTAACTGAGCAATTGCACTTCACGGAAGAACCAATAGAGATCTTAGACCGAAAAGTCAAACAGCTCAGGCGAAGCAAGATTCCCATATTAAAGGTCCGGTGGAATTCAAGACACGGACCCGAATATACTTGGGAACATGAGGATTACATGAGACATAAGAACCCCCACGTCTTTAAAGACAGTAGCACCAAGTAAATTTCGGGACGAAATTTCTTTAACTAGGGGAGACTGTAACAACCGTCACCAAATCATAAAAGGTTTTTCCTATATACTTTAGATTTACACTCAATAGGATTATGACAAATTAGAAGCACCCCTTTTTGTAGCGTAAATAAATAAATAAAGTCCTAGTTCTTGCAAAAATTCCGATGTCTCACCTAGAAATCCTATTACGCGAATAAATGTCCATATATATATTTATTTATTTATACACATGTAAAAATTTAAATAAGTAGCAAGTACATTTTTATGTACATTATAAATAAAATGTAATGTACTAATAAACATATTAAAAATGTTTATCTTACATTATATAAATAATAATAATAATAATAATAATATTAATAATAATAATAATATTAATAATAATAATAATAATAATAATAATAATAATAATAATAATAATAATAATAATAATAATTATAATTATAATATTAATAAAATACCCAAAGTCAAACCACATCATTTTACCCAAACCCACACTCAACCACCACAATCATCACCCTCACACCCTCACCACCTCACCACCCCCCCTCCCTTTGACTTCGGCCGTACCCCCCTCACTTCTTCATCTTTTTCTTCTATAAATACCCCACAACTCCTCTTCATTCTTACACCCATTTCTCTACTTACTAGAACACTCTCCCACTCTCTCTAAAATTTTCTCTTCAAAAAGACCAAGAAGTAGAAGCCATCTCTTTTTGCTTCAAGAAGGAGGGCTATCTTGAAGGTATCATCACCAAACCTTAATATTAATTCTTGTATATTTGTTATCTCTTGCAAAATCTACCATATTCATCATATTTTTCTCTTATCCTCTTCTTGAATACAAGAAGATCATATAAACACATGCATGCAACAATCCGATTAAAGGACTTTGTACTACCATTTGAAGTATGGATTTAATCCTACCAAAAGTTGTAAGGCAAGAAGCATGCATGTGGTTAGATCATATAAACACATGCATGCAACAATCCGATTAAAGGACTTTGTACTACCATTTGAAGTATGGATTTAATCCTACCAAATGTTGTAAGGCAAGAAGCATGCATGTGGTTAGATCTTATAAACACATGCATGTAACATCCGATTAAAGAACTTTGTACTACCATTTGATGTATGGAGTTAATCCTACCAAATGTTGTAAGGCAAGAAACATGCTTGTGGTTAACCTCATTCTTCTTATTGAAAAAGATGGGTGAAAATGGTGGGTAATAATCAAGGATCGCAAATTTACAAAGACTTACAATGTTTAACCTTACATACAAGTATCTACTTATTATATGTATAAGAAGTACTTAATAATTTCAAAAACCTTGTATATGTATATTATATATATATGCATATACGATTTATATATATATATATATATATATATATATATATATATATATATATATATATATATATATATATATATATATATATATATATGTGTGTGTGTGTGTGTGTGTGTGTGTGTGTGTATAATTTTAAAAAACTAGAGATATACCCATATTATATATATTTATGCATTCTTATAAAAGAAAATAACTTTATAAAACATTCGTGCCTTATCAAAGTTAGTCATAAATAAATGTAATAAGGTTGTGTGTCTATATTTTCTTTAAAAATATATATATATTTTAAAGCATGTTGCATGAACATATACTTATACTTTAAAATAAAATAAATATATATATATATATATATATATATATATATATATATATATATATATATATATATATATATATATATATATATATATATATATATAAATACGTATATATATGTATGTGTGTGTTACTCATTTAAGACAACTAAGTAAACACGTTTACCTATATGTATAAGATAAAACTAAAAATATAAAGAAAATAAATTGATAATAATAAATATATTTAGTCGTAATAAGGACATATTCTAAAAGACCTTACGGTGGACATTAAACGTAATAGGAAAAGGTGCCTCGGCAAGTTAAGGAACTAATAGGACTAGCAACTAATTTCAAGCTACAACACAAGGTGAGTGTTCACAACCCCGTTTTAAATATGTTTACTCAAATATTTGGGGTGAAAGCATGAATATAATTGTTCTATTGTTTTATTGCCTTCTTAAATATTTAAACTACACATTATGGTCAACCATACTTGATGTATTTGATAAAAGTCCACCCATTAACTTCACTAAAGGGGCCTATGGTACTTATAGGTAGCGCTATTTGGGGTCGACATTCCCCACTTATGGTTGACGAACTATAGGTGTACTTTGCCATCTTCCAACGTCATTTAACATATGTGTTGGGGTTATAAAAAAAAAGAAAAGAGAAAAAGAATATATGTCGAAAGGATTGGAAATGACTCAAGCTTAGTAAAACATCATTGTATACTTAAAAACCATGCGTATCATAATTGGGCAATAAATTTAAACTTAGGTTGGACTAAAGTTTCCATCCTTACTAAATTGTTGGGCCTAAAGCCCCAACACTAAATTTTTTTTATTGTTGCATTAAAACTTTATTTTGTGCATGTAAAACTTGTGTCCTCACCAACTCTCGTAGTTGACATTTCTTTTGTTCATGCCTTTCAGGTAACCCTCGGTAGGTCTTACAACACATAAGAGCATGTCATGTGTGGGCATCATGAAACGAATTTCCAATCAACCGTTTTTAATTACTTGTCAAAAACAATATTTAATTTCTGTTTTGTATTGGATGATTGTAACTAGATTTAAATTTAAATTATCAGTTATGGTTGGAAATTTTCTATTACCTTGTGCTATGAGACCTTTAGCTGTAACACCTCGTGTTTCCGCTTTAGCGGGGTGTGACATTTTCTCCCTCTCTCTGTCATCGACCCACCTACCTGCATTGTATCTTTATCTACTTCTGGTCGGCTACGTTCTACCTCTGACTTCCTATGATATGCATGAGCGACTTCTATTTACATGCGCTCTTTTTTTTTCATGAAACATCAACTTCGACCACCTTTATTCCAGCTCTGGTCAATGATCCTTACCCCTCTCTTAAATTTGACCTCTGGTAAGTTGTTATCAGGTCTATGTTTATCATGTTAGGTATTTTGTCATTTTGTCTTTTCATATCCGCGTGTGTAGATTGTACATTTAGGGTTTCTTTTTTGGTTTTGTAAATAAGGTTTGGTTTGTGTGAGTTACAATTTTTTGTGGTTAGTTTGTGGTTTTGGTTCATTAGGGTATGTGTAGGTGTTTATGATTCGTGTTTGTGTGTGTGTCTAGAATTGACTAATATGTATCAAAGGATGGCCATAACAAAGCCGGAGTTTGAACGGTGCCTTGAAGTCGTATGCGTGACGGGTTTAGGTATCTGTATCTTGAATGTCTTGGACCGTAAAAACATGGTTGGACATAATAAGTAGATACTTTATTACTATTGGGGCATTTAGTTTTTATGCTAAATACTTTATATACTATTGAGGCCTTCGTCTATTGGTATAGTCCCCCAACACAAATGGTTGATGGGTCTGGGAGGAGGACTTTGGAAGAAATAGGTCTTGGGTTCAACCCCGCCTCCACTTACGAGCAGCCAAGACAATTGAGCTAGTACTGTGTGCTGGCCGACACTTAATTAGGGAATGATCGGTTCAGATCTAAAAATCCTCGGGTGCAGGGTTGACTAAAGGTAAACAACCTTTTGGGAAGAAGATTATTTTTATATTATAATGTAAAATGTTATTGTTGGGGAGATAGTAATATTAAACACAATTGAACCTATCTATTAGTTATAATAGGATTTGATGTTTATAAAACCATATTCTTAGTTTTGAGTTCAGAATGTTGAAAAACATATGTTGTTTTTCAAAACAGACTTAAAGAATTTTCTGAGTATGAAACATTAGCTGATGAGATAAAACATCAGCTGAACTCTAAGTATCAAAAAATGAATCAGCTTCAAAGGATCAGACGAGACGGATAGAGCATCAGCTGAGGATTTACAAACCATCAACTAATACCTCTAAAACATCAGCTAAAGATTCAAAGCATCAGCTGAAGACTTCTCCCTTTTAGATAAGCAGTTAGTTTTCTGTTAAAGTAATCTTTATAAGCTTATCACTCTAAATGATCAGCAGAACATGTTTGGTCTACTGATCATATAGGTTGATTAGCTTATACACTTTAGTCCTTATTTATTTCATCATCTGAGCAAAATTATTAATGTAGTTTAAAGTTAGTTTCATCAGCTGAGTCGTGTTAAATATAAACACTTGGCTGTTTTTTTCTTAAGTCAAGGCAGAACATGTGTTGTTCTATTTTGACTTTAGAATATCCTTTGTAAAAGTATTAGTACTTTTTGTATATGCAAAGAAACAAAAAGAATAGAGTTTGGACCCCTAGAAAAGGTGAAAGCTACTTTACAAAAGGAAGATCTCGAAGATTTGTTTCAACAACTAAATATGGCTGGCAACTCCATACTTGGTAAAGTCAAATCTGAAGAAAGGATGGTGTTGTATAAAGTACAAGCATGAAAAGAGAAACTTGCACTTCCAAGGAAAAATGTATGAGTTTAATAATATAATAATCATTAGTGGGATTTATCTTTTCAGATAGTACATGCACTTTATACTTTTAGCATATAAAGTAAATCTACTTTCCACCCACTAATTTTATCTATTATAATATTATTATTCTTGTACTTTGTTGTTCCCTTCTCTTACCACCGTCCGGACTCCAAGCTTTCTATATATATTCAAGTATTCCCCATGCTTGAATACATCGGTTGAACACTGTAAAATCTCATAAGTTGAGATTTAGAAGTGTTAGCAAATATTTAACAGTGTATACAAACTTGTTCATGTGTTGAACATTCTAAACATTAGTTGGTTAGAATTAGCTAGTCTATGTGTTAGACTAAAACTGTTGCCACCTTTGTTGAACTCAGATTTTCCGCATCTAGTTCATGTAATTCTTGATTTACATCAATAAGAATTATATAAAGTACATCCGTGTGTTTTATTTTTAAATATCTAAAGTTTGTATTCAACCACTCCTTTCTACAAACATTTTTTGTTGTAATATCCAATCGGGACCAACATTTATTTCCTTTTTATCCATACATTTAAAAACATATATAATATTTGATTTTTATGAAATTTTAACGTCTAAATATATCTGTGTGTCTATTGGTTAAATCTAGGTAATGAAGTTGGAGTTGAAATAAGACAATAACCCAATAGAGATATTGAATTATTTGCACAAGTTAGATAGAAACACTACTACAAAAAACACTTTCAGACTCCCACATTTAGACCCGGTTTTTAAAAAAAAACACCAAAAACCGGGCTAAAAAGGTGCGCATTTTATAGGATTTAGACCCTGTTTTTTAATAAAATACCGGGTCTGAAAGTCTAAAACCATTTAAACCCGGTTTAAAAAAAAAAACAGGGTCTAAATATCAAGTATCTCGCGCATCTGAAATAAATAAACACAATCAGACCCTGTTTTTATGAAATAAACCGGGTCCAAAGATTTTAATCATTCAGACCCCATTTTTTAAATTTGAACCGGGTCTAAATAATGTACTGATTCCCACAAATTACTTTCCCTGCGTCAACTAAAATTTAGCTCCCCCTTTTTTTCAATTACTTCCCCCCCCCCCCCCCCCCCCCCCCCCATTTTCAATTAGTTTCCCCTCTTATTTATGTTATAACGTGAATTATGCTATTGTGGTTCAAAATCAGAAAACCCTTGAGCCGATTGTCATTTAACGCAGGTCAAGTCACCGTTATTTGCTAGTCATGCCACTGTTGTCCATGGTTACACCACCGCTGCGCAACAAATAAGGGCTGCCGCCGACTGTATTCCAATCCCATGAGTTTTGAAAGTTTCATATTTCGAGCCCTTAGCAACTCCTTCTAGTTAGACGCCTATGTTCTTAGTTGCAGGTATCTTTCATGGTTTTTTTTGGAATAAGTAGAACTGTAGAATACTACTATTTGTGTATTTGAGCTTTGAATATGATCTGATTTTTATATGGGTTTTGATAAATTTTGACTCCTTCAAGTATTCAAGTTCAATAGACACAAATTTTTATCTAGATTTAAAGCTATGAAATCTTAATGATTGTTGAAGTAACAGACCTAATTCTTGAGTACAAAGTCTTAGTTTATGTTAGTTTGTTCTTTGTTTTGGGTTCTATTGTTGAAAATGATGTGGGTTTAGTCGTTATTGCTTTATACTTGTTTTTCATAAAAGACACAATATACTTGTTCGATCTTTGATTTGGGTTTATTCTTAAATATGCAATCTCATTTTATGGTTATTTATTCTTTGTTTTGGGTTTTATAGTTAAACATTGAGTTGTTTCTTCTTTAGTTGTTTATCCCTTGGTTATTCATAATCATCAACACTACGCTTGGTGTAAGGTTTCATTCGTAGGAAAAAAATCACTTCTAACCGAGTTGAATGTGACTAGTTGCAGGTCAAAGATGGGTATGGAAAAAGGAGAATGGAGTCAATTGCATCATGAAGGAGATGTTTTGGAGGTTGCAGATCCAAACAATTAATTATTTCTTATCTTGTAGAATTTGAACTTGTATTATTTTGAGATAACATTAATTATTTAGTATATATGATATCTTATTTTTATTTATGTTGTTAGTTGTGTTGAATATACCAGGAAACAACAAAAAAACAGAAAATAATTTTTTTTAAAATTTTTTTATGATTCAGGCCCGGTTTATTACAAAATAACAGGGCTTAAAAGTAGAGATTTGGATCTTATAAGAAAACATTTAGACCCTGTTTTTATAAAAAACCGGGCTTAAAAGTAACTTTCAGACCCGGTTTTTTAACCGGGTCTGAATCCCGGACTTTCAAGCTCCCCCCTTTCAGACCCTCCACCAAAACCGGGTCTAAAGGCCTTAAAAAACCGGGCCTAAATGTCCTTTTTGTAGTAGTGAAATATAAAAAATATAATGGAATGATTCCATGATCATAGACATTGCTTATGAACTTAAAAATAATATATTGAAATACAAATAATAAAACATTCTTTTTGAATACTTTAAAGCAAAAGAGTTTGTTGTTTAGAAATGGTTTATATAAGTTTCAAAGTAACGTAATTAATTGACCCAGGATTTCGGTTGATTGGTGACACCATATAATAACAAAATAAAATTAATTAAAATTGACGGTGTTGTTTTGGTTTTTTTAAGTTTTAGTTAATCGGGTCGGATTAACGAGGTTTCAGTTGTTGTTCCGGTGTTTTATAATCAAAATTTAAAACAAACCATAATTTGTATGAAACCCTGTTGATTAAATTGAATGTAAATTAAGATATTTTAATGGTATAATTAAATCAAAGATTAAACCATTTCTTATCATTTTTTTAGAAAACATATCATTTTTATTAGAGGTTGTGACGCTAAAAATCATTTGTGACACCCAAAAATTTGACCCGTGACACCGCTCGAAAACATTAAAAATTTATACTTCGTCTGTAAAATTGACAGTTAGTCAGCACCACCACCAAAGTATTTAGAGGTCCGCCCCTGATAGAGACTATAAGTTGTGTTTCTATCTTAGATGTTTAATAATAACTTAAAATTTATGAAATATGTCTTACACTGAAATAATATTACCCTTCAATAAATCTAACTTTGTAATTGAAATTAAGGACATGTGAAGGATTGTATTATATAAATCTCAAGATTCTTATGATGAAATAAGTCTAAAGTTTAGACTTACACATTTTTAATTATTTGAACTTAGTGTTTTGACCGAACATTAATTGATTAGAGTTTTATATTATGACAAGTGTCTTATACTCCATTGATAGAGTTTTTATTGTACCATTGCAAACCATGAACGAAGATAAATGATGTACCAAAAGGCCACAGCCAGCATTAATGGAAGCAATGGAAACCCTAAATTGGTAGCATTTGAGGATTTTATAAAAATTGACTTTTTATACATGTCATCAAATGAATGGATCCAAAGCTTGTATGAGAGTAATAAATGCAACTATCCCTGACACCATACATCTGATCTGGTAGGAAATTCACCAGCGTACTTAAGTGATGGATCCAGAATTTGTAATGAGTAGTGACGATCATTAAATAGGTGGTAGCACCTCCTCCAAAAAATCGAAATTTACACTACGAAAAATAGAAATTTACACTACGCAAAAAAAAGCTGGTGTCCCGTGCCCCCACCAGCCTATAAGTAGGTCCGTCCCTGGTGTATTCTGTATCAAAATGTGACTGCTTTTCCCTCTTATTCATAAGATTAATATAAATGTTAAAATAAATAGAGGATAAAGAGAATTAATAGACAATATATGTCATCTTGTGATGGGTAGTAGGAGAAAAAGATAGGAAGATATATTATTTTTATTTTTTAAATTTATGAATACAATTAGTTTTTACTGGATAAATGATGTAGAATTAGGTTTAGATTTAAAGAGTGTATATTTAGGCGTAATTTTTTTTAACCATATAGTCCTACAACTGGTTACGTACAGCTTTACCTTCACAACAAGCTAGTATATCTAACTTAGATTTATGCAGTAGGTCCTGTACGAAGCTTCACGGAAGGTTCTTATGGCAATTATTTAACTTTGAAGTTTTGCATGGAGACAATATTGTCATGGAATCGAATAGACCCCCAAAGTCCAACCAAAACAAAGCATACGAGGGGATAGCCAAACGATGGTCCATGGCTACTATACATTCATCATCATCATTATCATCATCTCTTTTGATCCCTCTCTCTCTCATTATACACGATACATACATACATACATACATACATACATACATACATACATACATACATACATATATATATATATATATATATATATATATATATATATATATATATATATAGGGGAGGGTTCAAACGAGAATTGTTTTTCGTACGAGAACTACGAGAACCAATCTCAGCCGTTCCCTGGATATGGGAAGTTAATGGATGGAGAGGGTGGAGAAGATCAAGTGTAACATGGTATGTGAGGAATTCATGGGTGGAGAATGACATTAAAAGAGAGGGAATTGGACGACTTAGATTGGTTCTCGCAGTTCTTGTACGAAAAACAGTTCTGGTTTGAACTTTTGCCTATATATATATATATATATATATATATATATATATATATATATATATATATATATATATATATATATATATATATATATATATATATTATGAGTAATGTTTTTAGTATTTACTATTTTTGTCCAAAACATTAATATATATTATAAAAGCTTGTTTTACAAGTTATAACAAGAATATAAGAATTAAATAACTCACCAAGAATGACCTAAAGCTAGTCTAGTGATGTTAAGATTGAGAAACCTACGTTTGCTCGTTCTGCTCAACTAGACAACCCAGAACTTGACGCTGCAACAAAATAGATATTGTATGTTAATATATTAGAAAAACGTAAATAGGAATTCACATAACAATGTCATAGATATGTGTATGTATGTATGTATGATTTTATTTATTTATATTTGTGTGTCAGAGAACAATGTTGAAGCCAAGAAGAGACTCATTGATACGTGAACATAAGTATTTTGGAGGCATCAGGCCGGATTTTGTAATTAAGCAGTATCGTTATGACATACTTTCATAATTTCGATATGAAAATTCAATTTTTTCTTTCTATTTTCTCATACTTCATTCTTCTACTTATTATAAAATTATAATTATAATTTATATATTTTTTATTTTCTTAATTGATTTTGATATTTATATTAATCTAATGAGTACAGAGAAAAATTATATGATCACTACTTTAGAGGAATAACGATAATCTAATATAAATTAAAGATGTCTAAGTAGCATCAAATTTATTGAATCATCATAACCTTTTATTTAAACAGATAATTTTAATTGTTGAATAAAGTCTTACTATGTCGGATTAAAAAATAACTTTGTAATATGCTTAATAAGGATTATGAGTTACTCTTATATCTAATTGGTGTTGAGTTAAAATCTTAAAAACTTACAATAATACTAATAATAATTTTTTAATTTGATTAATTATTAATTAATTAATAGCAAGTAGAAAATGAAATTAGCTTACGTATGACAATGGTTCTTTAACTAATTTTAAACTCTTTTCGACTTTTAATTAAGCATTATTGGCAATAATAGTAAATCATTAATCATAATATTATTATTAGTATTACCAATTTGGATTTGTGGACATTGTCTTGCTGTTTGGTTACATCGATCTTTTGAAGTGATTCAATATTCCATTAACAATAGCAACAGACAACAGGTTAATATCAAGACTATGAAACAAATAATATATCTACAGGCATGCATGTAAGTGTGTATGAAGCAAATATATTAACCTTAAAGGGAGAGAACTGAAAAGGTATGAAAGTCTTCGTCCTCAGTTACATGAACAGCCATCGAGTTTCGGGCTTCAACAAGCCGTTGATGAACTAAGCGTACAATTCTTTCCCATCTTGTCCCACGGACGGTGGCCTGTGAAGTAAATATCCGACCCAATTGGAAGACCAAGAGACTAGAATCATGTATCATGGATTCAAGAATGTCACTTATAGGTCTCAAACTGACTAGCACTTTGAAGCAGAATGGCCATATTAAGGCCGCCAACAATGGTGTAGCAGTAAAGGTGTGGAACTTAGATAATCCTAGTAGAAGGTGCAAAGGCATGGCTCAGTATGAAAATTTGGAAGGATTTTGAATAGAGTTTATGGGCTTATGTTAGAAAGGGTGCAGCATCATGTTTTTTGTTTGATTTTGCCAAACACCTCTATATATAGAGACATTCGAACATATGTATATGTATGTATGTATGTATGTATGTATATATGTATGTATGTATGTATGTATGAATGTATGAACGTATGTATGTATACATGATGTGTGCATGTGGGTTTATATATATGTGTGTCCTCTTCCAAATTACGGCTTTGTAATCGAGTGTACTTCCTCCAAACCCATGTCTCTTTTTCCTTAATTCTGATGGATATCGGATTAGTGACTTTTGAGAATTGTGCTTTCACATTCATTGTGCATGTAGCTAGCATTGAAACCCAAAACCCACAAGATAAATTACATATTATGATTTTTGATGTAATTATTGACACATTTCGTGAACTAGAGTCCATAAAACTCACGTATACCATTATTTTTCAAGAACATTAAGCAGGCAGTCAATTAATGGCGATTAATGGGTTAATGACATAAAGTTAATGGGTTAACAAAAGCAATATATATGTATCAATTATTAATTCTCAGTGAGTTGGCTATAATCACTACAAGATTTTAGGGTAATAGTTGTCACACATTTAGCGGTGACATATATATATATATATATATATATATATATATATATATATATATATATATATATATATATATATATATATATATATATATATATATATATATATATATATATGGAGAGTTCATGCGAAAACCGTTGTTAGTGCGAGAACCAATCTCTGCCGTTCCTTGGATGTGGGAAGTTTCATGGATGGTGAGCGTAGAGGGATAGAGTGTGGCAGGGTGCATATGAGGAATTCATGAGTGGACAATGACATTTAGGAGGAGGAATTGGACGACTCGGATTGGTTCTCTCGGTTCTCGCACTAACAATGGTTCTCGCAAGAACTTTTTCCTATATATATATATATATATATATATATATATATATATATATATATATATATATATATATATATATATATATATATAGGCAATAGCAGCGACACGTACCTAGCCTTTATGTTCTGGGAGTTCTTTTTAGTTGAAAACAATATTATTTTCATATTTATATGGGTTGTATTTTGGTTATCATCTTCATTTGACTTGCTTTTTTGGGTCATCATTTTCATCAAAATAACGAATGAAAATGCAATCCAGATTAAAATGCTGAAAAGTTTTGTAGGGCATAAAAACAAATCAGAATAACATGCACAGCGGAAATAAATTAAAACCCCTCTAGTGATTTCATCTAACTCGTACAGAAACTAAAAGAGAAGTAGAGGATTAAAAGTTATACCTTTGCAGTCCAAACCTTGAAACTTCAATCCTAGATTGCTAAAGGTAGAATACCGCTACTGCACCACCTCGAACAGGCTGCTAGACCGCCAAGGATTTTACCAATGATCAAAACTTGATCCCTCGTGTGTGTGTGTATCACGTCGTCGACCCCAAGGGGGGGGGGGGGGCTTCGGCCTTGCGCCGATCGAGAGAGAGAGGAGAGGAGAGGATTAGAGTTATCTTTCTTTTTGACTTGTAATTATCTCTTAATGTGATTCTAAGGTTTAACAAGGTATTTATATATATAACCTTATTAAAGCCCAAACTCGTTTAATTAAAGTCCAGCTTTAATTAAACTATTAAGTAATTACAGAAAATACCCTTTGACCTTTCTAATTAATTAATAATTAATAACTATTAATTAATTGATCCCGTTAATATTTAAACTAAATATTAACTTCTCCTTTAAATAATAAAAATTATTATTTTCTTTTCTCTTAATAATTAACTAACTAATTATATATTCTTACACAAGGTAAAATCCAGATGGTTCTAATTGGGTGTGTAGCAGTGTGATCATTTAGTGTCACATAGCATTGGATACGATGGTACATATTATCTATCTATGCACATAATCTAACAGACTCCCACTTGTGCAAGATAAGTAACATTTCTTGTATATCGTTGGCCTAAGGAGGTCCCTAGCCAGACACTTAGGTTAACCAGGCCATGAGATCTCTTATATCTAGATACATAATCCACCCCTTGGATTATCTAGGCTTTTCCTTTTGCATCGCGATATTTCGTAATGTGAGTATTAGACATGGAGCAGAGATCTTATTTCAAATACTCAGATTTTCTCGACTCTGATTTCGACACTCTACAGTTACGGTTTACCGAATGAAACCTATCATTCTAACCGAGCGTGTCCACGCATTTTCAGTAGTCTCAATCGTCTAGGGGCCCAGAAACATCTCTCCTAAAAAGAAGGTGCAAATCCCATCTTGATTATTTGCAATTTGGGCACATGGCTTCCGCTGCACCTAGACATGCCCCTTATGATCACCCTGTTACGGCGTGACATTAGAACACGCTAAAGTACATAAGTTACCATGCTCCAAACAAAATATCGCAGGTCTAAGGACAACCTATGAAGTTTACTTATGTTGACGCTCCATGAAGTAAACTCGATGTGGATCACCCCAATATTTATCCCCTGATAAATATCTATGAATATTTGGTCATAACCTTGTGCTTTTATTCATCCCCGAATAAATCATCAAATATTCATAATAGCGTTACCTCCCTAATGTAGCTCCCACTACATTAAATAGCTACGGGCATTTAGACAATTCATCACTTGACTTGTCACGGATAGGTTAAACATGCTAAAAATAGACAACTAGAAACCATTATGTAAATACCTCCTATTTCAATCCCATGAAATGTAATACATAATAAAAGAGTTTCAAGTTACATCTATAGTAATAATCAAAAACATGAACTAGCTGCTATGTTCCAAGTACTGCATTCCTATAGAACTCGCATGCCTCTCATGCTTAGCTCTAGCTAGCGGCTTCGTCAACGGGTCAGCAACGTTGTCGTACGTCGGTATCTTTTGCAACCTAATATCATCTCTTCCAATGATCTCTCGGATGAGGTGATATTTCCTGAGTACGTGTCTAGTCTGCTGATGATCTCTAGGATCTTTAGCTTGCGCCACAGCCCTTGAGTTGTCACAGAATATATTGATCGGTCTAGAGATACTGGCAACAACTCTAAGATTCAAGATAAAATTCTTCAGCCAGACAGCTTCCTTTGCTGCATCACTTGCCGCAATATACTCTGCTTCTGTAGTAGAATCTACTATTGTATCTTGCTTCTGACTTTTCCAAGATATGGCTCCTCCGTTTAGGGTAAAGACAAATCCTGACTGCGACCTAAAGTCATCCCTGTCGGTTTGGAAACTGGCATCAGTGTAACCAGTTACACTGAGCTCATCCATTGAACCTCCATATACTAGGAATATGTCTTTCGTCCTTCTCAGGTACTTGAGAATATTCTTGACGGCTACCCAATGGGCTTCACCAGGATTTTGCTGATATCTACTCGTGATACTAATAGAGTAGGCAACATCGGGTCTTGTACATAACATGGCATACATAATTGAACCTACTGCCGAAGCATATGATATCAATTTCATCTTGTCCTGATCTTGACTAGACACGGGACACTGAGCCTTGCTCAAAATCATGCCAGATTGCATAGGAATAAATCCTTTCTTGGATCCATCCATCTTGAATCTTTTCACGACTTTGTCAATGTATGTACTTTGACTAAGTCTGATAAGCCGCTTAGATCTATTCCTATAGATCTTTATACCCAGTATATAAGCAGCTTCTCCCAAGTCTTTCATCTGGAAACATTTACCTAACCAGGATTTTACTCCTTGTAACACTGGTATACTGTTTCCTATTAGCAGTATGTCATCTACATAAAAGACTAGGAAGGTTACCGCGCTCCCACTGAATTTAGTGTAAACACATGAGTCGAACTCACTTTTTGTAAAACCAAATTCTTTGATACGCTCATCAAAGTGTAAGTTCCAGCTCCTAGATGCTTGCTTTAATCCATAAATGGATTTGAGCAACTTGCATACTTTATTAGGGTTCTTTGGATCCGCAAAACCATCCGGCTGTATCATATATACGTCCTCTGTCAGCTTCCCGTTAAGGAAGGTGGTTTTGACATCCATTTGCCATATCTCATAGTCAAAATATGCTAATATGGACATAAGAATCCTAATAGTTTTAAGCATTGCCACTGGGGAAAAAGTTTCATCATAGTCAACACCATGAGTTTGCGTGAAACCTTTTGCCACTAGCCTTGCTTTAAAAGTATGCACCTTTCCATCCATGTCAGTCTTCTTCTTGAAGACCCATTTGCACCCAACAGCTTTACTGTATTGAGGCAAGTCTACTAACTCCCAGACCTGGTTGTCATACATGGATTGCATCTCTGCCTTCATGGCTTCAAGCCATTTCTCAGATTCTAAACCTGAGGCAACATCTTGGTAGGTAGTGGGTTCTAAAAGATCCCCTTCGTCTTGAGCAACTAGGAATCCCAGATATCTATCTGGCTCATGACGAGGCCTACTAGACCTGCGACGGTCTCGTGTTTGCACCTCTTCCTCAACCACAGACTCCGGTTTAAATTCAACAATTCTCTGTTGAACCACGGGTTCAATTATCGGTGGTGGTGTTATCTCCTCCTCTTCAACTTCTTGAAGCTCTATTTCTTTTCTTTTAGTTTCTGAGCTAAGAAACTTCTCCTCCAAGAACACCCCTTTACGAGCAACAAAGACTTTGTTCTCATCTGGGTGGTAGAAATAGTATCCCATGGTTTCCTTGGGATAACCCACGAAGATACACTTATCCGATTTGGGATTGAGTTTATCTGTGAATGTTCGCTTAACATACACCTCACATCCCCAAACCTTAAGAAAAAACATTTTGGGCTTTTTCCCCGTCCATACCTCGAACGGTGTCTTTTCAACCGATTTGGTTGGAACCTGGTTCAGCATGAACGCCGCTGTCTTGAGTCCGTGCCCTTAAAACGACAATGGTAATGAACTTCGACTCATCATTGATCGTACCATGTCTAGTAGTGTACGATTCCTCCTTTATGATACATCATTCATCTGAGGTGTATACGGAGGTGTGAGTTGTGAGACAATCCCACATTCCTTCAAATGATTGTCGAATTCCTGACTCAGATATTCGCCACCTCGATCCAACCGAAGCAACTTTATCTTCTTGTCCAGCTGATTTTGTACCTCATTCTGAAACTGTTTGAACTTGTCAAAACTTTCAGATTTGAGTCTCATGAGGTAGACATAACCGAACCTACTAAAGTCGTCAGTAAAGGTTATGAAATACCGGTATCCTCCTCTAGCTTCTGGAGTAAAGGGTCCACACACATCTGTGTGTATAATCCCTAATAACTCACTAGCCCTTTCATTCTCACTGTTGAAAGGTTGTTCTGTCATTTTACTAGACAAACAAGATTTGCAAATATCATATGACTCTAAGTCAAATGGTTCTAGAATTCCGTCATCTTGGAGTTTCTCTATGCGTTTCTCGTTTATATGTCCTAAACGACAATGCCAGAGATAAGTTTGATTCAAGTTACTCTTGTATCTTTTACTTATATGATAGATGTCATTGTTATCTAGATTTAGCGCGTATAGACCATTTTCTAGAATAGCTTTAAAATAGAAAATGTCATTTTTGAAACATGAAATAACCTTTTCATTCAAAACATAATTAAATCTATAGTCTATAAGCAAATCAAACTAGATAACATTTTTAATAAGTCTAGGAACATAATAACAGGGTTCTAGTTCTAAGACCATGCCCGAAGGCAAACTAAGACAATATGTTCCTACAGCTTCAGCACCAACCATGGAGCCTTCGCCTACCCGCAGGTCCATATCTTCTTGTCTTAGCTTCTTACTTCTCTTGAATCCCTGCAAATGATTGCATATGTGATGACCACATCCGGTATCCAATACCCACGATTCATAAGAAGTAATAAGACAATCTATTATAAAGATACCTGAGTCATTGGGTGAACCAATGTCCAGCTGATCTATATCGAGTGAGTGCTCGCATGAATCCTTGCTGCCACAGTCTGGGCAACAAATTTCTTCAAGCTCTTCCAACCAGTCATCTTCCTGTATAGGGTCCACAACTGTTGACTCTAGCTTCTTTGGATTTAACTCATCGCTGATGCACATAAGGATTTCATGCAACCCTGCGACAGTCATCTCAAAATCACCGAGGACATACATTACCCTCTTCTAGTAATAGTCCGATAAAGAACCGAACAAGAGCATAACTAGCTCATGTGGTTTTGATTTTGACCCAAAACTTTCATAGCAATCCAAGAGCCTTCTCATATTAATGAGATGATCGCTAATCGGCTGGTTTTCTTTCATTTTTGCTGAAAGAATTTCCTTCATCAGCAGGATGCGACATATCCGTTCACTATACTTGAACTTACGTTCCAGTCCTTGAACAACCTAATAAGATGACTTCTCACGGAGATCGTCCGTAAACTCGGATGACGCTATGAGAATAAGAATCGACATAATGTCAGATTCATCAGCCAGATACTGATAGTAAGAGTCATACTCACTATCCTGGGCATCTACCCCTGGTCGCTCTGGAGGCAATGTCTCTATGATGTGAAGCTTTCCTTGTGCATCCAAAACATTCTTTAGATGCATCTTCCAAACAGCAAAGTTTGGACCTGAAAGCTTCCACTTGCCGATGATGAGGCTTAGAGATTCCTTTGGTGAATAGTACGGAATAATAGATAAAATAGACATCTACAGAAAAAGAAAAAGATAAAACCGATTCAGTATTGATTATATCTTCTAATAATTATTACCTTTTAAAAAATAAATTATTAGAGCAGGATCCATATTTCACACTTCCCGATGCAAGGTTTGGGCATTTCCCACCGGGACAATGTTATTTCTGGTAGGTAAACCTATACCAGTCATATCCAACCTGGACACGACTCCTAGATCCGCGGGACATCGATTACAAGAACCGTGCATGTTTAGTCCCTCTAGTGCTTTTTGGGTCGGGACTCCCGATTATCACCAAAATATATCGCACCACCTAAGACAGTGTGAACTCTGGCCGGGACTCCCGATTATTGCAGAGTCTTTCACACCCTCGCCCGCAATGGTTTGAACCCGAATGCCCAAGGTTTGGTCACTTCCGACACCCGAGTGCCGTTTAACAGGAAAGGTGTACCATTAGGTGGGTAGCACACTGATCTAAGATTTTTCTAAAAAGGATTTCAAAAGTTTTTGATGAGAAAAACTTTTTGCCAGTTTTCTTTAAAAATGACTGTTTAATAATTAACTATTATTAAAACCCTTGTTTTATTTATCATGAGAATCACAATCACGCATATATAATATGTAAAGAAATAAAACAACCACAAACAACAATGCCTTCCTTAGCCTTGCCCGTAACTAATGTCGGTTTCGTGAGCCACACACGGTCAAAACCGAAATGGAAAAACACAACACACATGGCATGACATTCTGAAGCTCTCACTGGCTCCAACATCCAATCCTGCTCCCTGCTCCTTGCTTCTTGGTTCTTGTATCAGCTTCATATTTATTCTAAGAATACTATTCTATTCTATCATCTAAAAACTAGAAATATAAAATACAAGTTTTTCAAAGGCACGCAGGCCCGTTAATCTAGTACTTTTACAAAAAGAATAGGGGTTGCAAGTGGCACGCAGACCTCCCCACACCATAGAATAATAAAACCAATCACAACCACAAGTGCAGAAAAAATAAACAATCCACAAGGTCTAAAAAGGCTCGGCTATGGCATCCCAAACATGTATTAAAACGAATACATTCAACAACTGATTCTAATTATCATATCTTGACGAATTATCTTGATTTTAACTAACGGTTAAAATCACCCGTTTTAATAATTGTCATATTAGATATTAATTATTGTTATGCGATTAACAAATACCAAAATAATTAATTTTAACCAATACTTGATCATAATAAAATAATCATGATTAAAATTAATATTTTTAACCATAAGTTTTTATAAAAAGGAAAGACTTATAGTAAACTTTTTAGTTTTGATCCTTTTAGGTGTTACCCTAAACTAAAACTAAAAAACCTTTGGGGCACAAAACTGGGCCAAAAGAGAAAACTTGCGGGCCGACCACTTAACTGGACCGACTTGTCCTGGGCTGCAGGTGGCAGGCCACGGTTGGGCCGCCACTACGTTCACACCGCTGTCCGCCGGTTTCCTGGCTGCCGACCACCTCCCGCCGCCGACGCAACTGGTGGCAGCGTAGAGAGCAGCCGATGCCGACCAGCCAGTCGAGACTGACCGCCGACCTCCTCGGTGGTCTCAATCGCAAGCTGCCGCCGATTTCAAATGCAAAAACAATAAAAAATAAAAACAATAATTTTAAATTAAACCATTTAACCTTATCCTTTTATCATAACTAATCTTTATTATCCATTTAAAAATCAAAACTTGATTTTCAAATTACTTGGATAAACAAAAGAAAAAGTTAATCCTAGATAAAAAGAAAAAAACTCTTTATCATGATAAAAAGAATCCTACCTAGTCTCCTACGAGGTTAGAAGTGACTCTAATACCACTGAAGGGTTTTGTAGGGCATAAAAACAAATCAGAATAACATGCACAGCGGAAATAAATTAAAACCCCCTCCAGTGATCCCATCTAACTCGTACAGAAACTAAAAGAGAAGTAGAGGATTAAAAGTTATACCTTTGCAGTCCAAACCTTGAAACTTCAATCCTAGATTGCTAAAGGTAGAACACCGCTACTGCACCACCTCGAACAGGCTGCTAGACCGCCAAGAATTTTACCAATTATCAAAACTTGATCCCTCGTGTGTGTGTGTGTGTATCACGTCGTCGACCCCAATATGGGGGGGGGGGCTTCGGCCTTGCGCCGATCGAGAGAGAGAGAGAGAGAGAGAGAGAGAGAGAGAGAGAGAGAGAGAGGAGAGGAGAGGATTAGGGTTATCTTTCTTTTTGACTTGTAATTATCTCTTAATGTGATTCTAATATAACCTTATTAAAGCCCAAGCCCGTTTAATTAAAGCCCAGCTTTAATTAAACTATTAAGTAATTACAGAAAATACCCTTTGACCTTTCTAATTAATTAATAACTATTAATTAATTGGTCCCGTTAATATTTAAACTAAATATTAACTTCTCCTTTAAATAATAAAAATTATTATTTTCTTTTCTCTTAATAATTAATTAACTAATTAATTATTCTTACACAAGGTAAAATCCAGATGGTTCTAATTGGGTGTGTAGCAGTGTGATCCTTTAGTGTCACATGACATTGGATACGATGGTATATGTTATCTATCTCTGCACATAATCTAACAAATGCAACGTAGAGAAAATTGAATCTCATGCTTTTAAATTTGCATTTTCAATTGTCCCACTTTTCAAATCAAACATCACCCTCTTCAACCCCCTGTGATTTCTTTTTAGTAGAAAACAAATAAAAATGATGACCAAAATGCAACCTAGATGAAGATGATAACTAAAATGCAACGCAGATTAAAATAATGACCAAAAAGCTAAATCATTTTCATCTGGTTACATTTTGGTCATCATTTTTATCTGCGTTGCATTTTCGTTATCATTTTTATCCTGGTTGCCCTTTTATGGTTCTAATGGTTCCTTAAGTTCTTTTATGGTTCTACGGCTTTGCTATCACTTCGACTGCCATTCTCCTTGCATCGAGATTTTCATCGCTAGTTTGGGTGTTGAAGATGTCTATCGTCATTTTTTGTAATTCTTATTTTTTTCACTTTATATAATTATTTAGTAATTTTTTATCAATATTTTGTATTTATCATGTTTTACAACCATCTCATGTATTACACGAGTATCTAAATTAGTTATTTATATAAAGATATTATTAAGAAATTGATATTAATTTTAAATCAATACAAAATAATGCTTAAATTGTATTTACTAAATTAGATAGATGTTAATATAATTGACTTTAAATATATATGTCGATTTTAAATTTAGAACAAAATTTAGATATACTAAATTTATATCAACTTATATGCATCCTTATGTTATATAAACTAAAATAAAATTTAAATTGTGAATATTTAAAGTTAAAATTGAGTTTTCAAATTTAACCTTGATGCATAATGTTAATATTTTTTTTACTAAATTTGGGAAGGTTAGTCTTTTATATGTATTAAATCAAAATTTTATGTGTTTTAATTAATTAAATTTGGTTTTGAAATAGTTAAGATAAAATATTTTATCTTCATGATTTAAATATTTTATTATCCGCCAAGTGTAAATAGTTTGGATACACTAAGCTCTATTATTTTATTAGAGTTGTTACCTTATTAAAATATAACAATATAGTATAGTCACCTCAAGAAGTATAGAAATGCATAACAAAAGCTCTTATCAAGTAATTAAGCAGCAAGTCTTTCTTATTAGAATATGGCAATATAGTACTAAGCTATATGTTCTACAACGAAAAAGTAAGCTACACAACCATGTTACTACCTAGATGGGCCATGTAACGCTAGCCTTATGTACACGGTTACTTGTAGCAACATTGCCTATGCCATACTAGGGTTTTACACGGGCCATGCCTTACACAACACAGGTTGTAGCTCTATATGGACTTGTTACACTGGCTACTAAAGTGATACACGTGTAACATTGCTGTCTTGACTCCGTTTGCTTCCAAAAACCAACTTGTCACATGGAAAGTGTTTTCCTACACTACAAACAATCTATGTAGTTGTTTTAGTTAATCATAAACATATAAACATAATCTAATCCTTACATTACATCAAATTAACTATAATATAAGCCCTAATCTAAATCTAGAATCTTTAATAAAGATAAAGATGAAAAAGCATACTTATTGATTCAATGTGATTGAACAAGTTAAACCTGTAATACCTGTTTTTCATTATGTATATTTATGGAAAATTTATGAAATGATATTAAGAATGTTTATTTATGTGCATATCACTTGAATAAGTTTGAAAAGGCAGAAGTGAAATATCCAGTTTATGACACGACGCATCAGAGATAGACGACGCGACACGTTTGTAGGTAAATGATTGATTCTTGAGTGCACGAAAACTAACCTGAGTGAATGACAACTTTAATAAAGCAATACGTGTAAAATGGCCAAACGTGGGGTCGGATCTGGATTACTTTAGTCAACGCAACACATCGGTGTAGTTGGACGGGGCGCGTCGGTCTCTTTTCAGCATCCATATATAGAGCTCTTAATCATCCATTTCAAGGGTTAAACATTCGGTTATAAACACTATCTATACGTTTTTTATGAAGTATTAAAACTGGGATCTTGCGTTGGGGTGTTAGGAAGCTCACGTGGTGTATTATCAAAAATTGGAGGAGTTGTACTAACCTCGAGAGTTTCAGGTCGAATCTGGCGTCGAATCCTTAATCATATAAGAGGTAAGCTAATGATTTTATGGTATTAATCTTATAACAGTCTTAGGATGCATGTAATAGGATTTATGATCATGAAACGAAGAGTTAATGATAATATAACGAATATATTGCTATATGATGTTATAGGCTTATATAGTCAGTGTTATATATATATATATATATATATATATATATATATATATATTTGGGTTCAAGTAAAAAAAGCCATAAGGTACTAAATGTAAGAAGAAATTAGGGCTTGACAAGTGGCAAGTTTGTTAAAAGGGTAATATAGGAATCATATTTATCCTCTCTCCCACGTTCTAAATTTGAACCTCTCACCTGCTCTCTAAAATAGTTAGTACGCTCATTATCAAACCCTAGAATGGGGTCTGCCAGCCGTCGATCGTCCAGCCTGAAGCACCACCTTTGCCGGCTGCCATCTCCACCTAACACGTCTCCGACTCCTATCTACACCATCAACGTTATATGCAACCTCCGCTGCCCTGGATCTGAAATTTGAGGGTTTTGGGACCGATTATGGCCTTTTTTCTCCGTTGTCGCTGGTTTTGCTACGCCACCATCCATGGATTTAAACGACGCCGGCGCCTGAAAATATTAGAGATCCCGTTGTCGTCTAGGGTTACGCCTAGGGTTACGATCAGTGATGCACATCGGATATATATATATATATATATATATATATATATATGGTAGGGAAATACTACAAAAAATGTTAAGGTACTAAATGTAACGAGAGATCTCAACCATTAGATCTCTTCAAAAGTAAAAAAAAAAAGTAAATAAAAACTACAATTTCGGATTTTAAAAAAGAGAAAAAAGGTAAAATAAACAAATCAACAAAATTAGAACCGGGAATAGTTTCTGGACGTGAACCCTAGAACCGCCGATCGACTACCAAAACCGCCATCGTCTGTCTGATGCACAAATAAAGAAACACCACACCACCACCGGCCAGATGCACAGTCACCGTCTTCTTCTCTGTTCCCGTCAGTTAGATGCACAAAATCAAGGAGGAAGAAAAAAATGAATAGATGAGGCGGTGGCGGCCATGAATTGTGCATCGACTCACGCAAAAGATTGTTCATCAATTCTGCCTCTATGAAAAGCAGAGCGGCAGCCATGGATTGTGTACCGGCGGCGGCTACGAAACCCTAATCCGTGCATCAGAGAGATGAGCCCTAATCCGTGCATCTGAGAGACCCGGTGGACGGAGACGAGGGGATGCAGCAGCGAAGGGGTAGCGTGGGGTTAGGGTTTGCGTTAGGAGACGAGGGATGCAGCGGAGAAGCAAACCGGATGCGACGAGGACTATAGAGAATAGAACGTTCGTCGAAGCACGTAGATTTTGCGAGGGGGTGGGCGGCGATGTTCGGCGGGAGCAGGGAGGGTTTTTGAGGGAGCAACGGAGAGAAAAATACGTGGGCTAGGCTAGGGTTTTTGAGCGAACGTGGGTGAAGAATAGAACGTGGGTTTTAAGATCAGGAGAGATATTTTGTTTTTATGTTCCAAAAGTGCCCTTGTACACGTGTCCTCCTCATTAGTCACCTTACATTTTGTACCTTAACTTTTTTTTACTTTAACCCAATTATATATATATATATATATATATATATATATATATATATATATATATATATATATATATATATATATATATATATATGTTGGGGTTCGTGGTATGGCACAACGGAGGCATGAGCGAATTTCAAACATGTAAGGAACCACATTTGAACCCCAAAGGAAGTACCAATCTCTACAACTACAAATGCAACTTAAACAGAAAAGAGAGAAGAGATTATACCCTTGATTTCTTTGGATGTTGTAGTGCACAAAAACTCTAAGCTTGAACTTTTTGATCAACTATCCAAGTCCATATCGAGATTGTTGTGACCTTGGTTTACTAGCACCCCTTGAGCACAATCCAACACTTGAATTTGCTTCTGGAACAACACCCAAAAACCACTAGGAACCTTTCCTTGAACTCTCTCTCAAGCACACTAAGACAACCCTCTAAACTTGCTAGTGTGTGTATGAACTCAATGAACCAAGAGTATCAAAGAGTGAGAGTTGCATGTCCTTAAAGAGCCAAGGTGACTCCAGAACTACCCAAGGTTGGCCAAAGACCGAATCATTAGGATAACATGCCAGGGTTAGCGATGCTAACCGCTCGAAGATAGCGCCACTATCGCGGCTGAGTTAGCGACAGCTTGGTTAGCGCCACTAACTCTGTCCATCCTGTCAACCATCATTTAATTATTCTTTCTCACCCTCCCTTTTAGGTTGTTGTCAAGATCAACCCGCGCCGTGTGACCCAATAGGCCCATACATCATCGGTAGTGATCAATTTGCGTACGTGTATAAGTGGGCATACTCCAACATACTCTAACTTGCACATGACTCACCGTACCCAAAGCATCACCGACAAAGAGTGGCCTCTAGTAAGACATCTTTGCCCCCAACTCAGTATGGGTTTTGTCTTCGCAAAAGCTAAACTGCAGCGCGGGTGAAATGGTCCTATAAATAAGGGATCAAACATCCTTTTGTTCACGATATCCGAGTGAACACGAGTGAACATGGTACTAATTCAGTCTCCGTTCATTCACGATTATATTTCTCGATCTAGACTGGTGGTGACCAAAATATACAAGTTGCAATCGATTACTTTGCACACTTGAGCATGGCCATGCATTTTGGTGTTAGCGACCAATCATCGAGGGGCCCAAGGATATCTTTCTAAACAGAGGAACAAATTCTTTTGACTACATTTCCCACCACGTTGATCATACTCTGCCCAATTACTCCCTTTATAACAGCAGTTACGGACTGCGTTTGAAAGCAACTAGAACAAAGCAGACCAAAGTGATGCAGACACATGCATCTCCAGTATAAGGATGCATTGATATTATCATCCTGATTCACTCATGACAAGTACCACAAAGTGAACTCAGGTGTGGGCCGTCCAATATTTGAAACCCTTTCAAGTACAGGCGAAGTATTGCGTCCCCGTGTCCCAATCCACATTGGACACATGACCAATCCTTTACCTCAGTCTTAGTTCAAACTTCCTTCCCGAGAAGAATGACCGACTGTGGACATTTAGAATGCTAACACATTCATGGAAGAACTAAAACATGCTAAGTTGGAACACAATAAAGATTTAAAGAAAATATCCGCAACTAGCGTATTACTAAATCTCCATTTAATAATCGATAAATACAATAAATACAATACTGCTGAATGTTCCCAAAAGTGTAAATACATCAAATACAATAACCAACTATACATAATCAAACCAAATCGCTAGCAAATCCAATCCCAATAGCACGTGTGTAAGCATCGTGCTTCGCCTGCGATAAAGGTTTGGTGAACGGATCCGCCATGTTGCTATTCGTGTGTACTCTGCTGATAACTATGTCTCCACTATCGACCACATCCCGGCTATAATGATATATCTGCGGAATATGCCTCGTACGTCGGTGAGACCTTGGTTCCTTCGCCAAAGCGACCGCACCCTTGTGGTTACAAAATACCTCCATAGGGTCGGATATACTAGGAACCACTCCGAAATCTTGGATGAATTTCCTCATCCACACAGCCTCCTTCGCAGCCTCACTGGCCACAATGTACTCTGACTCAGTAGTAGAATCGGCCACAATGTCTTGCTTGGAGCTTCTACAGGAGACATCACCACCATTTTGAAAGGATTGTGTGCAGGGATAGTGTACACGTGTCATCACATCCATAGACACAATGAGTCACTAAATGGTCACACAGCTGCACACCCAACTCATGAACCAGGAAGCAATACTTTATGTGTAAAGGTTATAATTAACAGTTCTATGGATATTTATTATTTAAAGAGGGTATTTAATATTAGTTAAATATTTAATGGAATAAGTTTGGTTGGAAAAATATTAATTAATAGTTGTTAAATTAATATTAACTAAACTAAAGGGGTTGTTTTGGCCAAATGATCAAAGTTAATCAAACGGACCGGGTTTAAGGTCCATGGGCTTGGTCCATTTAAATTGTTATTAAAATGGATTAACCCTAGGTTTGAAAGTAAATCCTCATAATTAACACAAAAACAACCAAGGCACACACACTCTCTCTCTAACCTTCGGCCGACCCACCCCCTCCTCGGCGGCTTCCCTTTTTCCGGCGGCTTTAGGCGGCGGACGAAGGCGCCCTGTGGCGGCGCACCTATGATCGACGGCGGCAGTTAGGCCGCAATTAGCGGCGCTAAACCCGAGACCCCCACTGCAGCGGGGCTCCTCGTCGGCGGCAATAAGGAGGCAAAAGCCGGCGGTTATTTGCCTGGTTGTTACACACACGCGCGTATTTGCTTTGGTAGGTGGTCTAACAGCCTGTTCATGTGGTGCAGTAGCTGTGTATCCCCCTTCAGCTGTCACAGGGTATATTTTCTATCTTTTAGATAAACCTAATTTAAACCTGTGGATATTGTATGCTATCTATATCTGGTATTGATTTCTGGTATTGTTTTCCCCATCTGATCCAGTTGGGATCCTGGAAACGGGATTTACAAGTTCTGTATTATTTCCGCTATGCATGATTGTACCCTGTAAATCCCTATAGTGGTATCAGAGACTGCTTCTAGGCTCGATGGGGAACAAGAAAATCATAGATATATACATACTTGTGTTGCGAAAATTGATATGTGGTTAGGATCAAGTTTCTGATCTGTTACCTGATTAATTTTCCAGTATTGCTGATTATATATATTGCGTGAAACTTTTTGGTTTTGGTTTAAGGATCAAGTTCTGATCTTTTTACCATTAAAAGTTTCCAGTTTTAGTTGTTTATATATTGTTTATATATTAAACTGCATGAAACTTTATTTTTAGTCGAAGGTCAAGGTTTATGACTTTTAGCCAATTAAAATTTCCAGATTATCTTTATACATTTATTAATTATGAGAAACTTTGGTTTATAGTAAAGGTCAAAGTTTTGACTTTTAAACCAGATAAAGTTTCCATTTTACATGCTTTGTATATATCTGTATAAATTGTGTGTGAGACTTGGTATAATTTAAAAGTTTAAAGTTTTTAAAATTTTGATCAAGTTTCCAGTTTATATTATTATTATTTAATAATATTTGACGTTTAACCAGTGTGGTATTTTTGTTATTATCCAGCCAGTTTGTGGTCAAGGTTAGATGTTGGGGATGAACACAAAACCAGTTTGAGTTTTGCTATCAGAGATTCAAGTTTGAATCTGCCCGGGATTATATATGTTGGTTTATAATGCGTGCATTATTATTATTTAATTAATTATACGTGGTTGATTCTTTTTAAGCTAAACGCCTTAAACCTAGTGGATCAAGATTGTGGTTGTTTATTTATTGCTTTGTGGATTGGTTTACATTTATTTTATATCTGGTGTGGGGAGGCCTGCGTGCCACTTACAACCCCTATTCAATTTTGTAAAAGTACTAGATTTAGCGGGCCTGCGTGCCTTTGATTTGTAATGTAATAGGGCACTAGTTTTATCATATTGTAATAGGTTAGTTTGATATTTGTAAATGTATTTTTGGAGCCAATCAAGACAAGGATCAAGACAAAGGAGAGAGGACGCCACAGATGCTGGAGCCAGTGGGAGCATCAGCATTAGATTCATGCCTTGTGTGTTGTTTATGATCCACTTTAGGGTTTTACCACAGGGGTGCTTAATTTTATTTAAGTACCAGTGATGGTCAAAGGCGTTATGTGTGTTGGCTTATTATTGTTATTATTAATTGCATGGTTGTGATTTAATTGCTTAATTATATAGTGCACGCACGTCATTAAAAACCATTTACATATACAACGGATATTTTTTAAGTTGAAAAGTTTTTCACTTAAAAAGGATATAAGTTTTACAAGTTTTGTAAAACGGTTAAAACTAGCAAAACTTTTTTGAAACCAGTTAACCCTTCCAAAATCTTAGACCAGTAGTGCTACCCATCTAATGATACACCTTTCCTGCTCCTAGTACTTCGGTGTGTTGTCGTGCCCAAACTGTGCGCACCGGGGTTCAAACTGATGTGGGAAGGGGGTGAAAGACTTTGGGATTTCCTGATATGACGGGCCAGAGTTCACCCCGTCTTAGATGGTGAGGTCTATTTTGGTGATTCTCTGATGTGACGAGCCCAAAGTGCACTTAGGAGGACTAAATATGTAGGAATTATTATTTCATTCGATGTCCCAAGGATATAGGAGCCGTGTTTTGGATTAAACACGATCGGTATGGTTTATACCCACCAGAAATAGCACGGGGTCAGTGTTGTTGTGCCCAAACCGTGCACCGGCACGTGTGAAATATGGATCCTATTCTAAAATATATTTATTTAAAGGGTTATAAAATATTTTAGAGGAATTAAATTACTAAAACGTTTATTTTTTGCTTTTTCTGTAGATGTAAATATTTTCTGTTATACCGTTTTATACACCCGAGGAGTCTTTTAGTCTTATCATGAGCAAGTGGAAGCTTTCAGGTACGAACTTTATGGTTTGGAAATTGCACTTTAAGAATATCCTAAGGGCACATAGAAGGCTGTACACACTAGACAAACATCCTCAAGCACGACCTGACTATTCGGCTCAGGATGGAGAGTATAATACGTATTATAAGTATCTGCCTGATGAATTTGACGTCATGTCAATTCTGATACTCTCCACAGAGTCTGAGTATTCGGATGAACTTAAGAATAAGTCGGTTTTTGAGGTCATGCAGGGTTTAGAGGAGCGTTTCAAGAATAGTGAGCGATGTGGACGCTTTCTACTCATGAAGGACATTCTTTCACAGAAGATGAAAGAAGACCAGTTATTGAGCGATCATCTCAACAACATGAGAAGGCTATTTGATTGCTTAATGATTCTGGGATCACAAGTCACTAAGCGTGAACTAGTGATGCTCTTGGTCGGTACCCTAGCTGACCGCTATCAGGAATAGGTAGTAGACATGTTTGGTGAACCAGATACAACAGTTGTTGGCATGCACGAGTTCTTAATGTGCATAGATGACCAGGTGCAGCCGGACCCCTTTGATACAACAGTAGTTGAGTCAATGGAGGAAGACAACTGGGTTGATGAGCTACTAGTCGTTTGTTGCCCAGTTTGCGGCAACAAGGATATTTGCGAGCACTCACTCGACATTGATCAGCTGGATGTCGGTTCTACCGACGAGTCAGGTATCTTTATGATAGATTGCTTAGTTACTTCATTTGAATCATGGGTACTCGATACCGGATGTAGTCATCACATTTTCAATCATTTGCAGGGATTCAAGAGAAGTAGGAAACTAAAGAAGGGGGACATGGACCTACGGGTAGGCGAAGGCTCCATCATTGGTGTCGAAGCTATAGGAACATATTATCTCAAGCTACCTTCAGGATTAATCATAGAGCTATAGAATTGTTTTTACCTTCCTAGATTGATTAAAAATTTAATCTCTTATGATTTATTAATAGACAATGGTTTTAACTATCAGTCGGTAGGTAAAACAATTTTGTGCTTTAAGAATGATTTATTATATTTTAAAGCAAGTTCACAAAATGGTCTATACATGATAAATCTAGATACAAGGAAATATATCATATAGTAAGAGGTCAAAAGACACTTTGAACCAGACTTACCTTTGGCATTGTCGGCTCGGACACATACATAAGAAACGCATAGAGCAACTTCATAGTGATAGAGTTCTAGGGTCTTTTGATCTTGAATCAATTGACAATTGCGAAACTTGTTTGTCCAGCAAGATGACAAATAAACCTTTCGACAGTTTGAATGAAAGGTCAAAGGAAGTTCTAGGAATTATACACACAGATGTGTGTGGTCCTTTCAGTCAGGAGGCCAGCAGTTGATACCGGTACTTCATTACCTTTACTGATGACTTTAGTAGGTATGGTTATGTGTATCTGATGAGACACAAGTCTGAAAGTTTTGAACTCTTCAAACAATTTCAGAGTGAAGTACAAAACCAACTTGACAAGAAGATAAAGCTGCTACGGTCTGACCCGGGTGGTGAATATCTGAGTCAGGAGTTTGACGATCATCTAAAGAAATGTGGGATTGTTTCACAACTCACACCTCCGTATACGCCACAGTGGAATGGTGTATCGGAAAGGAGGAATAAGACCTTACTTGACATGGTTCGGTCTATGATGAGTCAAACTAGTTTACCAATGTCGTTCTAGGGTCATGCACTCGAAACGGCTGCTTATATGCTGAACCGAGTTCCAACTAAGTCTGTGGAAAAGGGTAAGACACCGTTCGAGTTATGGACAGGGAAAAAGCCCAAATTGTCTTACATAAAGATTTGGGGTTATGAGGCGTTCGTTAAACGACCGTTCTCGGATAAACTCAAACCCAAATCGGATAGGTGTATCTTCGTGGGTTATCCTAAGGAAACCTTAGGATACTATTTCTACAATCCCGATGAGAACAAAGTTTTTGTTGCTCGGTCAGGGACATTTCTAGAGGATAAGTTTCTAAGTTCTGAAACTTCTAGAAAGGAATTAGATCTTCAAGAAATTGAAGAGGATGAAGGTATACCTCCTCCACTAGTGGAACCTGTAAGTCAACAAAGAATTGTTGAATCCCAACCCGAGTCTGCGGTTGAGGAAGGAGTGGGTCTTTATGAGCCCACATCCTACGGGGATGCTATGTCAGGCAGTGAGTCTGACAAATGGCTGGATGCCATGAAGGCAGAGATGCAATCCATGTATGACAACCAAGTTTGGGAGTTAATAGACTTGCCACAACACATTAAAGCCATTGGGTGCAAGTGGGTGTTCAAGAAGAAGACCGGCATGGAAGGAAATGTGCTTACTTTTAAAGCTAGGCTTGTTGCAAAAGGTTATAATCAAACTCATGGTACTGATTATGATGACACCTTTTCGCCAGTAGTCATGCTTAAATCAATTAGGATTCTGATGGCCATATCTACATACATCAATTATGAGATATGGCAATTGGATGTCAAAACCGCTTTCCTTAACGAGAAACTAACAGAGGATGTGTATATGACACAGCCAGACGGTTTTGAGGATTCCAAGAATCCATGTAAAGTATGCAAGTTATTAAAGTCCATTTATGGATTAAAGCAAGCATCTAGGAGCTGAAACTTGCACTTTGATGAGCGCATCAAAGAGTTTAGTTTTACCAAAAGCGAGTTTGAGTCATGTGTTTACACGAAGTTCAGTGGGAGCATAGCAATCTTCCTGGTCCTGTATGTGGATGACATACTGATCATAGGCAACGATGTGCCACCATTACAAGGAGTAAAATCCTGGTTAAGCAAATGTTTCCAGATGAAGGACCTAGGAGAAGCCGCATACATACTTGGTATTAAGATCTATAGAGATAGATCTAGGCGGCTGATTGGACTTAGTCAGAGTACATACATAGATAAAGTTTTGAAACGCTTTAAGATGAAGGATTCCAAGAAATGATTCATCCCTATGAGATCTGGTATACCATTGAGCAAGGCTCAATACCCTACTTCTCCAGAGGAGCAGAAGAGGATGAGATCGGTTCCTTATGCTTCGGCATTAGGATCTATTATGTATGCCATGTTATGTACTAGGCCCGATGTTGCTTACTCCATAAGCCTTACGAGTAGGTACTAAAAAAATCCGGGTGAACCCCATTGGGTGTCTATCAAAAACATTACAAGTATTTGAGAAGGACAAAAGATATCTTCTTGGTCTTTGGCGGAAGCACGGATGAAATTAGTGTTACTGGTTACACAGATGCGAGCTTCCAGACGGACAGAGACGACTTTAAGTCACAGTCAGGGTTTGTTTTTTCATTAAAGGGTGGAGCTGTATCTTGGAAAATCCAGAAGCAAGATACTATAGCAGATTCAACTTCTTGGAAAATCTTTCACCGCGAGCCACAACATATGACCCGCCAGGTAGAGGGACTTTGATCAACTTCTTGGAACAGAAAATCTCAGCGTTCAACTTGCTAAGCCAATCCATCCCAATTACAACATCGAATCCCGCAATCGGCATAAGAAGAAAGGAAACAGGAAAACTACTCCCATCGATATCAATAACCGCTTGAGGGACATTATCAACAACTGGAACTACTCTACCACTAGCAGTCTCTACTCTTATTGGCTCAGATAGTACAGATACAGGCATTCGCAGTTTATCACAAAAAGAGACAGATACAAAAGAATACGTAGCTCCAGAATCAAACAATACACATGATGGGGCAGAATTAACAAGAAATGTACCAGTTATCACGTCCCCAGCACCTTTAGCCTCTTCGGCCGTCATCTTAAAGGGTCGTCCTTTGGCTCGGGGAGCACCATCTTTCTTCTGCCCAGAGGCAGATCCACCAGCACCGGTACTTGGCTTTGACCGGCAATCAGATATTCTGTGCCCTGGCTTGTGGCACTTGTAACAAACATCCTCCTTGAACTCACACTCGGCAACCACGTGCCCTTTCTGCCCACACCGTAAGCATCGAGCAGTGGCTTTAGAACAGTCACCACTGTGATACATACGGCAAGTTGCACACCACGGACGATCCACCCACGGCTTCTTCTGGGAATCAAACTTCCCACCAGCAACAGATTTTCCTTTAGAAGGACCCGGCTTCGAGGATTGTTGAAGCTTCCTCTTATGACTCTCACCAGCTCGGTCATCCTTGCCCTGAGTACGATCATCTTCAATCTGTCTACCCATTTCAAATGCTCGATCTAAACTCCTAGCCATTCTAACGATAGCGCGATAATCAGCAGGCAACTTTTCCACAAACTTTCTCATCTTTGCAGCTTCATCATTCACCAAGCTAGGAATAAACCTCACTTTATCGATAAAGGTTTGAATCAGGACATCCACCGACTTGTCTCCCTTACTAAGAGCGTTAAACTCTCGTTCCATCTTCTCCATGTCATAATCTGTATAATACCGTCTGGTTACTTTCTCAGTAAACTGCTCCCATGTCATGGCAGCCACAACCTCTTTACTCAACGTCGCTTTCACTGAATCCCACCAGAACAACGCGCTACCCTTCGACATCTGTGCCGCGTATTTGACACGAAGCTCCGCTTCACAATCACAAGAATCGAACACCTCCTCGGTTTCTCTAAGCCACCTCACGGTATCTGAAGGACCATCACCGCCCTCAAATTCTTTCGGACCGCGGGAACGGAATTTCTTAAACGAACACTTCACTAGTTTACGCCCTTGCACAGCCGCTACTAACAGCTCCCGCGTAAGTCGGAGCTCTTCCTCCAGACGTGCAATACGCGTTGCTTGATCTTGATCTTGCCTTAGCGGCTCGTAATTAAGCGGAGCAGATCCCTCCTCGGCTTCAGGATGAACGCTCGAAGCTTCATCCTCCATTCTCTTAAGAGCTTCTTCAGTATTAACTCGTTGCTCAGCCATTCTATGTCAACTTACTACACATGAGAACAACGTTTAGTACTCTACTTATTCAACAACTACTAACGCGACAAATTAGTTTACACCTGCAATTACCACATAACGCTCATACACAACCCCAAATACCCAACTAGGAACACTTAACGATGGTCGGGCCCGAGCTTAAGATTGAATACCCCTACGAGAACCCAATTCCTCAAACTTAGGCTCTGATACCTAATTGTAACACCGGTTTTCACGCGCTTAAAATTAGGGAAAATTTAAGCTTTTTAAACTTAAATAATAAAAGCCAGCATCGGAAGTAAACGTCATTAACAAAGCTTGATAAGTGTTAACTGACTCGGCAGTTAATTACAACAAAAATATGCCAAGTTCAACCGTTTGGTGTTACCAACTAACCGACAATACCGACCATCGGATCACAAATATATACAACGAGCAGTGTTCCGCAAAAGGTATGTACAACAAACTACCACCAAGTCCCGCCTCACCAGGCCAACTACTTCGCATCTGCAAAAAGGTAAATTTAGGCACCGTTAGCTACAACTAGCTAGTGAGTACGGATTAACACATAAGCATCAATAAGCAGGTTATCCCAACTACGGGATAACACATAAGGCTATCCTAACATATAGCGTCGCGCCAACGAGTCAGTAGGAATCATATCTCGCAGGGAAGGGAACCCCGCTCAACGATTCAAACTGGGGACCATCAGCAACAACTACCCGCAATGGTGGGGGAGCGAAGAGCAGTCCACCAAACGCGTTACGAAGCTCGAAGCTCAACATCTCGGATCTCAACGAAAGTTAAGATCCCAACTCACGTTAAGGGGCGGCGGTTTGCAAGACCACCCCGGCGTGCTGCACACCGGGTACCGTTGATCCCCGTTATTCCATCAAACAGCCTTCGGGAAGAAAGCTGACGTTAACCATGCCAACATCAGTCCGGACCAGTACCACATATACAACTACTACCCGTAATGGGTTCAACTATACGCATGCGATTCATAACCAACGTGTAAAGCAACTTAACATGGCAACAATATACAACAACATGTATAACATACCTCATATACGCACGTGTGCGACATCAATAACATATGCCAACAAACAACAGACAACGCTACTTACCGAGACTCATGGGAAAACCGGTACTCACCTCGAGATTATAAGAGGCAGATATGAATTCGGGAATCCCAGGAGCACACGGAGTCGTCCGAATCACCTAACACATTAGGTTCAGCTTAGACACCAAACAACGACAATTAACGAGGCTTAAACTACAATACAACAAAGCTTCCAACAAAACAATATCACTTGCGATCGCAAGACACATTCATGCGACCGCAAGGGTCCTCTAAAACACCCCACTTGTGACCGCAAGGGTTTACCTTGCGACTGCAAGGGTCCTACCCAAACCACACCAGCTTGTGACCTTAAGGCTTAACCAAACGACCGCAAGGGTGGTATCTTGGGGGCTTACGATCGCAAGTTATGTACCTACCATCGCAAGTTATGTTTCCTTCGTCCTTCGAAGGTAAACCACGACAACGACACCCTTACGATCGCAAGACCCATGCATGCGATCGCAAGAGACACCAGACGCACCATGCGACCGCAAAGGGATCCCATGCGATCGCAAGAACCCAAACATGCATGCGACCGCAAGGCACCTCCTTGCGATCGCAAGGGCTATAATTACAGTGAGCTCAGCTTTGTTCTCCGACATAAGCTGTTTCTCGAGTTTTGGTACTAAAATTCGACTTGAATCCAGTTTTTGATTGCTTACACTTCATCTCTAACATACCAATGAATTTAGCAACATGATTTGGACATAAAATCAACACTAAAACCCATTTGAATCCGCCAAATGGGTACTCACCTCACTTTAACACAAAAACTAGGTTTCAATGGGAAACACTTACAAATATGATGAATACAGATGTTTTGCTTCTGAAAATCAGCTTACCAACTTCAATCCACAGCTTAGTTCTTGATTTCTATCTCAAATCTCCAACCAAAGATGTGTGTGTGTGTTTTGGTACGCAAATATGTATGTTGGTGTTCATGAATGTGTGTTTGAACAAAGCAGGGGATAAGCATCCCACATAAACCAACCCAAAGGGTTAATACCCCACGAAGGTATTTCGTTCTCCTATTCAACTTAAAACACGACTTAGGTTTATCCGTTTCAACTAACGGAGATATTTTCGGAATCATTATCCGAAACCGTTCAACTATTTACCAACATTATTTATTTATGAAACAATTCTACTTTAGCCACATAACCACGTGTACCAACAAATAAGAACAATTAAACAACAAAACAACTTAAACAACTCGGTTAAGGTCAATGTACAACTTAACTAACACAAGGTACAACTAATTACAACTAGGCCCTAAATTAGGGTGTTACATCTCTGATTGCCCATCTGTCTGTGGATGATAAGCTGTACTCAGATTTACCCTGGACCCCAATTCCTGTTGCAGTCTGTTCCAGAAGTTAGACACAAACCTCGAATCCCGATCTGAAACAATGGACAATGGAATTCCATGTCTTGATACTATTTCGTCTACGTACAGTTGTGCCAGTTTACTCAAAGGAGCAGTTTCAGCAGTAGCAAGGAAGTGTGCACTTTTGGTTAATCTGTCAACTATTACCCAAATCATATCATGACCTTTTTAAGTTCGTGGAAGTTTAGTTACAAAATCCATCGTAATGTGATCCCACTTCCACTTAGGTATATCCAATTGTTTTAATGTTCCATACGGTTTCTGATGTTCAGCTTTAACTTGCGCACAAATGTGACATGTCCCAACAAATTTGGCAATATCTGTTTTCATAGTCGGCCACCAATAACGGGTCTTCAAATCATGATACATCTTTGTACTACCCGGATGTATCGACAATCTAGACTTATGAGGCTCATCTAGAATTAATTCCCTCAAGCTACCAAATTTCGGTACCCACACGCGCGTATGATGAACTTTAGATGATGCGAATCGGTATTTAATTCATGCTGTCGTTTAATCATCAGTTCATCTTTCAGATTCTCATTTTTCATAGCTTCAAACTGTGCAGCCACAAGTTGATCCACTAAATAAGATTTAATCTCTAATCGCATGAATTTTACAGTAGCCGAAGATCCCTTCCGACTGAGTGCATCTGCAACTACATTAGCTTTACCCGGATGATACTGAATGTCACAATCGTAATCCTTGATCAATTCTAACCATCGACGTTGTCTCATATTCAGTTCTTTCTGTGTAAACACATACTGAAGAATTTTGTGATCAGTGCACTTAGTTCCATACAGATAATGTCTCCACAGTTTCAAAGCAAATACCACAGCTGCTAGTTCTAAATCATGAGTTGGGTAATTTCTTTCATTTGGTTTCAACTGTCTCGAAGCATACGCAATTACTTTACCTCTCTGCATCAAAACATAACCCAACCCGGCGTGAGAAGCATCATAGTATACAACAAAATCCTCTGAACCCTCAGGTAAAGAAAGGACAGGAGTCTGACACAACAACTGTTTCAACATCTGGAAAGCATCTTCCTGAGATGAACCCCACTGAAAAGGAACATCTTTCCGAGTCAACTTAGTCAACTGACCAGCGAGCTTAGAAAAATCTTTTATAAACCTGCGATAATAACCCCCCAAACCAAGAAAACACTTTATCTCTGTTGGCGTTTTTGGTGCACTCCAATTCATTACTGCTTCAATCTTGGACGGATCCACTTTGATACCATCTTGACAAATTACATGACCCAGAAACTGAACTTCACGTAACCAGAATTCACATTTTCAAAACTTGGCATACAACTTGTGTTGTTTGAGAATCTCCAAAACCTGTCTCAAATGTTGATCGTGCTCATCCTCTGTCGTCGAATACACCAAAATGTCATCGATAAACACAATGAAAAATTTATCAAGGAAAGGTCTGCACACGCGATTCATCAGATCCATAAATACTGCAGGAGCATTGGTCAAACCAAACGGCATCACAAGAAATTCGTAGTAACCATACCGAGTACGAAAAGCAGTCTTGGGAATATCTTCCTCTGCTACTTTGACTTGATGATATCCTAATCTCAGATCTATCTTTGAGAAATAAGAAGCCCCTTGTAGTTGATCAAATAAGTCATCGATTCTAGGCAACAGATACTTATTCTTGATGATTCTATTGTTCAGATCTCTATAGTCAATACACATGCGAAGAGTTCCATCGTTCTTCTTTACAAACAAAATTGGTGCACCCCATGGCGAAGAACTCGGATGAATAAATCCCTTGTCAAGTAACTCTTGAATCTGTGACATCATCTCTCGGATTTCCGAAGGAGCCAAACGATACGGAGCTTTTGCAATCGGTGTAGTACCCGGCACCAATTCTATCTTATACTCAACATCCCGAACGGGTGGTAACCCTGGCAGATCGTCTAGAAATACCTCTGGATATTCGGAGACAACACGAACGTTGGTAACAGGTCGCTTCTCCTTCTTCACATCAACGGCGTAAGCTAGAAAAGACGCACACCCTTTGGCTAGAGATTTTCTAGCCTTCACATATGAGATGATTGGAAAAGAAGATCGAGATCTATCCCCACGAGCCACGACATGCGACCCGTCAGCCAAAGGAATAGTAATCAGTTTCTTATGGCACTGGATACTAGCCCTATGGAGACTTAACCAATCCATGCATAATACTAAGTCAAACCCCGGTATAGGCATCAGCAAACAGTCCACAGGTAAACTAGTACCATCAATGTCTATCGATACCCCAGTCACATAATTAGTTACAGGAACTATCTTACCATCTACTATCTCTACTTCTAAAGGAGTAGTAATCATAGAAGCAGGCAGTTTCAGTTTGTCACACAAAGTTACAGATATAAAAGATCTATTTGCACCAGAATCAAATAACACACGGGCAGGCACAGAGTTTACAATAAACATACCCGTGATCACATCACTGTCTTCAGCAGCCTCTGTAACAGTCATCTTGAAGGCTCTCCCTTCCGCAGAAGGTGCTACCTTTCTCTTCTGACCTGCAGAAGACGATCCCCCGACGTTTACTACCCCCTGCCCCGTCCCCTTTTGCCTCGGTTTTGTGCAGACTCCATCTCTATGACCCTCTTCTTGACAATTCCAGCAAACATTTGTTTTAAACCGACAGGCTGATGGTTCGTGGCTAAATCCACCACAACGCAACATCGTTTCGTCTGAGTAGTGCAAGGACCAGTGTGACTAGAGTTGCAAGGTTTACACCACGGCTTGTTCTGATAAGACCCCGAACCTTTTGGTTTCTGATCTCCTCGGTTCTGATTATTCTGCCACCTTCCTTTATTCCCGCCTTGATTTCCACCAGATTTGTGAGACGACCCTTTCTCACGATTCATTCTTTCTCGAGCCCTCACGTCACCTTCTGCAGCCCAAGCAACAGTAAATGCCTGAACCAACGATGTTGCCATCCGGGTATTACCCCGATACTCATGCAACAGGGCTTGAACAAAATGATCTATCTGTGATGGTTCATCGGGTACCCACTGTTTTGCGAACCTCAGTTTTTCATTAAACTTGGCAATCAATTCATCCACTGACATCTTGTCGTCCTGAGCTAGATCCATGAACTCCCGTTTCACCTTAGCCAAATCGTAGGTATTGCAGAATTGTTCACATAATTTGGCTTGAAATTGATCCCAGGTAACAGAATTCACAACCTCCCTGGATAGATGAGCAGTTAGAGAATCCCACCAGGTTGCAGCTTGACCCTTCAACCTCCGAGTTGCAAAACTAACCCTATCGGATTCCTCACAATTGCAGGCATCTAAAGACTTCACCATCTCCCTTAACCAGTTCAAAGTATCACTTGGATTTGAACTTCCAGAATACTCAGATGGCTGGCAACCCATAAAATCCTTGTATTGCCCTTTCGGTTTAAAACCTCCTTGAGTAGGGTACCAAGGAATGATAAATTTCTGCTGTTGAGGTTGGTGCTGTTGTTGGGGTTGTGATACAGGTGGTATAGTAACAAATGGTAGAGAGCCAAATGGTGTTGACACTGTATTGAAGGGTGCAGTAGAGTAAACAGGAGGTGGTATCGACTGAGTAAATACAACTGATTCTCGGGGCATATGAATAGTCTGAGTTTGATGAGAGGACTGAGTCTGATGTTGCTGCTGTTCCAACTCCTGAACCCGATCTCTCAAACTTTGCAGAGTGTCTTCCAATTACAGTACATAATCCTGCTGATCAGATTCATCATTATGTGAATTACCAGCTCTGTTGTGTTGCTCATTTGCTGCGGTGGAGGATTGCTTGTTTCTTCTGGGGGACGCAGGGGTAGTTGTCTGGTTCATTTTATCATCCATTTTTGTTCTATTCACAGCATCTCACCAGTTGTTAGATATAATCCGTTAGTATAAACACACTAACCACCCTCAAAACTACACTACTAATTACCCACCCTGGGAATACTGGACTGACCAGAGCCTCGGTTCGAGTATTGCACAAATCATTCATGCAATTCCTCAAACCAGGGCTCTGATACCAATTTATAACACTGTACTTTTTAATTAACAATAAACTGCGTGCGGAAGCTAATTACATATAATTAGATTTAAAATCCAAAAGATATACAACTTTGACTGGTTATCATTTACAAAATATCCACTACAGTGTTAGTTACAAAACAGGCTCTAACAAAATCTTTGACATCAGAGTAATGGTCGGTCCAAAATGCCAGTCTTCACTTTCAAAACTCACCATGGAGAATCTGCAAAACAATCTAGTGGGGAATTAGCACAAAGCTAAGTGAGGGAACAAATATCTAAACATACACAAGGCAAATATGCCTAAACCCAAATAGCTAATGAATCCCAGGAGAATCGGCGGTGTTGCAACCACCTACAACTAAGGTCGGCCAAAACCAAGGTTTACCGATAGCCCTGCTAACATGGATAACAATACCAGCCTTCTTGTGTACAACAAATGTACCACAAGATCTGATACGGTAAATCCCCAAGCAACAGACCCAGACTCAATATGATCTCCAAATAACATGTATATACAATCCAAACAAGAGCATTCCAAATAGGATATCATATCCTGTATATCAATAGATATAAATCCACTCACCACAGTCAGCACTGTAGCACACTCAGTGGTCTAGTTCACTGAGTCTTCTCAGTTCCTGAGATTAGATAACCACAAGTCAGTAATTTAATTCATAATACTGATTTATAATACATAATACATGCATTCATACATTACATGTTAAATATTCATGTATAACTATCATGTATACCAAATCATAGTTTGATCTTTAGGAATAACTCCTAAATCCCAAATTCAGATGCAATCCATTTCTGATCAAAGTCGGATTCCGAGTGATTGACAAATCCCGATAATATCCAATTCCGAGAATGGGGAATTCCGATTAACACCAAATCCGATAAAAGGCACAATCCGGTAACATACACAATCCGAGAACAGCCACAATCCGAGAAAAGGCACAATCCGATCAATGGTAATTCCGATAGAATAGAAATCCGACAAAAGTGTTAGGGCATTTATCATATCCCGATAGAATGTCCAATACCGAGAAAACCAATTCCGAGAAAACATACAATCCCAATAGAATCAAATCCGAGAATAATGTCAAGGCTACAGTTCGTCTTTATCGGTATTCAATACAATCCTATGAATTTGCTCGGATTCATCATCATTCCGAGAATATTCTATCGGATTTCATCAATACCGATACATTAATACTCCAAATCCGACAGATTCATGTGTTCATGCATAAAATCTATTTCTAACTTAAATCTTACTGATTTTAAGCATGCAAGTAATCTAAGTTTCCAGAAATCATTCTAAGCATATTATGAACACATTCTAACATTAATTTCAAACATGCAAACATCCTATAATCATCAAATCATCAAGAATCAATCGGTATTCATTTATATATATCAAAACCGAATATATTAACAAACAACCATCATAAAGCAGTAATCTAACCTTTAGATGATCTCAAATAATCAACTAAAATGCAAACAAAATAGAAGCTTGATTTCTTTTCTTCCTTCTTCTTCTTCTTCTTCTCGGCCGAGAGCTCACAAAACCCACACACACCCACTTTGTTCAACTATACAAGTAATGAAGTATGGAGGAGGAGTGGGTGGCTATACCCACCAAACCGGCCACACCCCCCCTTACCCACTCAATTATTAAATTATTATAATTATTTTCCCAAAATAATAAAACAAAATAATATCACAAACAATTATAAATTAACACATATTTTCAATTAATTCACATAAACAATTAAATTTCCAGATTAATTAATTAATTACCTTAATTAATCTAAGCCGGTCGAGAGGGTGTTACAATGGTACTCTAGCCCAATGGCCGGCTCGGCTAGAGCTCGACATCCGACCTTGCGAGTTGCCACACACACCTTCCACACAGTTACGCAAAACCGATCTAGGCTAAAGTTCGACGACCGATCTTGCTTCACTAGATTCGGGTGGTGTCATCTTACGGGTGGTGTGAGATTTACTTTTCAAAAACGAGATTTAGTTTTTCTGGTTAAAAACAATTTTTAACCAATTCTTGTCTATGTGGCGCACAGAGTTTGTAAACCAATTTAAAACTCTTTGGTTTTATTATTTTGAAAAATTTTATAGCATGCGAAGATCCTAAACATCCATGCAAGAAATATACAAAATAAATAACCAACCACGCATGCAATAAGTATCCGGTAACGAGCCAAAATCCTATGCGCCTTGCCCGTGAGCCAACGGGCAAGACTAAGTCATCTAAGGACACAATCCATATGACTTGATGTGTGTTCCTCCCACTTGATCCATCGCTTCTCTCACCGACCTCCGGATCCAAGTTCGCCAAGACACCTCTCTAAGGTCCTCGTTGGTTGCTTTCGGTTCTCCTTTTACAATTTACAAATTTAAAAGAAAATGACATGCAAGCCACAATTCACTATTCTAAGCTAATACTAAAAATTACAAAGAATAGAAATAGGCATGCAAGCCGTTAAATATTACAAACCGAATGAACTTAAATTAATATTACAAACCATTATGGTACAAACCACCAAATGAATGAATAAATTAATTTAAACACAACCAAACACATCACATAGGTCAAAGGCTCATAGTGTTACCGGATTTCATATTACAATCCACATACAACAACACAAATCTAAGACATGGTGTGCCACACATGAACCATGCAAATCTTATATATCTTGGATAAGATTATCTAGTCACTCAAGGCACATATAATCCTATGTACATATGCATTAGGAACCTTAAACAAGTCAAAATTCCATATTCATATATACACAATGTAAGTATATGCAATTAACCATTTTCATGCCAAAATGTTAATCCACATATAAATACACCAAGCAAGATATAAGGCAACATATTCATATAATATCCAATATTCTGGAAAAAATCCAGAAAGTACAAAAGAGCTAAAAATCCAACAAAATTGATTTAAGCCATAAAAATGCATCCTGCCAGAACAGTTTAGCACCGCTAAGTATAAGGCTTAGCACCGCAAAAAACTAAGGTTAGCGCCGCTAAAGCCAGAAGACTTAGCGACCGCTACGGCTAACGGTTTAGCGCCGCTAGACCCTGGACAGAACCAAAAAATCATATTTTTCGGATTTTTCAAGCCACCAAGTGCAAATATAGTGTAGAGGTGGCTCTGATACCACTGTTGGGGTTCGTGGTATGGCACAACCCAAGCATGAACGAATTTCAAACATGTAAGGAACCACATTTGAACCCCAAAGGAAGTACCAATCTCTACAACTACAAATGCAACTTAAACAGAAAAGAGAGAAGAGATTATACCCTTGATGTTTCTGGATATTGTAGTGCACAAAAACTCCAAGTTTGAACTTCTTGATGAACTACCTAAGTCCACCCTGAGATTGTTGTAACCTTGGTGTACTAGCACCCCTTGAGCACAATCCAACACTTGAATTTGCTTCTGGAACAACACCCAAAAACCACCAGGAACCTTTCCTTAAACTCTCTCTCAAGCACACTAAGACAACCCTCTAAAGTTTGCTAGTGTGTGTATGAACTCAATGAACCAAGAGTATCAAAGAGGGAGAGTTGCATGTCTTTTAAAGAGCCAAGGTGACTCCAAAACTACCCAAGGTCGGCCAAAGACCGAATCATTACAATAACATGCATTGGTGGATTGTGGAGGTGAAAAGGAATAAAGTTGCATGCATTCAGATGGGTTAGCGTCGCTAACCGCCCAAAGTTAGTGCCGCTATCGCGGCTTAGTTAGCGACGCTAACTCTATCCAGCTTGTCAACCATCATTTAATTATTCTTTCTCACCCTCCCTTTTAGGTTGTTGTCAATATCAACCCCGGCATGTGACCCGATAGGCCCATACATCATTGACAGTGATAAATTAGCGTACGTGTGTCAGTGGGCTTACTCCAACAATATATATATATATATATATATATATGTATATATATATATATATATATATATATATATATATATATATATATATATATATATAAGAAGGTTGACTTGAGAACCATTCTTATCGAGAACTGTGAAACCTAATCTTGTCCCTTAATTAAATTAAACCAATGGCTAAGAATGTTAATGGCTCATTAATGACTTCATAGGTGTATTTTAGGGGAAAATCACTTAACCACCTGAACACAATTCTCACTTGAATATATATATATATATATATATATATATATATATATATATATATATATATATATATATATATATATATATATATATATATAATGTTAATGCCTTATTAATTAGCCCTCAGTAATGGTTATTAACGACTCATTGATAAGTATATTTTAGAAAAATCATATCACATTAAATAATGACTCATCCACTCAGACGCAATTCACAGGCATGTAAATATATAAATGCCCAAAATGCCACATTGATGAGTCATAAAATTAACATTAATTAAAAGTTCCCGCGGTTCTCGCATTAGGAGTGGTTTTAAAAAGAACTTCTTCTTTGTATATAGTTATAAGCCAGGGAGAAGTTCATTTAAGAACCGGTTCTAATACGGAAATTGTGTGAACCATTTGAAACGACCATTAATATTCATTAATGGTTTTTTAATAGGGGAATTTTGGTAATATTTATATTTACCCAAGTGTAGATATGTACAGATAGAAGAGTTATTATTAAAAGATGATTGATATACTCATAATAACACGGGTACTTTGAGTCATTAATGAGCCATTAATGAACCATCTTCATTATTGGCCATTAACTTATTTTGATCAAGATTCAACATTGGTTCTTCATTAAGAATGGTCCTCAATCAAACTAGAACTGTTTTTCGTACTAGAGCTCGGATAACTAATTTTGACTTTTGATTAAAACAAATCAATGACTAAGAATTACATTGGATCATTAATGATTCATTAATGAACTTATAAATGACAACTATATTGGGAATTTATGGTGATCTAATAATGAATCATCTATTCGGACATAATTCACGGGTATTAAACTAGTTTTGTACAAACATTTGTATAAAAGTCACTAATAGTAAAGCAAATTGGCCGGGGATAGAGGCACCCATAATCGGGGGGAATAGTCATCAATTAATAGGGAAAATGATACATGATATTAACATCAAACTATTTAAATGAGAGGTAGTTTAGTCCTTTCATTATTTGCTCATTTAAAGAGTTTATAAAAGCAACATTGCCTAAAGTAGGTAATATTAACATATCACAATAACAAATCAGTTTTAAAGTTATAAGATTTTGATGATTTATGTATGCTTCCGTATCTTAACTAGTTAAAGAGTTTTAATCATGCGACATATATACATTCATTTTTATAACACAATATACGTTTATGTATTTGTATTCCTTTTTCGTGTAATAAAATTGAGTTCAAACATGAATGGGTCTTGATTCTTGACTAAGGAAACTTCCTTGAAGTTGCTATAAATGTCATTATTCTCGTTGTGAATCATATTACTCTAACGTAGACAACAAAAGAGTTGAAACAACACCATGTGGCCCATACTGTCATGCGAGATTCAACCTATCAGTAATTTAGACTTACCTCTAAATGTTTTAAAGGAAAACATTTAATTTAAATATAGTTAAGTATTTCCATACTTATCGATCGGAGAGGGTTATAGTGAGAATGAATATTAGAGTAAAAATGAGAGAACAAACCCTACCTATTAGTTAGATGTTGATCTATTAGATTAAACGGTCGCAATTCAGCCGTTGCAATTTATTGTCGTCACAATTCATGGTTTGGTATAAATAAAATGAAAAACCAAATGTGGACTATTCGATCAAATCAAATGAATGATCGGGATTTAGTCCTCATTCTCACCTAAATATTTATTCTCATTTAAATATTTATTCTCATTTAAAGCTCTCACATTATCGATCCTTCATTTCTATTTGTTCTTGATTTAGTTTTAGGATATGAGTATGTGATAGTGAATGTGCATGTTTTGGTTGCAAAACGTGTGGTGTAGGCGCTTTTATGTGTGTTTGTTTTCTTATCAAGATTGGTAATGATGGTTGCATTGCATGAGTTTACGGTGATATTGTTAAGATATCTCATATTAAACAAAAAGTGATTTTGTAATATGTTTAATAAAAGTATTGTACTACTTCCCTCATACTCGATTATTTTGAGTTGAAACTCTCAAACTTACACATGAATGTATGTGATCTCATTTGGTGGGTTGTGTATGTTGATTTTGTGGGCGAAGTTAACGACCAATGATGACATATTGGTACGGATTTAAATCTACATTTGTTTGGGATTATTGTTGTTTCTGTTTTCTATTATTTTTTTACTTTAATCAAGATGATCGATTGGTGGTTGATGATCATCGGTGTTTGATGGTCGTAGTGGTAGGTAATAATATTAGCAACGAGGGTGGTAAGCTCGTACTTTTGCTGAAGATTATAGCTAAACTTGTATGTCTAATAATATTTAATCCTCAATCTTTAATTTATAAAATGTTAGATAATAAATTTAGTTTTATTTGAATATAGCAATTTAAGTCTCCGGTTCAGTTTAATTTGATTTGCTGAGTTTATTTCATTAAATGCTATTTGTCTTTTGATTTTGTATAAATATAATTTCTTATAATATGTTTGAACTTTAAGTCCTTAATATAAAGACAACAACTCTTATTTTATTTCTAAATTGAAAAGCCATGTGATAAATAATAGTTGTTGATGATTATTATTAAAATATTAAAATTTATTGAATAGGTTTTAATAATGTAAAACATAAAACAATCAACATATGTTAGTAGCATTTGATTCTAAAACGTGTGATATTCATAATAAAAGGCATAAAAAATGCACCATAAAAAAACTAACGTGATATGAAAATGTTGAAAATGTCCTTTTATTTTATAGAAAAAAATACTAAATCATTTTTTTCTTCTTTGAGATGATCACTCCAAATAATTACTTATTGATTATGAAACAAGAATTATATGTTCAAAAAATAATTTAAGAAAAATGGGGCGCTCTCTCTCTCTCTCTGGAAGTCAAAAGGTCGAGGCAGATTCCGGCAACAAACCTTTCAACGGTGAGTATTCCGGCGAATGGAGGTGGGTTAGTAAGAACGGGAAGGTCATTGCAGATGGGAACTTGAAGTATGCGGGAGCTCAACGAAGGAAGATCTCAGACAAGCGACGTGGCCAAAATGCAGCATGGATTAGGCATGGACATAACAGGTTTAATGAAGCAGGTGCCGATTTTCAGAATGCAGTAGCAACAAAACGAAGTAGGATGGGGCAAAAGGGCAGATGGAACCAACAGACTTGGATGTCAGTATATGTAACAAATTTTCCAAATACGTGGGGAATCAAATACATGTGGATTGCTATGAAGGAAATAGGGAAAGTAGGCGATGTGTTTCTCTCAAAGAACACCAATCTTCACGGTAGGCACTACGATTTTGTCAGATTTTTCATAGACCGGGAGGAGAGTTTGAGATGGGAGAAGCTACGGAAATTGCACTTCGGCGAGCTAAAGGCGGTGGTAAAGGAAGCAAAGGAGAGGAAGCAGGTCGGGACTCGTTATGATGATCATAGAAAGCCACATAGGGAGTCAAAGACTTCAAAGATGCTCTACTAAGTCCATCCAACGACCATAGAACGGCTGACAGAAAGATGCAAACACAAGCCCCACATAACAACAACACAGTTTCTACATCAAAGAAAACACAGGGAGTTCGTGATCTCAGACATTAACTGCACTTTTACACTTCAGAGGAGGACCTAAGTTGGCTGAAATGGTCCCTTGTTGGAGAGGTCAGTTTAGATCATAACTCAGACATCGAGAAAATTTTGCAGAATCTGGAATCATTGTCAAGCAACTACTTTTTTGAACCAAAAACAATGGGTGGACGAAGATTTCTTTTAAAATTCTCGGATGAAGCACATATGAACAGGTTCATGATCAACTTCGATGATGAGTCCGAACAACCATGCCATGTGTTCGATTGGATCAAGCCGTGGGAAGATAGCGATGTGTATATCTCTGTCTTAATATGGATCCGGGTGGAATGTATTCCACTCCATGCCTATAACGTGAATTTTTTTGAATCGATAGTCAATCTATGAAGAGACTTCATTTCAGTAGACAACGATACCCGGTTAAGGAGAAGGCTGGATGTGGCAAAAGTTCTCGTTCGAACTCATAGGGCTGACATTCCAAACTCAGTTAATTTCAAAATGGATGATAAAGTATTTACGGTGTTCTTTTTTTATGACGGTATCTCAGACTTCATACCAACGGTTTCAAATGTTGACTCAGGAGAATCGCCATTAAACGAGTTGGGCAGGGCATCCGATAACATCAGCGTCGCAATTACTCGAAATACAAGGAACGAACCAGCGGTGTTGCTGGTAGATCGCTATGAGGAGGTTACCTACGAAGGAGTACCTTGGTCGCATTGGAGTCATTCACGTTGAAGACTCCTTTTGTACTTTCTGTAAGGAAAATGTTGAGACCCTGGATCATGCTTTGTTCTTTTGCAACAGAGCTTGGAAGGTCTAGTCATCTCTCATATCAATCTTTGGACTTTCGTGGTGCATGCCAAAGAACCCAGAGGCGTTTATCCTAGCCTGGACGGGGTGTAGGATCAAGGGGTGGGACGAAAACATTTGGATGTTAATATGTTTTGGGACCTTATGGTCTTTGTCGACGGAAAGAAATAACTCCATCTTCTCCAACAAAAATCTCGGGGAAAGGGAGGTCGTTGACCTTATCTGGATTCGACTAGGCAGATGGGCAAACGCAAAATGGCCCACGAAATTTAGATCCCCCATTGATCTTTTATTCAATCCTGTTAGATCCATCAAGGTCAATAAGTTGGATTCTTCAATCATCCCACCTCGTTCAGAGGTACCAGATGAAGCTTTTCTGTGTAGAATAGATGGAGCAGTGTGCCACAATACAGGTAGAGGTCGCATTCGGGGAGTTTGGAGAGATTCTAAGGATAATACCATTGGAGCCTTCTCTAAACCCTTGAAAGAATCATGTGTCCTACTCTGTGAACTTGAGGCCGTTTACTTTTCTCTTCTTGCAATCATAGGCTGGGACAAGATGAACTTCAAGCTTGTGGTCTTGGAATCTAACTCCCTACAAGTGGTAAAGATCCTGACGAATGAGGCTGATATACCCACAGAGTGTCACGAAGTATTAGTTAGAAGAGAGTGGCTGGAAAAGCGGTTTGAAAAAGTGGAAGTAAGGTATTTAAGCAGGATCTACAATGAGGAAGCTGATCAGCTTGCCAAATTTGGGATTTCTAGATCCACCTCGTGGATCACATGGGTGTAACTTCATTATGGAGGCGACTCGGGCAATAGGTTTCACGGGGGTACTCTGTACACCATCAAAACCTTGTATGTTACATAACTAAGGTTTATGTAGCTTTACTCTCTCATTTGTTTTGTCTTTACAGGTAGGATGTTCTTCTATCGCGGAGTTGGAACAGAGGCTGAATCTTGTAGTAGACCATGGGGACGTACGTGTCTCGTCTTTGGGTGATGGTCCCGTATTATACTACGGATGAAGCAATGCTAGATGATAATCTTTCTAGTGTGTGTTTGTGTGTGTGTAATCGATAAGAGAGAGAGAGCCGAGAGCTATTGAGAGAGAACACAAACACAAGATATGTTGAAATGCAAAGCTTGGATTGAAATGTGAAGGGCAAATGCCTTTTATAGCATTTGCCCAACTTTACAATAATTACATATTGCACCCTCACTTTTTATAATCTAACATTCTCCCCCTAAGTGAAGTGTGTAATGATTCACAACAAATAAATACATAAAACTATTCATAAGCTGATTTGTTGCGAATCCCGAAAGCTACTTGCCACTTGCGTATTTGCCTTCTGCTTGCCAGTGTTGTTCTCATCTTCTCTATAGCACGATAGGCTTGAGCATGTTCTTCATCAATGTAGGCTGCACGGTTATCCCAAATTTTCTGATGTATATTATGATGAAGGATTTTCAAAGTGCCGTCTGAATATGACATCAGTTCATCAAGTCTGATGAATATCTTTTCACCTTTTGTATTCCTTGAGACGACACCTCGATCACCTTTGAAGTTTGGATGCCCATCATAGATAGCTGTCAACTCTTCAAGCTTTTCTAAGTCTGGATGGCTCTGGTTAGGCTTTAAGAGATTGACTTTCAAGTAGTTGTTTTCAGCTCCGAGTTGCAGATCATGTTCCTCAAAATATTCTATCAGATTCCTCATATATTTCATCAGATCAACTCTTCCAAACTCTTCTTCAGGTCACTTTCCTTGTTTCTGAGAGAGGGTGTCAAAGATAAAGCTGAAGTCTTCAATACTAACAAACCTTAAATCTGCTTCATTGAGGAAGTATGACAGGCTGTTTACTCTTTTGACATGAAAGATGACATACTTTATCCTGAAGGTGGTTTGAGTATAGATATTGATGAGTTTAACTATTGGATACTCTGATTTGATCTCTTCTGGTTTTGTCATGGACTGTGAGAGGATGTGTTCATATCTTCTTCTTTGTTTGTTATCCATGTTCCGTAACTCAGGGGAAATAACCTGTATTAGCTCAGTGCTGAATATGTCTGATATTCTTTCTTCATGATAGGCAGCATTGACAAAATACCGTTTCCATATTGGTTGTTGACCAGCACTTCTTGTGAACATGTTACCTGCATCAAGACCTGGATCCCCACGATACACTAGAGGAGCAGGTGGCACTATGAAGCTTTGTGGCAAAGGCCATTCTGATTCTTGTCATGCTTTCTCAGCTGCTTCTTTCTGTCTGTTTCTTTCTAGTACATCAGCAGCTGATTCTTGAAACTGACCACGAGGAGGAGGGAATTGTTCATGAGCTTCTATGTTTACTCCACTGAGAACCCTGGACACGTCAAAGGTAGTTTTCTTCTGTTTAGATTTCCTTCTAGCTTCCCTTCTAGAGATTGTTGCCCATTCTTTTCTTTTAAGTGCAAGTTCTCTTTCACTGATGACATCATCAAATTTGTGGACAACTCTGGGTGAAGCTGGACGTGTAGTGTCTTTCACATATTCATCTATATCTTTGAACATGTCACGAATTTCAGGATCCTCAGGTTCCTCCTCTGGTTGAGCAGAACTGATTTCTCCCATATGCCTTGCAGGTGACGTGTGTATAGACTCATATAAATCCTCCATTTCATCATCTGAGTCACTAAACAAGTTAAACATCTCGGCATGGAACTGCTCATAAGGTATTTCACCTTCTTCAAGATCGATTGGCCTCGGTTCAGATTGTTGCTGAGGTACATAAAGTACAATCTGTTTGTCAGCATTCTCCTTTTGTTGTTGTTCATAAACTTCATCGGCCATTTGTTGTTGTTTCTGCTGTTGGCTAGAACTCGTACCTGCAGTAGTAAAGAACTTAGTGGAGTAACTGGTACAGTTGCCTTTGCATCCACAGAGGGAGAAGACATGTATCTTCTTCTTTTCTCCCCCTCGGGTTGATCATCAGGGTCCTGATCATCCCGTCTCTATTTGCTTCTCTGTGCCTGAGCCTGACAAGTTTGGTAAAGGATAGTCAGCCGGTTAATAACCTTTGCCAATGAAGTATAGAAGCCTCTGGTCACCCCATCAATCTTACTGTTAACATCTTCATGAAACTCTTGAAAGTCATCCAAGGAGATTCTCTGTGGACGTTGTTCGTTGCGTAGAGTTCTCAGAAGGTCTTGATCATGAGCAGATTCAGGTCTTTGTTCCAGGAGCTTGACATATAGAAGACTTTTCAAGGCATCCACTGACATTGTTGTTGGATCAGGTTGCGGCTGTGGCTCAGGAGCAGCAGATCTTGTAGCAAGGAGTACCTCAATCCTATTTAATTGCTGAGCTTGGGTCTGGGAAGATTGTTCTATCCGGTACAACTTTTGATTTGTCGTCTGTAGTTGTTGGTGGATTGGTGCCACGGCTTGTTGAATATAATCTTGAAGTTCTGCACGTGTAACAAACCCGGAATCACGAATACTTCCGGTTGAGGTACCAGCCACATAGACAGTACCACCTACTGGAGCAGCAGGGATGTTGGCTCCAGCAGGATTTCCTTCTAATCCTCGGATGGCACCTTGAGAGGTATCACCTATAGAAGTTGAGGAGACTTGTTGAACGTACAAGCTCAGTGCATCTATAGTGATTCGGTGTTGATCAAGATAGGCGGAAATCCGCGGTATATCGAGTTGTGCATTGAAAGGAGTCAAGGACGAGGGAGGCGGTCCTCTATGTTCAATAGGTCGAACTCCCGATTGGGATTGACCTAGAGTATGTGCTATTATCCTGTGCAATAAAGACGGTGCCTGTTGAGAGACACCGTAGTAGCTTTGTGGGGCAGAAACTTGCACGGGTGGGATCACCGCGACTTGTTCAATATGAGGCCCAACAATGTTAGGCCCCATAGTAGATGTGGCTTCCCGGCTTTCTGGGTTTAGGGGACCCTCAGCACTCTGTTTTTCTTTTCTCACTTCCTCATTTTCACTCGTACTCCTAACTACAAAACTATCTTCATCTTCACCACTACCAGGACCGTACCCTGCATATCAATTTGGGGACAGGAAAGAATTAGGGGTGACGGATCCGGTTTCGACAGACAACTCTAGAGAAGAAGTAACAACAGGCATATCTTGACCTGGAGCTACTATGGCAGATTGTACAGGAGGAATGTCTGGAACTTCTGTAGAAGGATTCAAATTAATGACCAGACCACCAGTTTGAGGAATGACTTGAGTAGTTTGAGCAGTATGGGTCTGGTCAGGAGAGGTAGTATGTGGGTCGGTAAGTTTCATGAATGAAGGGGTACTTTCTGCTAGTTGTTCAATGGGTCTGTCAGGAGTGCCCAAAGGTGAATTTATAGGTTCAAAGGCAGGGGCACCTCCTGGTTGAGAAACAGACTCACCATGAGAAGATTGGGAACTGGATGACTCAGACGCGTCAAGACCAAGTTCTTCTATTACAGCTTGGGTACGGGTGGTTTGAGAAAGAGATTGGATAATGGTTTGAATAGTGGTGGGATCATACATATCCCCTCCCTCTCTAATGACTCCACCTTCACCCTATTCTCCACCCCTCTCTTCATTTTCTCTCTCCACTCCCCGCTCAGCACCTCCCATAGATGTTTGAGGCCTATTTTCTATGTTCTCACCAGGTACTACTCCTCCCTGGGCAGGTATGGCCGGTTCTGGCATAACCATAGGAGGTATTCCTCACTCTCCCTATAACTCACCAGAATATCATTTTGTTCACAAAGATCAAGGAGAGATATAGGGAATGGTCTTGGAACAGGTAAATTGGCCGGAATGACAGGTTTAATATCTATGAAAAGTTGAGGAGTAATAGAAGGTAAATCTGCCCGGCTGGGATTTTCGGCATTCTGATCCATTAGATACTGGATGATCATGGGTATAAAGCGGTGGTACGTCAGCATGTTGGCATCCTTCTTCTTTTGAGAGTTCTTCCTGAGCATAGTAGCCTTGATATCCCTGAATGCTTGGGAGTGAGACACCGTTGAAGCACCGTCAGAAGAGTGTTGTACTTTGGATGTAGACCGGTGCGTTTGAACTGATTCTTACGGGTAAGCTCACCATCATAGCCCATTTCCCGAATTACAGCATGACATGCTTCCTCGTCTAGGATTTCCTCAAAAGTTGTTACAGGAGGTCTGCTGTCAGCCCTTGGTAGTCTGAAGATGGTTCTGAGGCGATTGACAGGTATATCAATGGTGTATTCATCAACCTCAGCATGGATGACCTCATGCCCTCTTTCATTTGTACGCACATCACATGTTTTCCAGAATTGTTGGACATATAGCTCAGGGACATGTGTGCTGGTTGTAGCTGGATTGTATGTCAGGAGGTGGTTCAGGGGGTGTATTTTTAGAATTTCTGTGACAATGAGGTTAGTAGGGTTTTTGAGTTTGGTTAGGTCTATATAGTGGTTGTTTTTATGAGTCCTAGTATTAAGGAACTCAGCTTGGGGCATATTCTCCTCAGGGTCACGCACAACTTGAGCCATCTTATTTGTACAAATAGATAAAATAGTTAAGTTAAAGATAAATATATATGCATGAAAACACTATTAAACTTTGAATTGTGATCAAACTTTGGTGAGTGATTCAAAGTTGACCAATTTGACCAATACTATAAAGTTTGAAAATGGTAAAAAAACCTCAACTCTGAAAGCCCCATTGTGTACATGATGATTTTAAGTATAAAAAAGTTGTTTTGACACTTTTAATATGGCAATTAGATAGCAATAAACAACTTTGTAGTACTTGAGTATAGTCCAAAAATCATCATAACACCCTTTCTAGAACCAAAAAGTGAACTTTTAGTGTGAGTTCATACACCTCAAGAATACGAAGAACACCTTTTGAGATTTTTGAAATATTTTTACATCAAAGTGTTCCCCATGTGTCCAAACTACCCATCGCAAACTTGGATTAGTCAAACAAGTTTGTTTCGTGTATCAAAAGTCCATTCGAAGTTCCGAAAGAAGCTATCGCAGTCGGCTGCTCTAGGGCCAAAAATCATCATTTAAACTCAAAATTTTCAAAATGTAAACCATACAAGTTGTTACCTATATGATTAGGAGTATTTTGAGACTAAAATTGCAACATTTGGCAGAGTAACGAGATGATTTGCGAATTCAAGTAACCGAAAATGAGAGAGTTCTAAATTTGAAGTTTGAATCGTGTGGAGTAAGAATGAAACTGATGGGAGGTTAAAAAGGTGAAACGGACACGTGTCAGGCTCTGATTGGTTGAAAGAGCGGTGAAAAAACGCGACTGATAGAGTTAAAATCATGCGGATGATAGAAGATGGAATCGCATGCGATTCAGCCTTGGTGTTGGACAAACTCTATCAATTGTCCGAATCGCATGCGATTCACCCTTTGGTTTTCCAATCTCATGCGATTGATACTTGGTTCATGTTTGTGGTAAGCTATCACATGCGATTGATGGTTAGTTGACAAGTGTAATCCCATGCGATTGATTACCAATGCGATTAAAGCCTATGCGATTGAACCAAGACTTAGAAAATTATCAATTTGTTGAGTTGCAAGAGATCCCATGCGATTGATGCATAGAATGCGATTGTTTGTAACAAAACCCAACACCTGGAAATTTTCTTAAAATTCAAAATATCTGGATTTTTAGAGTTGAAAAATTGATCTTCCAAGATATCTTGATTTGAGTGTTTGTTTTGACACACTCCCCCTAGACTCTTGCATTTGTATATGAAAATTTCAAAATTTTTGGGGAATATGTCAGTTGAAATCTTCTCCCCCTATACATGTGCATAATGTGTATGATTTTTCTCCCCCTACACATATGTAACATGTGTACAACCAGAAATTCACTCCCCCTTGAGTGTTGCATCACGAATCTGCACAAAGAACAAACAGTGTAACACCTACTCTAAACAAAAAAGAAAGAAAGGAAAAATGAAGCAATAGTATGTTAAATTTTCTAGTTTAGCATGCCTAACTTGGATACCAATTCAGTGAAGCAACTTTCGTCTAATGGTTTGGTAAACAAGTCAGCGAGCTGATTTTCAGTAGGAACATACTGGAGCTCAATAAGACCTTTCTCTATGTTATCTTTTATGAAGTAATAACGGATATCAATGTGTTTAGTTTTAGAGTGGTGTACCGGATTGCAGGAGATAGCTATGGCAGACTGGGAATTGCATAGAAATGGAATTTTGTCATACCTGAGGCCAAAGTCTGATAACTGTGTACATATCCAGAGACTTTGTGAACAACACATTGCAGCAGCAACATACTCAGCTTCAGCTGTAGATGTGGATACACAGTTTTGCTTCTTGGAGGCCCAACAGACTAAACGATCTCCCAGAAAGTGTGCACTACCAGAGGTGCTTTTCCTATCAATCTTGCAACCGGCATAGTCAGCATGGGAGTAAGCATGGAGATCCATATTTGAATCCTTGGGATACCACAGACCTAGATCCATAGACCCTTTAAGATACCTGAAGATCCTCTTAACTGCTAGAAGATGTGACTCCTTAGGATTCGCTTGATATCTAGCACAGAGACAGGTAGAGAACATTATATCTGGACAACTTGCAGTTAAATACAGTAATGATCCAATCATCCCACGGTAAGTTTTCAGATCTACTGGAGATCCATAAAGATCTGCTGATAGTTGCGTTTTAGCAGCCATGGGTGTGGATATTGGTGTGCAGTTGATCATATCATACTTCGTGAGAAGGTCTTTTATGTACTTAGATTGGCAAATAAAACTGCCATGACTTAACTACTTTACTTGGAGTCCGAGAAAGAATGACATCTCCCCCATCATACTCATTTGGAATCTGTTTGCCATTATCCTAGCAAACTCGTCACTGTATTTTGGATTTGTAGATCCAAAAATTATATCGTCCACATATATTTGAACCAAAATTTTGTCCCTACGCTTGGTCTTTGTGAATAGAGTGGTATCTGTCTTTCCTTTTGAGTAACCTTCACCAATCAAATATTCAGATAAGACATCGTACCATGCACGTGGAGCTTGCTTTAACCCGTACAAGGCCTTATCTAAGATGTAGACATGATTAGGATATTTAGAGTTGATGAAACCCTCAGGCTGTGAGACATAGACTTCTTCTTTGAGAACACCGTTAAGAAAAGTTGTCTTCATGTCCATCTGAAAGACACGAAAGCTTCTTGAGGCTGCATAAGCAAGGAATAGTTTGATTGCTTCAATAAGAGCAACATGGGCAAATGTTTCATCATAGTCGATGCCCTCCTGTTGATTGTAGCCTTTTGCAACCAACCTAGCTTTGTTTCGAATGGCCACTCCATCTAAATCCCGTTTGTTCTTGAACACCCATTTAGTTCCAACAACAGATTTTCCATAAGGTATATGAACTAATCTCCAGACTTTGAGACGATCGAATTGGTGTAATTCTTCCTGCATTGCAATTACCCAATCTGGATCATCTAATGCTTCACAAGTCTTGGTGGGTTCAATGATGCTTAAGAAACCCGAGAATTGGCATTCGTTTGCTGTTGCTGATCTTGTTTGAACGCCAAGTGAAAGATCACCTATGATGTTTTCTTCAGAGTGATGTCTGGTCCATTTTATTTCATGGGAAGTAGAAGATGAAGGAATAAGATCTTGTAGGTAACGTGCCTCTTATGCATCCTCTCAGGAGAAATGTGGGTCTGAATCAAACACAGGAGGACTCTCTGGGTCAGAGATCTGAGAAGTCACAGGGGGACGAGTGACAGAAACAGATGTAGAATCCTCAGCATATAGGTGTGCAAAGGGATTTGTCTCAATGACCGTAGGAGCCGTAATAGTAACACTTGTGTGTGCAGCTGTGTTGTTCCTGTTGTCAGTTAAAACAGGAGTTGATTCAGATCTAAAGAAATCAAACAAAAAATCAAGATTAGTATTCGAACTGCTCGGATTGTTTGATTCTTTATTTTGAAGCACCGGTCCTGAACTGGTATGTTCAGAAACGATTTCTGTTGATTTTGGTGGAAAATCTGTAACATTCAATGTATCATCAAAAGTTACGTTGATACTTTCAACAATGCTTTTTGTTCTTTTATTTAAAACTCGATAGGCTTTAGATTCAGTAGAATAACCTAGGAAAATAGCTTCATCAGCTTTTGGAGCAAACTTTCCTAGATTATCCTTGTCGTTCAGCATAAAGCATCTATTACCAAAGACATGAAAGTATTTGATATTAAGTACTATGCCATTGGCCAGTTCATATGGAGTTTTATTAAAGCGTGTATTAATAAAGGAGCGATTCTGTGTATAGCAGGCAGTGCTAATTGCTTCAGCCCAAAAGGAAGGTGGGAGCCCAGAATATGATAGCATGGTACGGGCAGCTTCAACCAAAGTTATGTTTCTTCTTTCCACTACACCATTCTGTTGTGGGGTGTATGCAGTAGAGAACTGATGGTTGATCCCAACAAGGTCATAGAAGCTCTTCAGAGTACTGTTTTTGAATTCAGTGCCATCGTCTGTCCGGATGGAGACAACACGCTGACTATGCTTATTCTACTATTGCTTGATGAAGGAAATGATTGTTGGAGTGGCTTCATCTTTTGATTGCAGAAACTTGACCCAAGTATATCTAGAGTAGTCATCCACCATGACTAGAATATACTTCTTCCCACTTTTGGACTGGATTCTCATAGGACCACAGAGATCCATGTGCAGAAGTTCCAAAGGCTTTGTAGTGCTGAACACCTGTTTGGATTTGTGTGAAGCCCTTTTCATTTTTCCTTTCTCACAATCTGCACACAGATGATCCTTTTTTAATCTTAACATGGGAATGCCTCTCACCAAGTCACCAGTGACTAGCTTGTTGATATTTTGAAAGTTCAGATGAGAGTGTTTTCTGTGCCATTGCCAAGTAAGATCTGTGGAAGCTGTGGACAGTAGACATACGGAGGTAGGGGAGTCGTATTTCTCCAAATCAATGGAATACAGGTTAGATTTCCTAGAGCCTTCCAGTAATTCATCCCCTGTTTCAGTTAGCACAGAACAATTGTTTTTCTTGAATACTACCACCAAGTCCTTATCACAGAACTGTCCGATCCTAAACAAATTGTGACCCAACCCTTTAACATAGGAGACTTTCTTGATCTTGATGTGCTTCTTCTCTATGTCTCCGTACCCCATTATTGGTGCAACATTGTCGTTCCCAAAACGTACATTCCCGGAGTACTTAGGAACATAATTCTTGAGAAGACATTTGTTGCCGGTCATATGTTTGGTACAACCGGAGTCCAGGTACCACAAGTGAGGCGCCTGCAAAAAGAGAGTAAAGCACGTTTAGGTCCCCATGTATGAATGGGTCCTTGATTGTTAGTTCCAAGAAGTGGTTGAGTAGGTAGAGTAGTAACTATGTCTATTTGTGGTGGTGAAACTTCTAGTGATCTATCCTTAGGTACCCATGTGGGTTTAATCTTTTGTCGAGAAAGAATAGATTGAGAAAGAGTTGGCTTAGTTGGGAGTTTCTGTACCACCTTTGGTTTGACAGTTGATGGAATCATAGGCTTAGGATTCGGTACAGTTGCGGAAGCGTTATGTTTGCGAATTCATGTTTGCGAGGAATTCTAAAGAATTTGCTTTGGCCTCGGAGCATCAACTTGCCTTTGCTGAACTGGAGCCTTGGGAGCAGAAGGTTGTACTACTAGTTGATTGGGTGTCGGCTCAGGTTTTGAAGATTTGGCCTTTTTGGAAGGTTGATTGCGTGACCGTTTTTGAGAATGCAAGTGTTGTTCGTGAGCAATCCATGCCTTTTTGAATACTTCGTAGCCTAGCCGTCTGTAGACTTCCAGTTCTTTGATCGTCAGTAATCATTTTGATCTGTTTAAACGTTTGAGTGCATGTAACTGACGAGTGGTGAACCACTGATGAATGATGTATCCTTTTGAATTAATAAATGGAACACAGATTTGGTTAGCGTAAAAGTCTGTCCAGTCCTCTCATGGTTTAATTCCAATTTGTTTTCTTAATTGATCATATTCACAATTAAATTCAAAATGACCATGGAGACAACCATCACTAATACAAAACATTGAAGAGGCAACATTATCATGCAAACTTGAATGATTACAGACTGAATCAAACATCAAAATTTGTTCACATGTTTGTCTAGTGTTTGAACATTTCCTATATGATCTAGGAATGACTCTCTTCCAAGTGATGTTTATTTTACGCTCTTCACTCCCGAGCTTCTTTACATCTGCAGCAGAATGTAAAATGTTAGAATTGAGTCGTGGTCGACTAGCAGTTGCCTTTGAGGATTCAGGTATGTCAGTATTCATACGAGAAATGTGGTTAGAAGTGAAAGTGGATGTCTGTTTGAAAATCTGTTTTTGCTTTAAAGCTTTTAAATTAGAATTGGTGACAGATTTTATTTTGGGATTTGACATCTTGGGAAAATGTAGACGCTAGCTTTGAATCTTCAATTCGTTCTGCGTATGGAGAGAAAGTGAATGGAGTAGAAGGTTGCATCTCTTGTTTGACTTGAATGATGCTTTCTTTTAAAGCTGTATTTTCTCTACACAAGTTATCTATGATCTTTTTATCATGTTAAAAAATATGTTTGATACGCGTGTTAAGGATGGCGTTTTCTTGAGCTAATTGAGTAAGCTCATGTGATTGTGAAGAAACTGAGATGGTTTCAGGTGTGGTTTCAGAGTTGAAAGCTTTGGTAAGGTCTCCTTGTACCAGATGGGTGAAGCAAAACTCCTGCAAGGTTTGGAACCTTTGCTGCAATTCCTTGTGGGGAATGTATAGAAGTTGGGGTGTTGACACTTTAGGAGCATAAAGTTCCTCATCGGTATACACTGTTGTGGTGAAGGCAAAGTTTAGTGTTGGAGTGGGGTAAGTGAAGTATAAGTCATTGAGGTCAGAATAGTCGAAGGGAGTTTCAATTTTAAGATGTAGGGTTCGTTTGACATCCTCTTCAAGTTGTTCTTCCTCTTGACCAACAAATACCATTCGTTGAGTCAGTCCCTCGCCAAAAAGATGTGCATTGTATAATTGTTTGGCCGATACTTTACTCAAAACACTTGGGTTCCCAAAACCAAGTCCATCGAATGTCCATCTTGAAAAAGGTCGTTCCTTTTGTTTGTACAGAAAAATGGTTTGTTCACTTTGCCCTCTTTTGATTAGAAAGTCTTCAAGTTCTTTAATTTTTAGACAAAGAACACTTTGATCATTTTTAAGAATTTTTGAATCCTTTTCTGCACCAATACGTTCTGCTTTGAGATCATGTATGATGACATTTATTTTATCAGTTAATGCAAGAAATTCAAATTCTCTCACAGCTAATTGAACCTTAGATTCATCTATGTTTTTCTCCAATTGTTCAATTGTAGCTTCTGCTTCTTTATCTTGTGTGTGAATGACCTCTTTTAACACTTGATTTTTCTTAGTTAGTTGGTCACCTTAAATTCTAACTTTTCCATGCGGTTTAGTATGGTTTGTATATGTTCAAAATTAAAACCCATGTTAGAGTTAGAGATAGAGTGTACCTTTCCGCTTTCAACGATCTCCTCCTCAGCATCGGAGAGATCATCACTTTCTTCATAAACTGTTCCACTAGTAGCCATGAAACAGAACTGTGCGTGATCTTCACCATCTAGGTCACTTTCGGAGTGTGTGTCTTCCAGGAACTGGTCTTCCTCCACCATAAGAGCGTTCCCAGCCTGCTTTTGCTTTGACAGGCGGTACTTTTGTCTGTAATACTTAGCATCCTTGACCTTCTTCTGTGGACAGTTCCTTATCATGTGGCCAGATCTCCCACAGTTGTAGCACTTCAGATCCGTATTCATTTCTTCCTTTCTCTCATCCCTTTGAAATCTAGGCTTCTCAACTTGAGCAAGCCTTTCTGCTCTTCTAGAGCCAGAGGTAAACCTTTGTCTGTTGTTGGTTTTACTGAAACGATTTCTGAAGGTTTTGCCAACAACAGAAAGAGCATGAATGGCAGCTTTCACTGTGTCTTCATCATCATCATCCTGTTCAGATTCACTTAGAATCACATGTTTCAACTTCATTGATCTGGATGAAGATTCCCTTGGAACTCTTTCAACTGCTACCAAGGCTAAAGGATCTGCAGCTGGCTGTTTAGGATGAGACTTCAGTATCTCATCTTGGTATTGATTGAGGTCTTCAAATATATTGTGAAAGGTGACTGTAGTGAGATCTTTGTTGATTTGTTTGTACAGTCGAACATATTCCTTCCACTCTGGACCTAGTGACTTCAGAAAAACACAGTTTATGTCTAGATCGGTTCTGATGATTTGGTTTGACCTCATTTCATTTTGCAGTTTACAAAATCTGCCATAGGTTTCAGAAAGCAGTTCGTTCTCTCGAACACTGACGTCATGATAGATGTTGACAAGTTGGGTACGTTTGATGTATTCTCCTTGTTCAGTACCTTGCAACTGCTTCTTTATCTCATCCCATATTTCCTTAGCAGTGGCTAAGATATCTATCTTGGTGTAGATCTCTGAGGAGAGTCCTTGTTTTAGATAGTACTTAGCCATTCTTTCAACTTTCTTGATCTCCTTCTCTTGAGTTGTGAGCTCTTCAGCAGTCTTTTCCCTCTCATGACGGAGAATAGCGGGGTTGTTGTCAGGATCAGCTTCAACAACTTTGATGAACTTTTTGTTCCCGTTATTGATACAGTCTATCATCATTTCTCCGTGCATCTCGTTGTGGCTGATAGCACTTTAAACCTTCCAATCGCATGCGATTGATCCTACGCGACTAATAGCACTGAGTAACACTTGGTCAAATATCAACTTTGTAAGAACTATAAGTCGTATCACCCTGTCAATCGCATTGACCACTATCCAGCTTATAGACTCAGATATGTCACAATTAGATCTGATTGTCTTACCCCTTATGATGACTACCCACTTGTACCTTGATTGGTATGGGTAGTACTTGAGTTTTCTTGTTCTACACTTAAACTTTGAACAATAAATGATTATTTTTAATTAAAATCGACTTCTTCTTCTTTAATTCTGCATTTAAACCTCAAGAACACCATAAATGCTTCATTTCCAGAAATTTAAATGCCATAAAGTGGAGCATTTAATGAACTAGTGTACTTTTTCCTTTAAAAACACCACTCGGTTTTGAATTATTCTTCAAGAAAGCCTAATAAAACAGTAGAAACCTTCTAACAAACCCGGAAAGATGATAGAAAAAGTAGTGTTTTATACCTTAAATATGTTCTATCTTCGGGAAATGTTTGAACTCCTACCTTTCTTGAGCAAACCTTGTGGTTGTATGCTTTGTAGAACCCGAATGCTTGTTCTTCACCTTGAGCTTGAAATCTTCGAGTTTTTACTTGTCGTTTTCGAACAATCACGAGCCAAAAACAAGTTTGGCTCTGATACCAATTGATGATCCCGTATTATACTACGGATGAAGCAATGCTAGATGATAATCTTTCTAGTGTGTGTTTGTGTGTGTAATCGGTAAGAGAGAGAGCCGAGAGCTATTGAGAGAGAACACAAACACAAGATATGTTGAAATGCAAAGCTTGGATTGAAATGTGAAAGGCAAATGCCTTTTATAGCATTTGCCCAACTTTACAATAATTACATATTGCACCCTCACTTTTTATAATCTAACATTGGGCCTGGCATAGGGAGGAGTGAAGGCTTGGTATCCCTTGTTGGGGTTTCGAGAACAACCAGCGGAAGCATGGTACAACAAAAGTAACATAATATACAAGCAAATGAAGCATAAAAACAAGGAAACCCCAAGAAATTGTACCAAACTCCATAACTAAGAAAAGCAACATGTAAAACAGGAGAATAAAGAGATTATACCCTTGTCACAACTTCTGGAATGTGAAGAAATAATCCAAGAAGCCGAAATAGCTTCCTCTATTGAAGTCCACCCCGGGTATGTGTCAATCTCCAAGTACTAGCTAGCCATTGATGATCTTCAAGCATGAAATCATCTTTGGAACAGCAACCACGAAATCTCCTAGCTCTCCTCTACCAAGAACTCACCAAGATCCCTCTTCTTGTGCTTCACAAAAGATCAAGATTTGGTGTATGTGTGTTTATGGCTAGAGAGAATTTTTCTTGAGAGAAAAATGCATGTCTCTCATCAAATGAGACCTCCAGATCTGCTTTAACCCCAAAATGCCGGCCAAGAATGATCTGGAAGCAATCCCACTCGATTGGTGGAGAATGGAGGCAACATGCAAAAGTTGCATGCATACTGACAGGGTTTAGCGCCGCTAACTCTGGGTTAGCGCCGCTATCGCGCCCAAGTTAGAGCCGCTAACCTTAAGGAGTTAGAGCCGCTAACTCTAAAGAGTTAGAGCCGCTAACTCCCATCAGCATGCCAATTTTTGCAATTTGACAAAAACAGTCCCTCCACTTAGGTTGTTGTCGAGATTGATCCCCGGTGTGTGACCCAATAGGCCCATACATCATCGGTAGTGATTCATGTGGCGTACGTGCGTCAGTGGGCATATTCCAATAAACTCCCACTTGCACATGACACACCATACCTAAGAAATCACAGACAAAGAGCGGTCTCTAGTAAAGCATCTTTGCCCCCAAGTCAGTATGGGTTTTGTCATCCATACAAAACCAAAAACCCCAACAAATATGGGATGCCTATAGATAAGTGATCAAACATCCTTTTGTTCGCGATATCCTTGTAAACACGAGACATGGATTAATATGTCAATCTCCAGATCGTTCACGATTATGTTTCTCGATCTTGATTGGTGGTGACCAAAATTTAAGGACATATCTGATTCTCAATCAATATTCCTTTGCGCATGGCCATGCTTATTTTGGTGTCAGCGCCCAATCATCGAGGGGCCCAGGGATATCTCTCATACTAGAGGAACAAATTCCATTGACTGTACAATCCCATAGCATGAACCTTGTCTTACCTAGCTATTCCCTTTATAATAGCCAGTTACGAACTACGTTTTGAAATAACCAAAGTAAGAAAGTTTCATGCTATGGCAATTCATACATCTCAGGTCGAAGGACGTAATGATATTATCATCCCAAGTTACTTGTGACCATGATCCATGAAGTGAACTCAGGTGCGGGTCATCCAGTCACTTGAAACTCCTTTCAAGCACAGGTTACTGTTGCGTTTCATGCATTCAATCCTTGATTAATGCATAACCAACACCTAACCTCAGCCTTATTTCAAACTTCCTTCCCTTGAAGAATGACTGACTATGGAAATTTAGAATGTATAAACATTCTGGGAAGTGGTTAAACATGCTAAGATGGAACACAGTAAAGTATTATGAATGTAACTGTATCACACGGATAACGAAACAAGCATAAGTTACAATACTGTCTGTATCGTTCCCAAAACTTATAAGTAAATCAAACATTTACTAAAACGATATTCAAGCCCAGTCATAAGCATAAACAATGCTATAATACCTAGTATGAAATTCATCACTAGAATTTGACAATGGCTTAATTATGGGATCATCTACACAATATCCCTTTGTACTCTTTTGTATTCTCTTGTTAAACCACTTGCAAAGTGTTTATCAAAAGAGATCATACATAATATTATCATAGTCGTCATATCCTCAATGTTACCGAAGTCTACAATAGGATTAATGACACTTATGATTATCAGAGTCGACATACTCTCAATGTAACCAAAGTTCACAATAGAGTCAATGACACTCATTTTTAATAGAGTCGACATACCCTCAATGTTACCGAAGTACACAATAGGGTCAATGACACTCATTGAATTTTATATGTCGTATCTACACCACATATTTGTATATTCAAAACTTCGATTAGAATCGACAGTCTTACAAGTATAGATTTGCTTGCAGTAATAACTTACTCAAGACAACTCCATTTACGTCGAACATCAAGAACATACATCAGTATTTCTTGAATTAAGTATCCACTTGATTCCATATTCTCTATTTATACTCATGTAACAATAATTCCATCAATAGGTTGAAAACAACCCTAAATTAGGACATTATTTTCTTTTGAGTATATTTTACTAGGAACACACAAAGCTCCCACTAGCCCTGACAAGGGTATCTGGCTTAATCTATGCTTTCTAGAAAACTCATTCCTTTGACTTTCTTGTTAAAGCAAGATTACAGCCACAAGATGCAAGTTTTGCTGACTTTAGTCATAGACACAACTTGGACATAATGGATATATAAGACCTCGGAACATGTTTCAAACATTTCCTCAACTCAACCCTACAAAGGATCTTGGCCTTTTATTTCCATGTGAACATACTTGTTTTCCCAAAGCGACAACAATGTTTCACATAATCCAGACCTAATCTGGATCTTGTGTAAGAGCCTCGGAAAGTGCCTTAAGCATTTCCTCAACTTAATCCTATGAAGGATTCAGGTCTCTTACGTCCATGTGAACTAACTTGCTTCCGCAAGGTGACAACAATATTTCACTTTTATCCAAATTATCTTCAACATAACCACTAGAACGTGTTTCCATATGATTAACATGAAACACTTTGTCTCTAGTCGGTATTTGAAGTTGTCCATAATTGCATATATGTTAGTCCCTTCACCCTTCTTGGATCACACCATAGGTGTAGGATTAACCCAAGTCAAGTACTTGGATGCAGCAAATAAATTACATTTATGTATACTATTCCCTTCTTTTATTCACTAGTGAACACATGGTCCCACTATGTTTCTGATGATTGGTAACATCACAATGTTTTACCATCAAGCTGCTAAAATATGACAACATCATATCTAAACAGCCTTCTTGATTTCCATCAGATATAAAGAAGCAATGGATATTGTCAGGTTTTTACCAGCATCTCTATGCTGATTAAATGCTAGTGTCAACATTATTTCTCTTATTTAAGTTTTACGTTCTTCCACTAGAATGCTTTTGTAAATTGTCATTTCCCTCTTGAGCAACCAAACATGGTTCCCATAAGTTCAAGAAACAATTATCCAAAACTCAGATGAACTACTTAAATATATTGGCATCAACTTATAATTCATCCATCTCCCACTGAATGTAGACTGGATAATTTAAGTTATGAGATTGACAAGCAAAGAACACTTTCTAGTCAATATCCCATTCGATGCTTAAGTAACCATAATGTTGTATTTTTGATTGAGGACTTGGTTCATAAAATTAATGTATACCAACCACATTGAATACATGTTTTAGGCCTGCCTTTTACCAGATCATCAACATAGATATCTGGTTTTCTTTAAAGTAACACCATGTGCAAATGTGTTTCTTCGAGAAATCGAATTATGAGTTAAACCCATGATTCATTTCATGTTTAAACCAATATAGATAAGAAAACTTAGCATCTATTCTAGATCTAAGAATTTATATCTATATGCCCTTATTGATTCTTAATTTTCTTTAGGTTAGTTCCGAACACCACTAGGTTCCAGACACAAGCCTTTTTTCTAGTAAACATTCTCTCAACTACTACCATAAAGATAGTGATGAAGAATTTCACTAGTGTCACTCTTTGTGACATACTTGAACGGATTATCCACACAAATGTGATCATATCCAACAAGTCACAATCCTTCCTACCAATACTGGTGAAGGATTTCTTAATCATCCTATTCCAATAAACAAGATTTGCATCTTTCATTTAGCCCGAGGCTAAACTTTTACAAAGATCCTAACCACATGGATCTAAGCGATGTAAATGTTGTTTACTTGGTCAAGTTTGATTATGCCATAGAGTTAATGTATCCAAACCACTTTTGGATTTAAGAATCAATTGTTCATGATTGCCTTATTACTTATAACGAGCCTTTATGTATGCAATGATATGGATAAGTTTTGATAAAATCATCTCAAAATAATTTTTCAAAATTGTTTCAATTCTAAGTCATATCCATCGTCATCAAATGTGTATATAAGCACTAAAATAGTCAAAAATAACACATAAGCATACACATGGATCGAATTTGAAATGAAACTATCAATTTGGAAAAACATTTTATCAAAATACAAGATATAAAAACATCCATCATCTTCGAAAGAACATACAATACTACTCAGATTGATGAAGAAGAGAAAGTAAAGGAAGCTGCTGGTAAGGGAGTAAAAAGAAAAAGAGTTGTAAAGAAGAAAACAGTTCCACCTCCCAAGCCAGTAGTGGAAAAGAAGAAACCCCAGTCAGTCCAAAAACCCCAACAGTCTGAAGAAAAAGTCAAAACAGGCTTGGTCAAAACTATTCTGCAAGATAGACTTTCAAAAGAGATAAAAGAAAGAATTGATAAATTTGAAGCTCAAAAGTCGCATATCAAAGAATGGAGGTTTGAAATGCTGAGAGTGGAAACTGGAAAGCAGGGTGTCACCATTGTTAGAGAGGTGGAACCAATTGAAAGCTATGTCAGTTTCTCTGCAATGATGGATAGTGTGACCAGGAGAGATGTACAAGAAATGTATGAATATGGGGTAAGTCATTTTATAAAGGATGCTGAAATTGAGATAAAAGTATTTTTAGTACATTTATCGAGTATATGCAATCCACAGAGCGTAATGTCTTTACTGACAAGTGATGAAAGATTTCCTATATCGACTGTGAAAGTTTTTGAAAGATCAAGGGTGTATAATCTTGTGACAAACAATGCTAAAACCCAGTGGTTTGATCTTAATTTTGTTGATCACAGTAGGACCAAGCTGATGTACATGGTAAAGGCAAGGTTCTATGGTCCTGTAAGGTTAAGGGAAGATCTGGGAAGAAGACTGAAAGAAAGGATGGAGCTGATAGAGAAAGAGAAAATGTAATTTTTCTTTCATATTTTGATTATAACAATTTTACTTTGCAAAATTAATGTTAATGTGTTCTTTGCTTATGTGAATGTTTCTATGGTTGAACCCTATAAAAACAACTTAAGTGTATTGTTCAATACTTTAAGTTAGGGGGAGATTGTTGGGAAATTCGCTAAGTTATTGAAACTGTTGAACATGCAAAGGTAAAACTGTTAGATATGAAAAACAGTTGTAACTAACAGTTGCTGCAAGTTTTAGAACTGGTAGTTGGCAAAGTCAAAAACTGTTAGAAGACCTTGAAGCTGAAGACTGTTAGAAGGATAAAGAACTGTTGTGTTCATTAAACAGTTTCTGTTGAGCTATATTTGGAAAATCCTATCTTAGAAGATATCTCGAAATACTTTGAAGATTAACAAGATTATCTCAGAAGATAGAAGATTACCTAACTGTCAACAATTCAAGGAGGATCAAGAGTCTATATATACTTCATTAGATGATCAATTGATGACGACGACTTGATCTCATTATTCAAAGCATTTGTTCTTATCGTTATTTAATTTTCTGAAAGTGTTTTAGCCTCTAAGTTTCTTGTTGAAACCTAAGAACAGTCTGTGTTCTTCGTCTAACAGAATAAGTTAGATTGGGGGTGAAGTTTGCTTTTGTAATCATTCTGGTTGATTAATAAAACTACTGTTTGATTGAATTAATCTTTGTTTAAAACCTTCTTTAATCAATTAAGTGTGATTCCGCAACTTCTTAATTGATTGTGATCATAGTTAAAGATTAACTTTTATATTACTCTGATTTATTATTTAAAAGTTAGTTCTTGTTATTTGATATAATTTATATCCGATCCTGACAAGTGGTATCAGAGCATTATCATTAAGGTTCCTTTGATCACCAGTTGAAGGTTTTTGCTTTACCTTGCTTTATTTTTCAAAACTTTTTTTTGTTCAAATCAATTTGTTTCAATGGATTCGGGAGGTTCTTCTGATAACAGTGGATCAGGGTCCAACATTCGTGTTCCCATGCTCAAACCATCTGATTTTGAGATGTGGAAACTAAGAATTAAACAGCATGTCCAACTAATGGACTATGATGTTTGGCAAATCATTGAAACTGTTCCTACTAATACCATTGAACTGGATGAGAATGGAAAACCAAAGAAGAAACCACCACCAAAGACAGATGCTGAAAAGAAGAATAGAATGATTGAGATGAAAGCCCTCAGCATCCTTCAGATTGCTATTCCCAATGAGTATCAACATCAATTCAAGAAATTTGATGATGCTCATGAACTTTGGAATGCTCTGGAGAAGAGGTTCGCTGGGAATGCGAGTTCTAAGAGAAACCAAAGAGACCTTCTTAAACAAGCCTATGAGATCTTCACCAGTGGGAAGAATGAGAGTATCACCCAAATCTTTGATAGGTTTTACAAACTGGTGAGTCAACTGGAGAGTGCTAAGGTTAGGCTTGATCAAGATGAGATAAATAGAAAATTTCTTAGGTCTCTAGGTGATGAATGGACTGTGTTTGCTGCACAATGGAGAACCAAAGATTCTCTTGAAGACATAGAGTTAGATGACCTCTATAATAGTTTGATAGTGTTTGAGGGAGAGATAGAGGGAAAAAGAAAAACTGCTATCCCTAGCCATAATGCTGCTCTCCTATCTTCCTCAGGTATGGAATCAAACCATTCATTAACTAACTCTCTCGATAGTGGTGCAGGTACTAGTTCTGTTGTTGGACTAGATATGAATACTCCAGATGCAGTTCTTGAAGCTTTTCTTGCCAGCCATGCACATTCAACCCTCACCAATGAGGATCTTGAACAAGTGCACCCTGATGATCTTGAGGAAATGGATCTCAAATGGCAGATGGCCATGCTTACCGTTAGAGCCAAGCGATTCATTAAAAGAACTGGAAGGCAAAACATGAATTTCAGAGCTGATGGCAAGGCTGGATTTGACAAGTCAAAGGTTAGATGCTTCAAATGTCAACAACTTGGCCACTTTGCAAGAGAATGCAGATCTGGTGGACAAATTCAGAATCAAGGTCAGAGGACAGCTCAGAATCATACCTCCTCAGCATTGGTCTCACAAGAAGGCCATGGATTTGATTGGAGTGATCAAGCAGAGGAGGCTACCAGCAACAAAGCTTTGATGGCATTGACTGACTCCTCCATCAAGATGGATTCTCCAGAATCTGAGGACATACAGGTATCTTCTAAACTATGTCCTGGTGAATGTAGAGCTATTGTTAAGAGATTTAGAGAGCACAATAAGAAAGTATGTGCTGCTCTAAGTAAAATGGAGGAGAGAAGGTATGAGTATACTGCTGTGATAGAAGATTTTGAAAAGAAAATTAAAGACTATCAGGCTAATGAACTGCAAATGGACTATGATAGAAAATATCATAAGTGGGAGAAAGAGCAGTTTCAAGATGAGATTGATAGTCTGAAAAAGAAGTTGGTTGAAAAAGAAAGCAAGGTGGATGAACTCACAAAGAAATTGGAGGGTGTGGACATTGATCTTGGAATGTTCAGGGCTGCAAACCTTAAACTTGAGACTCTGCTACAATCTCAAGTGAGAGACAAGGTGAAAACTGGCCTAGGATACAAACAAACCCCACCTCCATACAACCAAAACTACATAACTCCAATGTCTGAGGTAGCTGACAGATATGTTAATGAACCTTTGGAAGATGAACTTAAGTCAGCTGATCCAAAGTTTGAGAGTTATGAAGATGAAGTTGTGTCAGTAGTAAGTGTTGAAGATAATGAGGAAGTTGTGAAGAAGGATGAAGGTATTCCATATGAAAATCACATCCTGTGTGAGCCCATTCCCACAAAATCATCTTTACAACCTGTGGTGTTTGTAAAAGCATCCACTGAACCCCTCACCAATGAGCCAAAATCCTCAAAAACTGTTAACTCTATTAGCAGTTCCACAACTGTTAGAAATAGTCCCCATCTTTACACTAACAGTTCCAATAAGAACCCAAACAGTTCTAAGCTAAAAAGCCCAACTGTTAGTACCAAAGCCAAAGGAAAGGAGAAAGTTGGTGAAGTTGTGTATACCAGGAAGAAGAAGGAAGTTGCAAAATCTCAGGCTAAACCCAAGCCTAAGAAAAGGCATACTGAAATGCCTGCATGCACATGCCAAAAGCATGGTGTACAAAAGTTTCCTCAATCTGCAGCTGTTAGAGGAAATCAAAGAAATAGGAACCAATTCTGGTCACAAAGAACTGGTTTACCTATTGTGAAAACCAAAAAGTGCTACATTTGTGGAAGATCTAATCATTTAGTTCAAGACTGTTACTATAACCCACAGACAAATGGCACTCAAAACAAAAGTCCCAAAAGACAACATATCAGTTCTAAAACTGTTAAGTCAAAGCAGATTAACAGTTCTAGAACTGCTAAGCCAAAACAGGCTAACAGTTCTACAACTGTTACATCCAAACCAACTAACAGTTTCACAACTGTTTTAGCAAAACCAAAAACTGCTGGTTTGGCTTGGATGAAAATTCAAAAACAAACTGATTCTGGAGAGGGTAAGACTGTTCTTCATACTGAAAATCAAAAGGAATCACAAGTTGATTCATCTGTTTTATCAACTCCACCAGCTGTTTGTTCAAAGGTGTCCACTGTTAATCACAACAGTTGGAAACCACATGTTCTTACAAAGTATTCTTCACACAAGTTAGAGAAATCTAATTTGGATGAAATCAAAAAGAACAAAACTCTGTTTAAGTATTATGACTTGAACGGTGTACCCAAGACCTGCATGGCCTGGGTACTTCCTGCTACTAACTGATTGTATTTGTGCAGAGCATTCATAGGGCTAATCAAGGAGGAATTTGGCATGTGGATAGTGGATGCTCAAGGCACATGACTGGAAATCCACAATGTTTGAAGGATTTCAAAACAATCAATGGAGGTTTTGTAGCATTTGGAGGAAATCCAAAGGGAGGAAAAATCACAGGTAAAGGAGCTGTTGAGGCAGGTACACTTACATTTAATGATGTTTTCTTTGTTGAACAGCTTATGTACAATCTGTTAAGTGTATCTCAAATCTGTGACAATGGAAACAAAGTTTTGTTTACAGATTCAGAATGCATTATTCTTTCAAAAGATTTTAAATTAAATGAGAAGGATGTTCTTTTAAGAACACCTAGAAAAGATAATGTATATTGTCTTGATCCACAAAAGATTGCTAAACAGAATGTGTTAAGCTGTTTACTCTCCAAAGCATCTCATGATGAGTCTGCCATTTGGCATAGAAGGATGTGTCACATGAATTTTAAAACCATGAACTTGTTAGCTAAAAACAGTTTGGTAAGAGGTTTGCCCCAAAAAGAATTCTCATGTGATGATCATTGTGTGGCATGTCTTAAAGGCAAGCAACACAAAACTTCTTATAAGACCAAAGAAGTTTCTTCTATTACTGCACCTTTACAATTGTTACACATGGACCTTTTTGGTCCTACATCTGTGGTGAGTATAGGGAAGAAAGCGTATTGTTTAGTCATAGTTGATGACTTCACCAGGTTCACATGGGTTCAATTTCTTAGAACAAAGGATGAAACAGCTGAGTTAGTTAAGTCTCTTATTCTTAAAATTGAAAATCAATCTGATTTGAAGGTGAAGGTCATTAGATCTGACAATGGTTCTGAATTTAAGAACTATGAGCTAAACAGTTTTTGTGAAAGTAAAGGTATTGAAAGACAGTTTAGTGCTCCTATGACTCCCCAACAGAATGGAGTTGCTGAGAGAAGGAATAGGACTTTGATAGAGGCTGCTAGGTCAATGTTAGCCGATTCTAGACTTCCAATGACATTCTGGGCAGAAGCAGTGAACACTGCCTGCTATGTTCAGAATAGAGTACAAGTAGTCAAGTCCAAAGGGAAAACTCCTTATGAGTTGTTTCTCAAGAGAAAACCTTTAATCAACTTCTTCAAACCGTTTGGTTGTCCGTGCACTATCCTTAATACCAAGTCACAGTTAGGCAAGTTTGAGAGTAAGGCTGAAGAAGGTTTCTTTGTAGGATACTCCACTCAAAGTAAAGCTTATAGAGTTTTTAACAATGTCACTAGAATCATAGAAGAGAGTATGAATGTCTCTTTCAATGAAAATAGGATCAATATTGCAGGTAATGGACCTGATTGGTTATTTGATATTGATGCATTGTCTAAATCTCTTTCTTTTGAGTATTCTACTGAAACAGCTACAGGTACCCCAACAACTGTTGGTGAAAATCAACAAACATCTTCCTCCAGCCCAAACAGTTTTGACACTGTTAGCTCAAAACCAACAACTGTTGGTTCAAACAAAGTTACTGAAGACTTTGTTGTGATTCCTATGCTTCAACAAGAGTTCTCCAATGCTGTTGATCCATTGATGGATGCTGAATCTTTAAAGGACATGGAATCCCATGATCCTCAACACCACACTGACTCTGCTGATCAAGTGTGTGATAACGCTGAAAATTCAAGTGAATGTGAGTTTGATCTGTCTAATCTAGGGGATGAACTGACTGAAGAAAACATTCCTACATCAAGAGTTCACAAGATTCATCCAATATCACAAATAATTGGAAATCCAACCACTCCTATCAGAACAAGGAATATGCTGCAAAATGAGAATAGTGGTGGGGATCTTGCCCAATTTGACGTGAATGCTTGTTTTTTGTCTCAAATAGAACCAAAGAAAGCAATTGAGGCATTGAAAGATCCTTCATGGGTAGAGGCAATGCAAGAGGAGCTCTTACAATTTCAAATTCAGCAAGTTTGGAAGTTGGTTGAGCTTCCAAGAGGTAAAAGAGTAATTGGCACCAAGTGGGTGTTCAGAAACAAGAAAGATGAAAGAGGGATTGTTATCAAGAACAAAGCAAGACTGGTTGCACAAGGCTACACACAAGAGGAAGGAATAGACTATGACGATGTTTTTGCACCTGTTGCAAGGATTGAAGCCATTAGGCTATTTCTTGCTTTTGCAAGCTTCAAAGGATTTAAGGTGTATCAAATGGATGTCAAGTCTGCTTTTCTCTATGGCACTATTGATGAGGAGGTATATGTGTGTCAACCCCCTGGCTTTGAAGACTCAAAGTACCCTGACAAGGTATATAGGTTAGATAAAGCCCTATATGGTCTACATCAAGCTCCTCGAGCTTGGTATGAGACATTGTCATCCTATCTCCTTGAGAATGGTTTTAAGAGAGGCACAATTGACAAAACATTGTTTACAAAGATTGTTAAAACAGAGATTTTGCTTGTTCAAATCTATGTTGATGATATAATCTTTGGATCCACAAATGACAGCTTGTGCAAAGAATTTGAAGTCATTATGCACAAAAGATTTCAGATGAGTTCAATGGGTGAACTCACGTTTTTCTTGGGATTACAAGTCAAACAGAAGCCCACTGGTATTTTTCTAAGCCAATCTAAGTATGTCAAGGACATATTGGACAAGTTTGGCTATCAAGATGTGAAGCTGGCAAGTACTCCAATGGAAACACACAAACAGTTGGGAGCAGATTCTGAGGGGGAGGATGTTGATATACACCTCTATCGATCAATGATTGGTTCATTAATGTACTTAACTGCTTCTAGACCTGATATAATGTTTGCTGTTTGTGTTTGTGCCAGGTTCCAATGCAGTCCGAAGATGTCACACCTGTTTGCTGTAAAGAGAATCTTTAGATATCTCAAAGGCCAACCAAAATTGGGACTTTGGTATCCTAAAGATTCACCTTTTGATTTGGTGGCATATTCTGATAGTGACTATGGTGGAGCCAATGTGGACAGAAAATCAACCTCTGGAGGATGTCAATTCTTTGGATCAAGGCTGGTCTCATGGCAATGCAAGAAACAAACAACAGTTTCAACTTCAACAGCTGAGGCTGAATACATTGCTGCATCAAGCTGCTGTTCACAAGTGTTATGGATCCAAAATCAGCTTCTGGATTATGGTTTGTCTTTCTTAAATACTCCTATTTATGTTGATAACACCAGTGCTATTAGCATAGTTAATAATCCAGTGAAGCATTCTAAAACCAAGCACATTGAAATCAGATTTCACTTCATAAGAGACTGCAATGAAAAGAGATTAATCCAAGTTATGAAAATTCATACTGATGATCAATTAGCTGATTTGTTCACTAAAGCTTTTGATGTGAGCAGATTCAACTTTTTGATTTCCAACATTGGAATGATTAACTTGGACTAACAGTTGTTCATTATTCCATGTTTTTCACACTAACAGTTTTCAACTGTTAGTTACGTTTTCTAACAACTGTTATCCTTAAAGTATTCAGAGAGGGAAATGCAATTTCACACATCAGTTTTGGACATATCTGCTGACCTGTCTCACAAACAGTTTTTCACACTCGTGACTGTCCTTGTTATGAGGTAAAGGTAAATTCACTTTCTTGAATCAACAGTTCCAAACTGATAAAGGTGAGTCATTTTGCTTGTTCTATAGTGCATTTGATGTGACCAGTCACTGCATGCTATTAATGGAAATTACTGGATATTAATGGTCATTAATGGCTATTAATGGACATTAATGCCTCCTGGTTTCTCTATAAATAGTCTTGCACCCATCCTTCACAAATCACACCTACATTTGCACACTCTTCTCTCTGCAAATGGATACTAACTTTTTCTAATAACCCTCAAAGATATTAATGTTAGACAAAGTTATGTAACCATCCCTACCCCATTTGTAAGAATGCATGAGCTTTGGCATTACTCATCATGTGTTCTTGAGATGCATGATGATCAAGATAGGTTCACCTTGACACAACATCCAGATCCACGTAGGCCAAATAAACCAATTGATCATATTCGTATAAGAGGTGATTTTGAAAATTTCACTCTCTTTCATGAATTGCCTACACCATGTTGTCTAAGATTCGTCTTGAACCTAACAGGCACTACAAACTCCGTAGTGTGGTTCCATGTTCGAAGATATAATACTCGTAACCACCAGAGGGCCTCAGATGATGAGGCAGTGAAAGTCACTGTCTTAGATGACTAGTTCCACTGCACACCCACGAGGAAAATTATGACAATCGTCTCTGGTGATGAATAAGATGAGAAGGTCTACTGCACACCCATTGGTAGGTAGTATGTTTTGACAATTGTCTAAGGCTTATCAACAGTTGACGGAGAAAGTTGTCTACACTTACGGTGTAGATCATTGTTCTCCCACACCTACGAGACGGCCTTGCACAATTAGATAAGCAGTACCAACAATGGCTTGTGCATTACATGACCACTCTTTGAAGACAGGCTTCTCAGTAAGGCGATGGCGGCACTGTAGAGGCTATTCTGAACTCGATTCTTAAATAACGAAGACAGTCTTGAGCAAGAATGTGATGATGATTGTCTTCCCTTAAAGTTCAGATTTGATGATACAAACTGTTATCGATAATTTGTCATATGTAGATCTAGGAGTTAAGACAGTTCTTATAAGCTGTGTTTAGATCTATAGCACAAGACAGTATTGTTTGTCTCAAAATTATTGTAGCTCAATTGTGATTATCTTGAATAAAATATATCTTATGTTGATGACTGTGTTCTCTAATGTTTTATTTTTATTGCTTCAGCATTTGATATATGTGAGCTGAAAGTTTGTTTGACAGTTGCACATTTCTGTTTCAATCAATACTAACAGTTTTTCAACTGTTAGCATATGGCTTCGGCAACTGTTAGACAAAGTCCATGTGCAACTGAGGGGGAGAAATTTGTCAACTAAGGGCGAGAAATGAAGAACAGTTGTAAACCCTAAACAACTGTCAATTCATATAAATGATCAAACAAAAGGGAGTGAACTTTTGAATAACAGTTGTTACATCTTATGAAAACAGTTTCTCAACTGTTAGTTCATTTTTGTCCGTCAACTGTTAAGCTATTAAAAACAGTTTCTCAACTGTTAGTTCCTTTTTGTCCGTCAACTGTTAAGCTATTAAAGGGTGCTTTGGTCTTTGCAGGATTTTGGAAGCCTTTGGATTGCGTTCAACAATCGAAACATATATAAACCATTCCCTCCTCAGAGGTTTCTTTACGCATACTGAACTTCGTTTGAACGCTAAAACCCTAGAATTCTGCTATCAAATCGCCATGGCTCCCCTTCCATTCGTTAAAGAACATAATATGCTTGCTTTTCTTTTAAAACCCGATGATCTTCACATGTTTCACGATATGATTGATTATCTCTCATTGTCCGATCTTAACACTGCACTCACCATCAATCCTACCATATACACTTCTTACATTGATCAGTTCTGGAAACATGCACAACTTCGAAAAACTGATGACGTGCAATGGATTGATTCTACCATTGATGAGTTGACCGTCTCAATCTCTGAGGACACCATTCGCCACCTTCTACAACTCAATGATAGTGAGGGTGAGTATTCTGATTCAGTTTCTCTAAATTTTTTGCATGCCGAGCTTGTTAAGCTTGGGTATGAGGGTCCTTCAGGGAAGGGTACATTCTATAAGGGACAATTTTGTGCTCACTGGAAGTATTTAATCCATACTCTCCAGTAGTACATTAGTCCTAAAAGAACAGGATGGAACGAGTTTGGAAGCAACATTGCTTTGGCCTTAATCTGTTTGGCCAACAATCGTTGCTTCAATTTTTCAAAATTAATTTTCAATGGCATGGTAAAACATCTAGGGACCAAGTATGGTCTCTTTTTGATGTATCCTCGATTTGTGCAAGTATTGTTGAACTTTTTGATGCCAAATCTAAAAACACACAAGAGGGTCATTATTCCCTCTGCTCATGTGGCTTCCACTTTGAGCAAACTGTTGATTAATGGCAAGAGTTTCTCTGGTGCCATAACTCCTCCACTCTCTGAAATGGTGGAGTTTTTGTCAAGAAACAGGACTGCCAGTGTTGAGCATGAAACCCATCGTATTGCTACACCACCAACACTGGAACCCACAGTCCAAGATACTCAAAATTCCCAACCTGCTTCTTTTGAAAAATCTACAACACAAGCCCCTGCACTAAAAGTATTTAAAAAGAAGAGAAAAACTGTTGGTGTTCCTTCCACCACAGTTAGTGAACCCCAAACTGTTAGCCCTGCACAGGAGCATTCACCTGTGCAGAATATCGAAAGGGAACCTTTGGTGCTGTCTCCCAGGCACAATGAGGAGGTGATCATTCCTCAAGAGTGTGATCATATGGTCTTTGAGGCTGACACTACTGTTTTATCCGCAAGGGATAAACAGGACAGTGTTAACATAGCTAAGACCTCAACCATGGCAACAGAGACTAGTAAAACAGTTTCTGGTAATCCCCAGAACCAAGAAAAGAGGGGTACTGATGGTGATACTCAGGGGAGTAAGCCACTAGTGAAAAATGTCGATGATATGGTCACAGTGGAAACAATAACTGACATTGAGACTAGACTGAAACAACATGCATTAACGGATCCTAACTTTGCACCTTACCTTGCTGCTCATTTACACCTAAAGAAAAGGATTGCTCTTCAAAATAAAAGGATAGTTTCTCAAGATGAGAAGATAAAAGAACTGACTGAACAGTTGGAAAAGGCAACCGAAGTACTCAAGGTGGTAGCAGTTCACAATGAGGTGTTAATAAGGCAAGATAAGCAGCTGAACTTTCTTGATGAGAATCTGAAGAAAGCAACAAATGTTCTTCATACTCATGAGATGTTGCTTAAACCCAAATCCTTGGTGAAAATCTCTTCAACTGCTCAAGCTAAAGGAAGAAGAAAATCCAAGCAGGAAGAAGTTAAGCAAACAGTTTCACAGGATAAACAAACAGTTGTTGCTCCAAATGAGCAAACAGTTGCAACACCACAACCAACAGTTGTAACTTCAAATCAACTAACAGTTGCAAGTGTCCAAGCGGTTAATGAAGAAGAAGAAGAACAGCTTTCAAGTGTTGATAGGATGCTAATCAACAGGATGGTATCAACTGCAGATGTTCCAAGCACTGAGATTTTCAAATCGTGGTCAACAGTTAAGCAGAACTATTTGGTTGATATTAGTGCTCAATATCTGGGAATAAGTTCTTCTAGAATGGCACAGAAAATCGATGATGGATGGCTTGATGGAAAGGTTGCTACGTTAGAATCTTTACCACCAAAGAAAGGGTATAAAGGGGTAGTCATCCAGGAAGGAAAGAAAGAATCTGAGTTGCCTCCTGTTTCAGGCAAAGGTAAAGAAATTATTGTTGTTTGTCCTAAACTCAAGCTTTCAAGACAGCAACAAGAAGAGCGTGATCATGAATTTGCACTAAGGCTAGCAGCTGAGCTAAGAGAACAAGAACAGTCTGATTTTGAGATAGCAAAGAAGCTGGCTGATGAGATTACTACTCAGATTGATGAAGAAGAGAAAGTAAAGGAAGCTGCTGGTAAGGGAGTAAAAAGAAAAAGAGTTGTAAAGAAGAAAACAGTTCCACCTCCCAAGCCAGTAGTGGAAAAGAAGAAACCCCAGTCAGTCCAAAAACCCCAACAGTCTGAAGAAAAAGTCAAAACAGGCTTGGTCAAAACTATTCTGCAAGATAGACTTTCAAAAGAGATAAAAGAAAGAATTGATAAATTTGAAGCTCAAAAGTCGCATATCAAAGAATGGAGGTTTGAAATGCTGAGAGTGGAAACTGGAAAGCAGGGTGTCACCATTGTTAGAGAGGTGGAACCAATTGAAAGCTATGTCAGTTTCTCTGCAATGATGGATAGTGTGACCAGGAGAGATGTACAAGAAATGTATGAATATGGGGTAAGTCATTTTGGAAAGGATGCTGAAATTGAGATAAAAGTATTTTTAGTACATTTATCGAGTATATGCAATCCACAGAGCGTAATGTCTTTACTGACAAGTGATGAAAGATTTCCTATATCGACTGTGAAAGTTTTTGAAAGATCAAGGGTGTATAATCTTGTGACAAACAATGCTAAAACCCAGTGGTTTGATCTTAATTTTGTTGATCACAGTAGGACCAAGCTGATGTACATGGTAAAGGCAAGGTTCTATGGTCCTGTAAGGTTAAGGGAAGATCTGGGAAGAAGACTGAAAGAAAGGATGGAGCTGATAGAGAAAGAGAAAATGTAATTTTTCTTTCATATTTTGATTATAACAATTTTACTTTGCAAAATTAATGTTAATGTGTTCTTTGCTTATGTGAATGTTTCTATGGTTGAACCCTATAAAAACAACTTAAGTGTATTGTTCAATACTTTAAGTTAGGGGGAGATTGTTGGGAAATTCGCTAAGTTATTGAAACTGTTGAACATGCAAAGGTAAAACTGTTAGATATGAAAAACAGTTGTAACTAACAGTTGCTGCAAGTTTTAGAACTGGTAGTTGGCAAAGTCAAAAACTGTTAGAAGACCTTGAAGCTGAAGACTGTTAGAAGGATAAAGAACTGTTGTGTTCATTAAACAGTTTCTGTTGAGCTATATTTGGAAAATCCTATCTTAGAAGATATCTCGAAATACTTTGAAGATTAACAAGATTATCTCAGAAGATAGAAGATTACCTAACTGTCAACAATTCAAGGAGGATCAAGAGTCTATATATACTTCATTAGATGATCAATTGATGACGACGACTTGATCTCATTATTCAAAGCATTTGTTCTTATCGTTATTTAATTTTCTGAAAGTGTTTTAGCCTCTAAGTTTCTTGTTGAAACCTAAGAACAGTCTGTGTTCTTCGTCTAACAGAATAAGTTAGATTGGGGGTGAAGTTTGCTTTTGTAATCATTCTGGTTGATTAATAAAACTACTGTTTGATTGAATTAATCTTTGTTTAAAACCTTCTTTAATCAATTAAGTGTGATTCCGCAACTTCTTAATTGATTGTGATCATAGTTAAAGATTAACTTTTATATTACTCTGATTTATTATTTAAAAGTTAGTTCTTGTTATTTGATATAATTTATATCCGATCCTGACATCCATGTATGATTTCATCTTCAAAACATGGGCACTTACACTCCTTCCTTCCCGCATCTTACAACCGGTTAGACTTTTAACACACTCAAAATGTTCTTGCCTAACTTGCTGTCGGAAAACATCCTTCAGCTTGTTAATCATGTCATACACAGTCATGTGCTCAAATTGCTTTCGCAGTTCCGAGCTCATACTTGATAACATGAGACAAGCAACATCGTGTGTATCCCGAACACGCTTTTCATACGCATATCGGATAGCCCATTCCGCATTGATAGCAGGTGGTTCAGGAAGGGGTTCCTCAAGAATGTGCAACTTAGACTCGGCACGTAGGACAATTCTCAATTGCCTAAGCCAGTCAACAAAGTTCACTTCCGTGAGTTTCACCCTTTGCAGAATCATACGACGTGAAAAATTCGACGTGTTGTGGTTTTGATTTGACATCCTATATTAAAGAGAGTACGCGAATTAGTTAGTTTGATTTAATCCTCGTTAAAATAATTACCCATATCGTCTCGAAAAATATCATAACAAGGGCTAACAACTATATTTCATCCTACCATGTGACGGGGTTACCGCGGATCACATGATAAAACTATTTAAGTCGGCAACCATTTTGCCAATTGCAACCTTCATTGCAATCCTTAGCACATGCGGGATCCTACGACATCCAATGGTCGTTTGGCATGTTTGATCCCTACTAGCACCAATTTTAAGTCTTGAAATTTTGGTTAACTCGTGCTAAGCTCGACAATTAACCAAGATTTCAAACCTAAAATTGCAAATCGTCCGTCAAGACATACGGTAACAAATTCACCAAAGTTGGCTCGTGCTAAGCTCGACAACCAAAATTGTAAATTCGCCACACTCACCTTCCACACAGTTTCATGAGAATTGGCTCGTGCTAAGCTCGACAACCAAAACCCATAAGACTAGATTCGGGTGGTATCGACTTACGGATGGTGCATGATTTACGTTTTTATGAAAACGGGCTTTTGTTTCCGGCTTGGTTACAGATTAACTTGTTTAGTGACAAAACCTATTTTCACTAGGTGAGTTACTCTTGTATGTGTGCGCGCGCGAGAGTTGTAAACCATTTTTACCAAATCTCTTGTGATTTTATTAATTTAGAAAAATTTTCTAGCATGCGAATCCTAAGCAAACCATGCAAGAATTAAATAAAATCACATCACACGCATATATACGAAATAAATTGGTAACCCTTGCCAAAATTCCTATGCGTTCTTCCCGTGAGCCAAAACGGGTAGAACGTGGTCAATCTAAGGGACGGAAGGTCTTTAATGCGAGCTCCCACTAGAACCGCCATCTCCAATAGACTTCACCGGCTTCTATGGTCATTATACTCCATCTCCTTCCGACTCCAAATTTTGTGTGTTCACCCATCCAAAATTTACAATACATATAAATAGAAAATAAATGGCATGCAAGCCACAATTTTCCTATTTTATCTATTACAAATTACACGGATAAATGAAATGGCATGCAAGCCACAATATTATTACAAACAAATCTGAATTAATAAATATTACAGCCCATATGTGATATTAAATCACCAAAATGCATCCAAACACACAAAGTCAACCACAAGGTCAAAGGCAAGGTTTACCAATTTCAAATCTATCACATACAACCAAACATAATAAATGGTATTTGAAAATACCAAAACATGCAAACATATTCTGAAACAAATTTCCAGAATCTACAAGAATGCCAAAAACCCGAGAACCAAAACTGTTTTATTTTAAAAGAAAAATCCGGTCCAGCGCGCGTAGCGCCGCTAACCCTTATGAGTTAGCGCCGCTAAACCAACGTTAGCGCCGCTAACCCCTAGTTCCAGAAAACAAAAAGCTTTTGATTCGGGTTTTTCAGGCCACCATGTGCAATTCTAGTATGGAGGTGGCTCTGATACCACTGTTGGGGTTTCGAGAACAACCAGCGGAAGCATGGTACAACAAAAGTAACATAATGTACAAGCAAATGAAGCATAAAAACAAGGAAACCCTAAGAAAGTGTACCAAACTCCATAACTAAGAAAAGCAACATGTAAAACAGGAGAATAAAGAGATTATACCCTTGTCACAACTTCTGGAATGTGAAGAAATAATCCAAGAAGCCGAAATAGCTTCCTCTATTGAAGTCCACCCCGGGTATGTGTCAATCTCCAAGTACTAGCTAGCCATTGATGATCTTCAAGCATGAAATCATCTTTGGAACAGCAACCACGAAATCTCCTAGCTCTCCTCTACCAAGAACTCACCAAGATCCCTCTTCTTGTGCTTCACAAAAGATCAAGATTTGGTGTATGTGTGTTTATGGCTAGAGAGAATTTTTCTTGAGAGAAAAATGCATGTCTCTCATCAAATGAGACCTCCAGATCTGCTTTAACCCCAAAATGCCGGCCAAGAATGATCTGGAAGCAATCCCACTCGATTGGTGGAGAATGGAGGCAACATGCAAAAGTTGCATGCATACTGACAGGGTTTAGCGCCGCTAACTCTGGGTTAGCGCCGCTAACTTTAAAAGTTAGCGCCGCTATCGCGCCCAAGTTAGAGCCGCTAACCTTAAGGAGTTAGAGCCGCTAACTCTAAAGAGTTAGAGCCGTTAACTCCCATCAGCATGCCAATTTTTGCAATTTGACAAAAACAGTCCCTCCACTTAGGTTGTTGTCGAGATTGATCCCCGATGTGTGACCCAATAGGCCCATACATCATCGGTAGTGATTCATGTGGCGTACGTGCGTCAGTGGGCATATTCCAACATCCCTTACTTGAAGTCAGAATCTCCGGGAGGGATTTGGGGTGGTGTTATAAGGGTGGCGCGGGTAGGCTTTAGAGGCTGTGGCTAATTTTTTTCTGGCGTTTTCAAGTGGCACTGTTGCTTTGCATACACTATCACATCGTCTTCCCTCCATCTTTAGCCATGGTCATAGGCTAGTTGTTGGAGCTTTTAGTCCAAATTTAGGGTTATCCTTGGGCCGGGACGCGGGTTGGTGGTATAAGGGTGGCGATGGTAGGTTTAGAGGCTGTGGCTATACTTTCTTTTGTCTGGATGAAATCTGGTGGCACTTAATTAATGCACACACTCACTTTGCGTTTTCCTTCATCTATTAGCCATTGTCATAGGCTAGTCATGGGGTTTTCACTCTGAGTGCAGGAGGTTTGCACACCCTGTTGTAACCTTGGTGAATAAGGGGGGCGTTTCAATCCCTAACAGGTTTTCTAAGCCATCTTTTCTCCAGCTTAGCAAACCATTTTTTTTTCAAGCCTCGGAACTTGTATCACGTTAAAGTTTTTGCAGGTTTTTGGTGCCTTTCAGGTTCCCCTCAGCTGCAGTGTGATGGTCTCGTAGTTTTATGAGACTCGCTAAGTCTGACTTTACAGTTGTTGTGTCTGACTTTATGGTTGCTGATTTTTTGGATGTTGTCTCACTATTGGCTGTCTTCACTGATGATGACCCTATGGTTGCTGATCCTTTCCATTGTGCTATGTCTCCATGCCTGACGCAGTCCTACCTGATCAAGTTTTCTCACTGGTGTAATGCTCATAGCTGATATCTTCCCTGCTTTAACGATATGGTGGTTTGCTGCTGTACGATTGAGATAGTGTTGTCATGATGGTTTTCATCCCGAGATATGTATTCTTGAGACACATCATATCCATGGGGTGTCGTTAGCATAGCTTTTATTGTTTCTGTGACTTTAGTTTGTGTTTGTTCGTTATCCTGGGCTTAGGGTCTGTGGATGTGATTTGTGGGTGTGAACTCTGGATGGTGTATTGAAATACGAAGTTGTGTGTTCAAAAAAAGAATTATAAGTTCATTGATAACACGTGAGATTTGAGAAGATTAAGATGAGAGAACTTTCTACACACATATAAAGGTGTGAGCACACACTTTCTATTAAGGAATTTGTGAGAGTATTACACTTGCATACTAACACTAGTCGGCTAGCTTACTACATAAAACAATTACAATAAAATCAAACCTACAAACTATGATCTAACAATCCCCCCTGTAGGTTTGGAGTTCTACATCAGTTTCTTTGGCCAAGGATTTGTTGCTATGATCTGATCATTTCTCGTTCACCCCTTTTCTCTAATAATTTCCCCTTTATTCTCCCAATTTACACTTGCTCCTCCATTGGCATGTTGTTTTTGTTTCTCTCCAATTTTTTTTATCAAAATTCGCATGCCAAAATTTCAGGGTTCCATCTGAGTAGACGTTAAGTTTATAAAGTCTTATGAAAATTTTCTGTCATCTAGAGTCGTGACCTACGAATCCCTCTTAACCGTTCAACTATCTGCAGAATTTCCATTTGATGAAGCTTTGAATGCATATGATTGAGTTTTAGGACATTGATCTTACTTTTGTTACTTCAGCCCCAATCTGCAAATCTATATACTTAGCTACTCTGATTTTCTTTCTCATAAAGTTTCTAAGTAGAGCATACCCCAACTGTTCCTCTTTTGACTTTCCTTGCTTGCAACCAAGAGCATCATACATGGAGTTGAGATCCTCCATACTGATGTACTTCAAGTCAGCTTAACTAAAGTAATACTTTTTCCTGTCTTGTTTGATGACATGGAAGTAAACCCATATGTATGAAATTAGATTTGTTACTCTCACATAATCAAATTCCCAAATTGGGTGACTTGATTCAACTTCTTCCCTTGGTTTGACATGATGAGCTAGGAGATATGTGTACTTAAATTCATCTTTATTTTTCATATCTATCAGCTTAAATTGTAACATTTCTTCCACTTGATCTGTAAATATTTCATGAATTCTGTCTTCGAGGTGTACAATTGTTAAACCTATGCCTTTCCAATAAGGTTTATGTTTCTTCTAGGTATATCTGGTTGGAACGGAGTGGCTGGAGGTGATGGGTAAGATTAAAGGAGCTTTAGGACCACTGTGGTAGTTTTCTAGAATTAATTGGCCATTCAACGTCCTTTCTTTCTTTCGGTATTTCTTCTTTTTTCCCTACTGACGAATAAGATCACTTGGCCTGACATTAAATTGGCGTGTTCTAGAGGAAACCATGCGAAGACTTCTAGGTTGGGTGGTCTGTTCAAGACGCTTTCAATTGTTTTCTAAGTAAATGTTTCCTCCTCTTTTTTTATTTCAACAACTTGATGCCTTTCAACCTCATCCCGTTGAACCTTTTCTTCCTCCTCTCTGGTTTCTCCTTCTTCACGTTGACTATCTCCCGAAGAGTACTCAATTTGCATATTGGCAGCACTAGTAGATCCACCTTTCGTTGTCAAATACCTTCTTTTACCTCTCTTTCTCCTCCCTCAAGATGATCGTCGTCATGATCATTATGCTTTCGTTTGAGAGATTCGGCTTGGGCTTTATAGTTGGTTTCTAACCTAATAATTCTTTTCTCAAACTTGGATAGGTTTTCATTAATGGTTTTGGTTAGTTTGGAATTAAAAAAGAGCATATCATTTTGGAATGTGTTTGAGGTTGATGATTGGTCATTGTAGGTGGCTTGGGTAGAAATCAAATTCCAATTCATCTGGGTTGGGTTGGCTAGGCTATTGAGTTTGCCATGGCGTAAGGTTTGGATTTCATCGATGTTGTAGTCTGGTTCAGCAACTAGGTTGGCAGTTTGGTTTTGAAGTGTGATGGTAATGGAGTGAAATTTGGATTCCAGATTGCTATGGAGTTCTGTAAACTTTACATGGATGTATTGTTTAAGTTCAGGGGTAACACCGGGATCACTTAGATTACCCATTGACACGACAGTTGAATAAACAATGTAACCTACGTTCAAAGCTGGCTTGACGTTTACAATGGTATGACTTCCTTCTGATCCTCGTGGTTGACCATAATGGGTTCCACTACAGAAGTTTTGACAGCATCACGGAGATGTGTGATTGTTTCAATCGGTGTCCTAGACAAAGAATTTAAACTTATAATGAGTTGATCTAGACACAAATTATGTTAGAAAGATGTGCGTAGAGGGGAGAGATGTTCTACTTGTTTCGATACCAGCAAAATACGAATGAATTACCAATAGTTTTTGTGTTATATCTCCGTAAGATGAAATAGAAGAGTGTTGAGTGTATGGTAAGTGGTCAGTCCAATAGCAGATGTGGCTTCCCGACTTGTTTGGGTAGGTGGTACCTCACACTTATCATTTTTTTTCTTACTACACTCTCACTCATAGTTTTCTCACTATCATCATCTCCGTCAATATTTCCTTCCAATCCACTTCCACAAATTTAGCAAGATCAGGTTCTCCAGATGTGGAATCAGCAAAGACGGTCGCCTCACGATGAAGTCTGTCAGTTGGCTGCACTCGAGTTTGCAATTGTGCAACACTCTGTGGTGATAGAATGATGTTCATCTTTGAAGTACCATCGTCGTCTTTCTTGTTGGTTGGTGTTGTTTCATCATCAGCTGGCATGTTGTAATTATAAAGGTCATCCACTACCTATGTAGCCATTGGTGATTGAACCATGTCAACATCAGGTTCATCTTCCTCATTCATCAAGTGGAATGTTGATTGAGTAGCCTCAGTGTCAGCTGATTGTGTTATAGACCATTTTAGCTTGACGAACTGTTCAAATGAGTTGTGTATAGTCCAGATGTAGGTGGTGTGCTATGCCAACCAAGGTTGAACTGAGTATTGTGTTCCCGTGTCCATACAAGCATTTGTGCTAGTAACACATTTGTTGACAATGGCATACAAGCGACAAGTTAAATTTACCATGATATAAATGACTTCTTTGAGTTAATTCACTATTGTTCAACATGATTGGATCTTCTTATAAGTGTCGTGACAAATTGAGAGACAAACAAGCGACAAGAGTTGTGAAATCATTGGCTGATGGTTTGTTTTATAATTATTTAGTTTATCTAAACTTAATTTTATGCAAATTTATTCTTTATATACTAATTGAATTTGTTTTATCTAAATTTAGGTGACATTTAAATTGGTGCTGGTTTGAATCAAGAATTGATATCAAGTGACCCAGTGACACTCGTTGGGGTTCTGATTATGGTTCACTTTTTAAATATCAAAACCCTATATCATTTGATTTGTGAAGTACTATAAGATGTTATGGAAGATGCCAATTGTCAAGATCATATATCAGATTTCGTCACATGTTAAAGCCAACATTGACATTTGATTTTGAATTTTGCGTACACTTAATTGTTGATATCTTAGGGATCACAAATGAGTTAAACACGACATTGCAATGAAAATACCAAGATATCCTAAATGAAATGCATCAAGTGAGGGCCTCAAAAGAAAGACCGCAAGAAACGAGGAATGAAGGATGGCAGTCACTCTTAGAAAAATTACTTCATTTTGAAACAAATAAGATGGCGGAATAAGTCATCGAAAATGTTCAAAGGTTAGCAACTTGCACCACCTTACTCTTTTGTTTTATATAAGTTCATAAATATGGTACTTTCACCATGACCATTACCTCTAAAAAACTTGTTTTTTAATCATAGGTTAGCAACTTGCGCCAATATCAAGTTGATATATTTCACTATGTGATATACATGCAACTTCAAGAGCTAAACAATTGTTTTAATGAAGTAAACACAATATTACTGCTTTCTATTGCTTCTTTGTGTCCAAGACAGACTTTTAAATCTTTTCAAGTGTACGAATTAATTAAGATGGCTGAATTTTATCTTGTGGAGTTTCTAAGTGCTGAGCTTGAAGCACTTAGAGAACAACTTTTAAATTATATTAAGGATGTAAACGGAGATGCAAGGTTTAATGATTTGAAGGGACTTGGAGATCTTTATAAAAAGATGGTTGAAACATATAAAAATGAGATCTACCCAAAAGTATATGTTCTCATGAAACTAGCTTTTACTTTGCCCGTGGCAACATCAACCATAGAACGAGCATTTTCTGCGATAAAGTTGAGAAAGAGTGATTTGCGTAACAAAATGGGTGAATGTTTTATGACAACTATTCGGTATCATATATCGAGAAATATATATTCAGTAATATTAATAATGATAAAATTATCATCGAGATCAAGTGTAAGAACTTTATACATCATTTTTTAATATATGTTTGATCTTTCGTCAGCATTTATATTTACATGATCCGTAAAAAAACTATTCCGACATATTATGTATTTTTCGAATGACTCGTCATGTCAGTATGGATACCACATTTAATAAGATGGGCATGCTTGAGTGACTAGGGTTGTGACGGGATACAAAAGACCTACTAGCGAATGGCCACGTGAATTTTTAGGGTTAGCTAGATTGTGTCTGCGTATTATTGAAATGATTTCTAAATGTAGTGTTTTGGGAAGAATTAATCATGGATCTGATCGCAGGATGCCTAAACTGGAGGGATACATTCCTCCGAAACCCTCATATACGAAAGCATCTTGTTAGATGTTCTTAGATCCGGAAAAAGAGATGGTTCTTTGATAATCTCGGTTGACTAGTCGAAGAGAGTTCAAGTCAAGAGGGAGATTGCTAGATGTGACGTGAATTTAATGGTACGATTGGAGATAGAATCTAGTTAAACGGGAAACTTGACGTTAATGTAAATTGCCGGGTTTTGTATTAATTAACAAATGGTGTTTGGATAAGTGAACTTCAAATTTTTAATATGGATGGCTATCTCAATTTGAAATACGGCATATTAGTGATTTAAATTATTGGTGTTTATCATGTACGTGAACTTTATCATTTAATTAGTTTAGGATTTCTAGTTTGTGTATAAATATCGTATCTAGTTTCCATTCAACCTATGTATGTTTGATGTGACATCTATGTAAACACTTAGGGTGTGTTTGTTTCACGGAATGGGAAGGAATTGAATTAGATTTTTTTTTAACAGCTTCACCTCAGCGGTAGAGGCACAAGGTTGAACCCGGTTGAACTTATCAGGGCCCCGAGTTCGAACCCACTCCACTACACCCCCCTAATTAATTTCGGTAGGGCTGCTTCACTAATGAGGAAAATCCTCCACCATTTTTAGGGGAAACCACCACTCCCAAGGCTCGAACCCGAGACCTTGAGGATGGAGTAAAACCCCAGGTACCGCTAAGGTAGAACCCCGTTGGTAGGAATTGAATTAGATGTCTTATGAATTCAATTCCTATATGAATTGAATTCCTAAGGAATGACATTGATAATCATGTTTGCTTCATAGAAAAGTAAATGGAATTTAATTACATTACATTCCAATTTTGTGTTTGTTTTGCACATTTAATAAAAGAATTACAACGGAATTATATTAAAATACCAAAATACCCTTAATTTATGTTTGTATTAAAACTCTATGTGTGTTCCATCTAAACCAACCGCCACCGCCGCCGCCCACCGCCGCCGCCGCCGTCCATCACCAACTGCCACTGTTAGCACCGCCACCCACCAACCACCACCACCGCAGACCACCAGCCACCGCCGCCGCCGCCGCCGACAATCACCACTGCCGCCTACCATCACCAACCACCACCGCCACCACCGCCATCGTCCACCACCAACCTCCACCGCCACCACCACCCCCGCCGAACACCACCAACCGCCACCACTGCCGTCGACCACCACCACCGCCGCTGACCACCACCAACCGCCGCCTCCGACCACCACCACCGCCACCCACTATCACCAACCACCACCGCCAATCACCACCAACCGCCGTCGCACAACCACCAACCGACACCGCCACCGCCACCGCCGCTGACAACCACCACCACCGCCGACTACGACCAACCGCCACCGACTATCAGCAACCGTCACCGCCGCCACTGACCACCACCAACCGCCACCGCTACCGCCACCACCACCGTCGCCGACCACCACCACCGCCTCCGACCATCACCAACCGCCACCGCCACTACCACCACCGCCGCCAATCACCACCAACCGCCACCACCACCACCGTTTTCGATCACCACCAACCGCCACCGCCACCACTACCACCGCCGACCACCACCACCAACCGCCACCACCACCACCACAACCGCCGTCGACCACCACCAACCGCTACCGGGTGGGGGTGAGGTGAGGTGGGGGTAAAGTAGAGTGGGGGTGGGGTAAGGGTAGGGTAAGTTAGGGTGGCATGTAGGGTGGGGTAGGGTGGTTGTACAGTAGGTTAGGGGTAGGGGTAGGGTAGGGTTGGAAGTAGAGGTGGGGTGGGGTAGAGTAGGCGTAGGGGGTGGTGGTAAGGTGGGTAAATAGCGGGTTCGGTGGGGTGGGGTAGGGTAGGTAGGGGTAGGTAATGGTGGGATGGGGGATGGGGTGGAGGTAGGGGTGAGGTGGGTGGGGGTAGGGTTGAAGGTTAGGTGGTGTGGGGTTAAGTAGGCGTTAGGGGTAAGGGTAAGGTGGGTAAAGAGGGGTAGGTTGGGGTGGGGGTTAGGTAGGTAGGGGTGGGATTGGGGGTGTGTGGGGTGGGTAAGTAGGGGGTAACGTGGGGGTGGGGTGGGGGTAGGGTGTGGGTGGGGTTGGGGTAAGGTTGTGGTAGGGTAGGGGCTAGGGTAGGGTAGCTAGGGGTTAGGGTAGGGGGTAGGGTAGGGTGATGGGTAGGCGGGGTAGTGGTAGGTTGGAGGTAGGGGTGGGATGGGGGTAGAGTAGGCGTAGGGGTGGGGGTGGGTGAGTAAAGTAGGGGTTAGGTGGGGGTTGTGTAGTGGTACGGTAGGAGGGTAAGGGTCGGGGTGGGGTGAGGTGGGGGTAAAGTAGGTTGGAGGGAAGGGTGGTGTGGGGTAGGGTAGGGTATGGTAGGGTAGGGTGGCAGGTAGGATGGGGTTGGGTAGAGTTGGCGTACGGGTGGGGTAGGTTGGCGTACCAGTAGGGTAGGTTGGGTGGGGGTAAGGGTAGGGTAATGGTTGTGGGGTTAAAGGTAGGTGTAGGGGTGGGTGGGGTAGTGTAGGGTGGGTGTAAGTGGGTGTGGGGTAGGGTAGGGTAGGGTAGAAGTTAGCGGATGGGTGGGGTGGATGGGGTGTGGTAGGGTAGGGTAGGGTGGGGTGAGGTGGGGTGGGGTAGTGTAGGGGTTGGTGGTGGGTGAGGGGTTAGGGTGGGATTAGTTGATTAGGGTTAAATTAAGGGTAATATTGTATTTTGTTTACATTACTTATGAAAATGAATTAAATTACATTCAATATATTAGAGTAATCTATCTATATCTATACTAATTTAAGAACTATTGTGTCATATGTGGCACTTGTGTTTGATATCCAAATTGTGAATCAAGCCCAATTAAACAGCCTAACAATCTGACGTGTCATTTGATTACAAAAACTAGATTAGTAGCGCAGGGAAGAAACAATACGACAGGGAAGAAACGTAAGGGGCGGACATGTGGAGAAACGGAAGAGGCGTCTTTCAATCTTTCATTCTTCTCGTGATGATCAACTTCAGACAAACATTTATCGATCCTCTGATCCGCCATCTCTACGATTCTGAAGAATCCTTCATCACACTCAAAAATTTAACTCAATCGATACACAAAAGGATGCAAAAATCAAGGAGTTCGAGATCGTTTTTGATAAACGATATTTTTTTAATCGTTACAAAAAATATGGGACTGCAATTTGGGACTGCAATCAGTTCGATTTCTTACTTAAGTTCGATACTGTCATCTGATACTTTTGACTTCACAATTCTTCTTGATTTCAATGATTCCAGATTGTTAACCTTCTTAAATTGAATCGAACCTGAACCCTGTTTTCCAGTCGATGAGTTTTTTTTACGACCTCTAAAGCACAGTAGATTAAAGACTAGATATTGGATAAGTAAGTGCACTGATGGTTCCTGAATAAACGCTGATGCCAAGTCTATGGATTGTTTACAGCCGCTCAAGAAGCTTTTGACGTAATATAGAAATACAATGGTTGCATAATCTCTGTTATGTGTCACAACTAATGCAATCCAAATATCCAATTTAAGATTATCTTCCGAGTTTGTCAATTTTAGTGATTGTATGACTGTCATTACATTTTTGTATGTATCATATACTTGGATATAATTAGTTGTAAAATTTGACTTTTGGTGCTTTTTAAATGCCGAAGAAATGGCGAGCAACTTGAAGACCTGGGTTTCCGATAGATTGATGTCCCTCTTGGGATATTCACAACCCACACTGGTCCAGTACGTGATCATTATATGTAAGTTATATTCTTTAATATTTGACATATATTGCTGTTAATATGTCATGCTATATTGGTTCATCATGATCTAGACACACTTGAATTTTTTTTCTAAAATCTTTTTGCAGCTAAGAGAGCTTCATCACTGTAATGTATTTAGCAATCTTAATGAGATGGGGGTGTCAATGTGTCATCTTCAAATGACACACACACATTTGCTGAAGAATTCTTCCGCAAGGTTGAACATAAGAGTGCAGGGACAAATGAATGTTTTTTATTTCTATCTGCACTTATTATATATAAATGATGTGTTAGTGTTACAAATGTTCTTTGATTTTTGTTCATAAACCATCTTTATCATGGTGCATTATTCTTATTCTTATTGTTATTAGTATTATTGTTGTTGTTTTTAATAGCTTTATCGACAAGAAGAAGTGGCCGGTTTGCTAGCCAGAAATCAAAGAACTTACAAGCTATTGGAGGCAGATGATGATGATGAGCGTGCTGGCTCTGTTTCTGCCTCTTCTCAATCAAAAAAGACCGATAAACGGGCAAAACGTTTCAGGAAGAAGAGTGAAAACCAAGAAGATGAAGATGATGTGGTATATTGCTTGTAATTTTACTAATTAATTTGACTTATTTATTGGCATCTCTTTTAGTAACTTGGTATCTTTATGGCTGTATGCAGGGAGTGGATATTTGAAACAAGAAAGGCGGGTTAAACCAAAAGCATCTTATGATGAAACAGACGATTTTGAGGTATCTACCATATTATAATTGTTGGCATCAAAGCATATTAAGTTGTTTCATGAATCACTTTATTGTTCTGATCGTTCTTATAAGTATTAAACCTCATTAGTGGTTTGCACTCTGTGTTTGTTTTATTTAATGCGGTGTTGGAACCCTTTGTATTGATTTCTAGCATTGCTGGTGCTTGTATGTAATTCTTGTGCCGTCATGTTATCATACCTGGTAGGTTTGGCATTTAATGGGAGAACTTGCTGAAATGCGTGAAGGCATTTTCTTGACAGTTACTTAAAAATAATATCTAATGGTACTCCATGGTTAATGACTGTTTTTCTATCCTTTTACAGTCTGAAGAAGAAAGATTGTGTGACCAAAAGGAACGGGAGGAGTTGGATAGTCATCTAAGGGAAAAAGATGCAGCAAGGACAACAAAGGTTTATTTCTTTCTTTATTATTTTTTGTCCCCTATTGCTGGATGGAAGCATAAGCTATTTGCAATTTTACTTGACAGCTGACTGAACAGAAGTTGTCCAAGAGGGAGGAAGGTATTCAACGGGTTAGATATTTGGTTATAAATCACAGAAATCTATGAAAATGCTTTAATTAATTAATTTTGGTTTTCCCTGTTTCACTTATCTGGACAACAAAAGAGGCAATTAGGAGAGCCAATGCCTTGGAAGAAGATGACATTAAAGCTTTAAGTTCTGAATGATGATGCTCCTGAAAACAACAAAAGACCTCGAATTTCACCTTTGTTTTCACATTCCCTTTCACAGAGATTTAACAAGCCAATTAGGATATACAAGGCTTCGATTCAAAGAATGCTACACTATTGCACTGAAGATGAGTGAGTTTACTAATATGCACCACTAGCAATGTCTCATGTTATACCCATTTTCCTTTTGTATGTTTACTAACATCTGTTATGTTTTAGGGAAAAAGACATTGATGGAGCTTTCAATTTACAGGTATAACACCCTTTTTGTTTTGATTTTGGTAGTTTAAGTAAGTGAGTTTCAGTAAGTGAGTTTAATAGAACCATAAGGAATTTGAGCAATAGATTGAAGTTTTCATGGTCTTTAAGTTCATTATGTGCCTTTAGACGTTGTTTCGAACCAAACCCACGATTGTGTATTCTTTTATTTTTAGCCATGGGTTACTCTTTAAATCTTTAGTCTTCAGTCAATTGAAGTCACAATACCAGAACTTCATTTTAAATTGAAATAATTATTGCAATATGAAGTCATAACAATCAGGTTTTACTTTTTAGTGCTTGAACTAACCAGTTAGAATTTTGTTTCTGAATGTATAGTTAAAGAAATCAAATTCTGATAGTCGGTAAGGAGTTCTAAAAAAAATGATTATCATAATAAGGGGGTGTTTGGATATGTGTTTTGAAAGTCATTAATTGATATTGAAGAATGAGAACCAGACAATTAACCTTAATAAAAATGTTGGCACGATAACACTTTGTGGTCTGCCCTTCGACTGTTTCTAATACGTTTTTTTTTTTTCCTTTTTTTAAATGATCTTTAGGTGGCAAAAACCATTGTTCAGTAAGACCAAATGTTTCAAACGATGAAGAACGATTTAAAGTTTCAAACAAGGTATTTCATTCTTTATAATCATATTTGGGTTTAAGATTAATCTTTTTGATATCATTGAATTGTTGTAGAATGTATATGGCTTTTCAATTCAAGCAGTTCCTTTCTCGATTACATTACACATGTTTTAGTTTAGTTTAAGCAATTTTTGTTACATATTGAACAAATCAAATTGTAGATATTAACAGACTACCTTGTGATGGTCTACATGAACGGATCCTAAATCGCCCTTTCTGTAGATATTAACTCACTAGCAGTCAAAACATTGCAAGAATACAGTAAGTGTGTTCCAATCTTAAAATTATGGTTTTTTATTTACTATGACTAAAATTAAACTTGCATATGTGAAATGTAATGGAGATCACATTTATATGCTACATGTATTTGATAGGAAGTGAAGCTGTCTTTAAAACATAATATGACCACATTTTTAATTAACACTAACAGTAAATGTTGACCAATTAAAAAATTTGTAAAACACATTTAACAATCATGTTATAATGTTCTATCAGTTTCGTTAATATTGATCTTATAATATTTAGGAATCATGTTATGTGTAGTTGGTTTAGGAAGAGTGATGTATAGTATTGAAGCTGAACATCAATGGGATGCAATTTGAAAGCATACACGACTTCCCTCACTACCAATATCGTCTTTTTAGTAGCAACCTCTTCTCATAGTCTCCAAAATATGTATTCATCAATTGCAAATGGTTCTCTAATGCAGAAGAAGAAAATGTATTTTAAAATTTTTTGATATGTTGTTGGTGTCTTGCTTAATCATAATTGAAGCTCAAGTTTCAACCTACTACCAAAAATGAACACATGATTTTTTAATTATCTATTCGTTTATGTAAGTTAGCCTTGATGTTTGATTGGTAGTTTACTTTGTTCTTGATCAAACTTCACATATGGATATTGGAAGGATAAGAAAGTTAGGTGCTTGTGTTTTTGTAGCTTACTTAAAAAAAACATCTTAACATTATGACAATTCACATATTTTTGGTTTACTTTAGTATTTATATGCAATAAGAAACATAGTTATCATGCTTACACCATTTCCAAACTCACAAGTGACAATTGAAGTCTTTCCTTGCCACATTATTCTTTGACATATTGCAAAGGTTTTTACATATAGATTATTAATCCAAGGAGAAGTGACTACTCTAGTATTTAACAAGGGAATGAAAAACAGAGCCGTTAGATTAAAATTGGTAAGAATGGACTACGGCTTTCTAACTTATATGACCGTCAATTCATTTGACATTTTAATCCTTCCTTATTAAGGTGATTTATTTTTGAAATATTTAACCTGTTTGAAATAATACAAAACCTAAAGTCAACATTGCCACCTCTAATCCTAATGTGCCGTTATTGTAAATCATGTGGCTAAATTGCTGGTAGGGGTCAATAACTGATTTACATATCTAGCTAATTAGTTATTTGTTTGGCGTGGAAGGCATGTGGTCATTTTCTACCTCAATCCCTTTAAATTTTTACATAACTTAATATATTAAAACATTATGGACCTATTTATTTTGCCTTATCCTTGTCTGAGTTCTTATGGTGTTTTCAATGAAAATCAATTAAGAAGTACAAAATAGATTGATGAACAAGGAACAATATGGTAGGCAACATGATCACATACACACACAAGCAAATATGATGTATACACAAGGCACTCAAACACGCAGGCAACATGTTTTATATAAACAAACATGTGTATCCAAACATTTATTACATTACATAGAAATATAAAATAATATCAAAGATCTTGTATCATGGCCCGTGTTTACACGGGCTTGAAATCTAGTTGAATTACATTACATAAAAAAATGTTTAAATTCCAAGGAATTTGATTACGTTGCGAAAAATTTAACAAACGCAAAATACAATGTAATTGTAATTGAAATCCATTTCATTCATTTACTTTACGGTGAAACACTGGACCTTAGGTCGTGACCCTGATCAAACCACGCTATATATTGGTGTTGTGTTAATCTTGTTTGTGTAATTATCTGCATCTTCTAACGGATTTTTGTTAAGATTTCAAATTCTATCCTTACACATCCATGGCGGTCGCAATTATCCATGGCATTGTTCAGTTACTTGGGGTCCCTAAATCAGTTGTCTTTGATCGACATCATGTGTTTGTTAGTCACTTCTGGCTAGAAGTCATTTAAATGTCAAATCACACAACTTAAAAGGAGTAAAGACTTGATGATGGCTCGGTTTATCTTAGTCGACATAGTTTTTCTAAGCTGACCGTGATTAGTCAGCATACGGGTTTAGCCAGTTGGAGCTGACTGCATGAGCTAACCATGTGTTTGGTTAACTTTACACTTCATTGTCTTGTAAATAGTAAAGATACATTCTTCCAAGTAAAAAGATTATAATTATAAACTTATATAAAAAACAGAAAAATATTGAATTTCAATAAAAAGAGAAGGGCTAAACTGAAAATAGTCAACATTTGCTTCAACCTTCACTTTGTTAATTGATATAAATAAATAAATTTAAATTACATTTACTTCGAAATGGAAACAATATTAAACAAAGCTACCTACACAACATAAGTTTCTCTTCTAACCCCACAAGACTATGTCAAGGGTTAATAATTGTAAAATATCAATATATCATGAATTTCTTCTCCTTTTTACATCAATTTTGGCAATAAAAATGAAGGAAAGGAATTGATTACTTCATGAGGTACCCCATTATTAGACCAAGCAAGCCAATGGCGATAACAATGATGATCGAGACACCACCCCCTTGACTTTTGTTGCTTCCACGCGTCAAGAGTTCCTATACATTGTACAAAGTGGAAACACAAACGATAAGATATGCAGAAAGAGCTTTAGTAGTCATTACAATGCATTTGGAGTAATGTTCTTTGCAAAAGAAGGATTAGTACACTAGTGATATGAACATATCCACATAAAAATGGGTTGATTTGGGTTATCTTTTATCTCTAACGAGTCAAATGCATAAAAAGTCGAAGAAAAAAAGAAAAGCTAAACGGAAACAGGTTGATAGTAGCTTAAAGTGTTTTAGAATGCACCTTCTGAATTCCTTAAATGAACAAAAGTTTCGTTTATTATTTCCAATGTATATTTTTTTATAACCGTATTTATACATCATATCTTTATAAAACTCAAAGGGTAAAAGATGTATTGACTGTCCCAACTCGACCCATTTTAGCCCGCCATGCAAGTCTAACCGCTTTGCCAAGAAAATCATGAAAAAATGAGGGAATATGTCAAAAATGCCTCACCATTTCTTGGCGAATTTTGTTACTTTGTTGAATAGCAACATTCTTCTCATCAGTCAACTTTGAAATCAGAGATCTTGCCTGCAAAGATTCAATATTTCACTTTTAAGTGTCAAACAAATTCTTATTAAAAAATTTTAATAGTGATAAGGATTGTCCTTGTTAAAGATTGAGAAAATATAACCACTAATAAAAGTATTGTGATACTAAAACAAGTTGGCATTTAAAGGTGGAACAAACAATTTACACATGAAAATCAACTCACCTCTGAGGATTTATCATCAGAATCCACATACTGTCTTGAAACCTGCAAGAATGAACAAGAAGCAGCATAACATTGAAAGATGTGACTATTACACTATTGAATGAAAATAATTAAAAAAAGAAAACAGTCTCATGGATTAAAACCAACCTCAGATCCATTCAAATTGCCACTATCAAATGACACTTTTGGTGAAGCTCCTTCATCGGGTTCTTCAGGAACTGGTGAAGGTGGCTGGGGTGGAGGAAGATATACCACTCTCATTTTACACTCTTCGACAACACGCCCCGGTTGCTTACTGAACTGTAAACTCAAAACACCATGAAGTAATAACCTTGAAGTGGTCAAAATAAAGAAGACAATTTTGACTTATTTACTTATGAATTGGTGATTCAAGTTATGGTCTATATGATTATATCTAACGGGTCAAACAAGTAAAAGAAATCTAAAATATAAAAGGGTCATAAGGAAACATGTCAAATGGGTTGATAGCTGCCTAAAATGTATCTTAAATGCATAAAACCATGAAAAACATTTTATTACGAAAACAGATTAGCGATTAAATAATATAATGAATGCAATTATAATTGGGGCAAATGGCCGAGAAAGGTAACATATATATCAAGATTTACCAATAAAGGTAACGTGTAATTTTTTGTGCCGGGAAAAGATTATAAATTTTAATTTTTTATAAAAAAAGGAATGTGAATATTAGTTTTACATTAAAAGAGATTATAAATTTCAATTTATTATTAAAATGAGTATCATGACATGCTAAAAATTGGTCAAGATTCCTTTTTTTTTGTTAGAAATCAAAATTTATGATTCTTTCTTAGCCACAAAAATTGGACGTTACCATTATTGACAAATTTCGAAATTTAGGTTACCTTTCTCGGCAATTTGCCCTTATAATTGAAAGATTAATAACCTTGGAAAAAGGTGTTTCCGGTCAACCCAAAGCATAATAAAAAGACCCCTTTTTGAATAGGTACCCAACCTAGGGGTGTTTTTCGGGTATACCTGTCGGGTTTCGGGTAATTCGGGTCGGGTAATTCGGGTATTTTGGTGTAGATATATTAACCGATAACCGAACCGTTCTACATTACGGGTATCGGGTTTGGTTAGAATTTGGGTACGGGTTGGGTCGGTTATTTTCGGGTATATCCGATTTGTGACTTTTTTTTTGTTACATTTTTTTTTGCCAAGTATCTAAATGGTCTTTTTTTATAGCATTTTTTATTACACTTCTAGGCCAAACATTCATAGTAATAAACAAGTTTCAAAGCAAAATTTACAAGTTATCATAACAAACAAACATTACCTAATCAAGATTTGGATCTAGTTTCCCTCAAAACTATAATAAAACCGAGTTAAACTTTATAAAAATAACAATGTATTTAAGTTTAAAATGACAAAAGAATTTTACCTAAGTATATATCATCTTCATCTACTTCACAAAGAATATGAATGTATCAACTTCAACATGTTATAGTACTAAAACATAATCCATGTATTGTATCCCAATCTTAGGGGCAAATGATATTTTGAACCATCTTAGAAGATATACGAAAGTACACATACGTACATTGAGTGAAATGAATAAAACATAATCAATTAAAAAACAAATAAAAAATAGTTTCCTTAATAAAATAAAGCATCAATTTGATCATTTTCAATCAAAATTAATACATCTTAAAAAAAAAAAAAAAAAACTAAAACGGGTATTTCGGGTATACCCGAATTTTAGATAACCAACCCGCTAACCGAACCGAATTCATAACGGGTAAACCGAATACCCGAATCTAGCTACCCGAAACCCGAAATAACCAACCCGAATTAACCCAAACCCGAAATTACGGGTCGGTTTATTCGGGTAACGGTTATTTTCGACACCCCTAACCCAACCCACCCGTCTAACATGAATATATGATATGGAGAATATTTTTTTTTACCATTTCTGGGGTAATGTCTTTCGGGGCTACTCCTGGGCTTGCAACAACGCTCTGAAGCAGAAACTTATCCTTGCATTGCATATCAGGAGGAGCTTCTTTCTGAGCTTGCATTGTTACTGTCATAAAATTAAGAAAAACCATGCCTTTCAATTGAATTTATAAATCCAAAAAAATCACCACAATTGTAAGATTTTACGTGGTAAAAGCAGTGTAGAGTAGAGCGTGAGACTATAATTTCATATTGTTTAAATAATCAAATTCCATTTGAACAAATAACCTTGTAAAATCTATTACTTGCCGCTTAAACTAATCAGAAGTTCTGAAGATCAAGAGTCTTTAAACCTCAAACTATGATCACAAACATTGCCTAGAACTATGTAAAAGTTACAAGTGCATCAATCTACAATCATAATTGGTTCTTCACTACACACAAACCAACATTCTCTGAAGTTCCTCTAAAATACATAATACATTTGCAAGAATATGAGTGATCTAGGCATTAGGATGAAAAGGGTTCCATTTCCATGTTCAAAATCGCCCGTTCTTGCAAAAGTTCATGTGTGTGTGTGTTCTTTTTTTCACATATTTGCCATAAAATTCATATACTTAGCCGTCTGTTAAATGATTTACCTCATTCATGTTATCCGTAGGACCTGCTGGTGAGGACCCCATAAGGTGGGTTGCCCAAAACAAACAAAAAAACAAAAACTTGGTCCAAAATTTAGTAATTCTTGCAAGAGAATCTTGTAAGAATGATTATGTTTAAGAAAATGCTTTGTCAATCACTCAAAAAAAGATATAATCCATATCCCACATGTTTTATTCTCAAGAAAAGTTGGACCCAATTCATTCAAAGTTTGAATATTAAAAAGGATGATAAATTAATCAAGAATTTACCTATTACGTCACATGTTGATCGAGGCAAAACTACTCCCGTATTCGGACGAACACAATATTTCTTAGGGTTCGTCGTCTTCACCTGTAAATTTCGCATAAAATATTCAGAAACCCTCTGATCGAAATTCAGATCATAATCACATACAAAGGACCCAAAATTCGAAATTACAATAAGCATAAAATACAAAAATTCAAAATCCGTTTCTACATTTCGATGATAATGAAGGATTGCAATGTTTACCTTGAACGCTACATGATTCTCGGTCTTATTGGATAACTGAAGCGAGCAAGAGATCTGCTTCTTTAATTCAACTAATTAAAAAAAATTAAATTAAATTGGTATAAACAGAATTAGGAGAAAAAGAATTGATGTGGTTAGATCGATTGTGAGATCGGAAAGCTTACATGGGAATTTTAGCTCTAAAGGTTCGACATTGAGAAGCTCCCCTGTACTCATTGTTGAAATGGAGGTAATTTTCAATTCCCAAAAGGCAAAAGAATCATAAGAACAAAAATGTTTGTGATATTTGGGAATGGTGAAGATTTAAGAATGATCCGACAATCTCTCAGAGAGAAACAAGGAGATGATTCAGTTTTGTTTATAATAATTTATTATTAATTTGTGAATTATTGTAAATAATGTCCAAAAAATTAGGAGAATTTTTACTTTCATGATGATTTTGTTTGTTGTTTGTTCAAATAAATTGGTTCAAATTTAAATATATTCGAGCTTAAAAATGTTTTCACAAATAAATATTTATTTACAATAAGAATACATGGTAAAATATTCGTATCACTTGTAACATTTCATTTTCTATAAAATATTCTCTAGTAGTAGTGTTATTCTTTAATTCTTAAATTATGAAAAATCACTTTAATTTTTTCACTTGATGGGGTGTTGGAAGGTGACTTCTTATAATTAATAAGTTATACGTGGGTATACCAAAATTTTAATGGTTAGTATTTAAAAGGGGCAAACACACAAAAACACCATTGCATATGTTGATTCAAGGTTCAAGAGTAGATTATTGACTCCCTCTAATTTGATCCAAGTGTATAATTGTTGGATTGAAGGTTAGACTTCCTTTTCCTTGTGTTCTTGAGTTTAGGATGTGGGTTTTCTTGAGTTTTGAGCATGATTCATTGTTGTTTATGGTTAGTTTGAGTTAAGATGTTGATTATACATCTTGCAGAACATATTGTGCAACACCTCAAACTTTTTATTTATATATATCATACTAAATTAAATAATCTGACGTTTCAACAAAATCGTGACAGGGTTCCGCACCCATAACTATACTTAGCAGGAGTAAATAATTACAAACATTATTCTCAGTATTCAAATGTGTTTATAGAAAGGAAACTGCGGAAAACATTTGGCAAAGGATGATCCATCATCACATTGTTGGAGCCTTCCCGCGGTCCTGTCCTGAAAAGATAAGAAACAATCACAGGAAACATAAAGTTTAGTGAGCTAATAACTTAAACACCACACTAGGTATGTACATAACATATACATCATCCATGATGTTTTAACAAATTCAAATATTCATTTTCATGTTACTGTTAGTAAGTATGGATATTCTACTTTAACTAACTCTTGTTGGGATGCATTAGATAAGCCTTATGTGAAATATACATTCTAGGTATACTCAATTAAACATCTAATGAGGTTATCCAAGAAGAAAATTTGTACCTCTCCACTCACGGTGAACATATTTTTGGTAAATCAGAAAATTCAAAAGGAAAAATTGAATTTCAACTACAAATGATGCCTAAAATGAATTTGCAGTTACTTCTCCTAATCAACATGAACCCTAACTCTACCAAAATCTGCATAATCTATTTTGCTCATCAGTCATCGAGACATTCTAAAACACAACAGTTACATTCCAAAGAATATTGTGTTCAGTATGCTAAGAAGTTCAAATGGCTTAAAAAAGAAGAGTGTTCCATGCAGTGTTACTCACATAACATTTTGTTTAGCTTCAATCTTTATCTAATGATTGGAGAAACTTATTTTTTTGTAGTTTATCATTATTTGATATAACTTTTATGTTAAGGTCTATTACTTGCAACGGGGGCTAGTTAGAGAAATTCTTTGATAGGCAAATCATTGTGGTCAATAATCTACAAGATTGCAATTTCTTTTCAAATGAAGTTTTTTTTTGTTGTGCATTTTTATAGGGGCAATTTTTTTCTAACCCTAATTAATGTAAAACAAAATTTTATTTTCAAATGCATCAATTCAGGGGAATTTTTTTCTTGAAATCATTTTTGAAAATCCAAAATTATTGAAAAAATAAAAAACCAAAAATAATAGAATATATTAAAAATACAAAAGGATTTTCAATTTCCATTTTTGTTTTTTGTTCAAGAAGGTATTCATTTTCAAAATCCAAAATTTTTCCATAAAGTAAAGGTTTATTAGGTCAAATAGGTGAGCAAAATCAGTTATCATGATAAACTAATTGGTGTACAGTGATAAAATAAAACCGAGAGGGTGGGGCAAGAGACGGAGATGCTTATGATCAACAAATCACTTTGAGCTCATATTGATAAATCATTATGTTATTTCATTAATATTTGATTGTTCATATTCCTTAAACAATATATCTTTCTGAATATCATTATGTTTTTTCATATTTAATTAGAGATTACAAATGTCCATATGTATGAAACGCATATACATACAATTATTTTGAAAAGAGAGTTTAAGACAGAGGTTGAAAAATATTCAGAAACATGAGGGTGAGAGAAAGGATAAAAAAAGATCCTCACTAAACAATGTCAATCTGGGTAGCCACATCTATTATGGTCTTCATATGTTCATTAATAGTATTGGATCAGATATCATGGACTTAATAATGCAATGCATTAACCCTACCAAGCTACTAGTTATTTCTTAACAAGTAATTATTTCAACTTCACACGAGGACTTAACACATACACCATTGACATCTCAATTGGAGATTGTTGATACTAAAGCAAGGAGGACATGTCCTCTAGTCCCTTACTTCTTTTATGCACTAATTTATGAAATTATTTGCATGTATATATGACAGTGCCAAAACATCTTTTTATAATATTTACAGTGTTGGATGGAAATCCTACCAATGCTAACACCACGCCAACACTGAACGTAGGTCATTCAATTTAATTTAAACTGAAGTGTTAACATATAAATCTATAAGATCCTAGTGTTACAACAGATACTATCACTAAAATATCATTCTAGTCAAGACAAAGATGAAAGTATTTATTTTTTCAAATGCATGATGATAATGAAAATCCTGACTATCATGTGGGAGAGATAAGACACATCAAGTTCATGTGTAAAGTCCCGTCGTTACTTAAATTTTGAGGAGATGATATCCTTATTTCCTGAAAAGATAAAACAAGAATATCTAACAAAGTTTTAAAGAGATTAACACAATTCTTCACAAATTGAGAGGGAGCAAGTTTCTAATAAAGTTTCAAGTCATAGTTTAGTTTAAGAGCTACTTAGAGGGTGTAAAACTTTGTCACAAAATTATAAAATAGTATAGTTACTTCTCCTTAGCAAAAAGTTTGTCGCTTAAGATCAAGTGTTTCTATGAAGACAAAATATATGATAATGGTTGCAGATTCTAAAAAGCCTGAGGTTTCTACATGTAGAAAGAAAAAGAATCTCTACCTGTTCTAAAGAGGGAGATTGTTTTATTTTTTAAATAAATAATTTTTGTTTATACGCTTAATTTGTAAATTGAACACAAATGGGAAGAATTTTATGTCTCTAAAGTTGTGTTCAATATATTATAGTAAAGTTTATTATCACTTATGACAATTGTGTTCAATATATTATAGTGAAGTTTATTATTACTTATGACATTAGTCATAGTTTAATATTTTTACTTATTTATCTCTTCTACGAATTTCAAAATTGTGTGTACTATGTTATAGATTTTTTTATAAGAGCTTACAGAGTGACCTCATGTAAGCATGTTATAGTGGTTAACGAGCGTGATAACCTCGTACTGGTTAGTCAGGTATATTGCTTGTGGTATGCTCGTGTTCTACAAGCTCGTGGTTTTGGTAACAAACACAAAAAGTTTTATAATAATTATATTTAACTACTAGTATGCAAGATAAATAATTTTATACGCGTCTAATAGTGACATCGATGACACTTGTTACTCTTGAGTGTTAGTAATAAGTTAGTGATATTAACGTTAGTGTTGTGTACTCTAACTAAACTAAACGCTACAACGAATTTGGGTTCAAGAAGAGAAGAAAGATAAGAGGAGATATAAAACACATGCTCCTCTACACGACTACACATATAAAAAAGATGCATACTTCTTAAGTTCTAAGGTTTTTCACTATTTCATGAAAAAGTTGAGTCCTTTGGCTGTCTTGGGGTCTCATATGACAGTAAAATATAGTCTTATTTCAAGCATTCCCCTAAACACATAAACATTTGGCATCATCTTCCATCTTCGAAAGCAATATTATCTCAGCCAACACTTTATATATATTTTCGGATTTAGGGTGAGATTTATCTGCAGCCAAGAACTCATGGAACTCGCCCTCGACTTGTATACAACTACACCCTGGAGTTTTCTTTACACCATTCTCTCTCATCATACTTCTAACCATCTTTACATCATCCCATTTACATCTATTAGCACATAAGCTTTCCATAAGCACATAAATACCACTATCATTCGGATCCAATCTCACAAGTTTTTCAGTAGCAAGCTTACCTAACTCAAGATTACCATGCATCCTACACGCATTAAGAACCGCACCCCAAGCAGCTTTATCAGGTTCCATCGGCATTTCTTTTATCAAAGCGTAAGCTTCATCCAAACGCCCAATTCGTCCAAGTAAATCAATCATACATGCATAATGTTCAACTGTTGGTTTTAACCCATAGGTATTCTCCATTTCTTTGAAGTAACCTCTTCCTTGGGTGAGTAAACCTCCATGACTACAAGCTGATAGCACACCAACATATGTGATATTGTCGGGTTTGTAATCTGTTGATCCCTTCATCTGTTCGAAAAGATTAAGGGCTTTCATTGCATGCCCATGGGAAGCAAAACCAACAATCATGGAGTTCCAAGATACTATATCTTTATCATGCATTTCTTTAAAGAGATCAAATGCTGCTTCTATGTTCCCACATTTGGCATACATGTCAATTATTGCATTTCCTAATGTCACCGTGAGTTGATTTTGGTTTCGCTTGACGTAATTAAAGTATATCCACTGGCCTAAATCTAAGCAACCCGATTGAGCACAAGCAGAGAGCACACATACTAAAGTGCTCTCTATAGGAACCAAACCTTCATTTTCCATTTTGTAAAAGAGATCTAGAGCTTCTTTTGGTCTATTATTCTGTGAATAACCTGCAATCATTGCGTTCCAAGATACAATATTTCTCTCAGGCATTTTATCAAACATCTCCTTTGCCAAAATCAACTCCCCATTCTTCGCATACCCATTAATCATACTTGTCCATGAGAAAACATCCTTAGTTCTCATATGATCAAAGACCACTCTAGCAGTTAATAAAGAACCACATTTAACATACATGTCTAGTATTGAATTTGATAGATTGAGAGTTATGTTTAGATTCATCCTTTTGACATAATCATGAACAGATTTACCCAATTCCAAGTCCCCTTTCTGAGAGCATGCAGAAAAAACTGCTATCATCGTGATATCATTCGGTTCAACCTCACTTGCTTTCATCAACTCAAAAACTCTCAATGCCTCATCTGACATGCCTTGCTTCACATACCCATTAATCAAACTACTCCAGGAAACAACATCCCTCTCACAACTTTCATCAAACACCTTGTGTGCAGAACCCAGATGCCCTCTTTCACAATAGAAGTGAACCAACCCGTTTTGCACAAGCAAATCACAATGAAAACCCACTTTCCAAACTAAAGAATGAACCGATTCCCCCACCTGTAAACCCTCACATGCTTTCAACCCAAACACAAAGCTCCTCCTATCCATTTCTACGCACTTTTGAACCATTAAACGAAACAAAGACAAAGCCTTTACATACAAACGTGATGTTAGATACCCTCTGATCATAATATTCCACATATAAACGTTGGGGTTAGGGAACTGGTTGAAAAGACGTTGAGCATATTGTAGATCGCCGGTGTCCGACAGAGCACAGAAGGTTAAGATTCTGCTTACGGGGAAAACATGGAAAACGAGACCGGTTCTAGTCATACGTGCTTGGATTTGCTTCAAAAGGACCATGGAATTGCATGATTCTACAGCTAATAGAGTTGGGTTTGTGATGAAGAGATTGGTTTGTGAAGAATTCCATGTGGGTTTCGATTGGGTGGAGAATAAATGGACACCGATTGAAGCATTGAAATGAAAACGACGGAGTTTCATGTGAATTTTGTTAATGAATTTGAGGAAATCTGCGAACTGCAGATGGAAGCCCAGAGATGGGTCTGCTCAATTCTTGTGGCAATTGATCTTAATCGACATGTCGGCAGTCGGCACCGGTGACAAAGTCTTCGCTTCCGACGGTGTACTCACTGTTTTCCGGGGTGATACAGCGGGAAAACGTTGTATCAAATTTATGAACGGTTCGTAATTTTTATAGTATTGACTATATTAAAATTTTCTTAATAAAATAATTTTCTTTTTATTTATATTCTTTCATTCAATTAAAATTGGTATCTCAAATTTGATTTTTGCAATATCATATTTATTTATTTTAATTTATAAATATTATATTTGTCTTTTATATGTTTTAAAATATTATATTTAATCAGATTTTTAATTTTATTATCAAAATAATTTATAATCGATTTTAACATCTTTTTAATTATAACCAATAAATATTTAACTTTATTGGGTTAATTATAATAATAATGATCGATAACTTTTAAAATGTATACAATCATGTCTATTCGTAGTATGATACCATGTTTTTCCGTCATGTCTGTCCTCAAACTCGAATCAACGCTTCCACCGCTAGTATGAGTGTTAACGTCGTCTGTCATCTTTTTAAATTCTTATTTCTTTCGTGTTTTACAATTATTAAATTCAAAGTGATGGTTCATATTTGATAATTAAATCTATATGCTTTTTAGAACACCATGTATCCAATCCTATATGGTATTGGTGTTTGAGTCATAGTTTCAAATTTGAAGCAAATTGGACTATACGATTTGGGGAAGGGTTCAAACGAGAACTGTTTTTCATACGAGAACTGCGATAACCAATTTTAGCCGTTGATTTAATAAGTGAAATTCATTGATGTAGAGTGTGGGGGATCAAGTGTGGCAGGGTGCATGTGAGGAATTCATGGGTGGGTGATGACATTAAAGGAAGGGGAATTGGACGACTCAGATTGGTTCTCGCAGTTCTCGTACGAAAAACAGTGTTCATTTGAATTTTTGTCATATGGTTTGATTATGTGTCATTAGGTAAGGAGTTGGGGCTTTTTGTTGTTTATTTAATTTTGGCCTAACCTAAACAAAATGGATAAAACTGATGATGGTAAACTTAAAAGCCTTAATTAAATATCGAGAATAACCATGATTGTTATATGATCCTTAGGCTTTCCCACTAATTTAATATACCTATCAACAATAATCACTTAATCTATTAATTATGACTAATCATTACAATTTTGCAAACAACCCATTTGTATGACCTATTGTGTGACTCTTACTGTTACAAAGTAAATGCCTATGAAAGGTCATATAAAACACAGATATACTCTATACATGTTTCGATAGTGTCACTAGCCACACCATATACTAAACATAGATAGGAAAATTTTGGGATAAAATAAAGAATTATAGATTCATTCCAAAAAGCAAATATTACAACGTAGAATTCACACTATATACGAATTATCTTACGCACATACAAAATTAGCAACAAATAATTGTGCTTCTATCTCTATTCTACTACTCTTTTCATGTTTAATTTTCCTTTCTTCTGTCAAAAGAACAACACAAGATCACGATTACGAAACATAAACTTACTAACTTACATATGTTAATTGTGCTGCAGGTATATGTCGATATATAACACAACTCAATAAGTTCTCTTGAAGTTTTTAACCCCACTTGCTCCACATGTTGTCAGCAACAAAAAATGATATCAATAAAATTTAACACAATACTTTAGAAAGCATGAATATTTACCATAATCTTATCTAACTTACACATATTTGTGTAACAGTATACACAATTCCTATTTGGTTTGCGAGAAATATGAACTTTCATGAATTGTCCATAAGCATGTTTCTAGTAACTACCCCCTCACACGCAATATATATGAGGTTAATAATCTACGGTGATAATAGGAGACCAATAACAAGTCAAATAGACCATATTGTTCTGGTTGGCGACTAATCATCAATCTTGTTGCATGATGCATTCAGTTAGGAGAGCTCCTTTTATTAGGGTCTAAATACAACAACGCTAGCTAATGAAGAGCTTGAAATCTATGTTGTGTAGCCTCTTTTTTAAAAATCGAAGCAAAAGAAATATGAAAAATGTGGACATTAACTTGCAGCTCTTTACTATGTTCAATCATAAGTGAAACCAACTATTACACAAATATGGCAACTATTTTTGTTTTAGTTAATTGGATGATTGTGCGATAATGTAGACTTATCTAGTCATTTGAGCAATATGAACTAATGACAAGATTTATAATCAAGATTGTGTTAAATTGTTTACTAATGTTTCATTTTCATTATTATTCGTAATGTTATACCCATATATCAAAAACATTACACATTGGCCCAGTGGCGGGATTTAGAATCTTGAAGCAGGGTATGCACTAGTTATGAAAAAAATTCACCCCAAAATTTAAATATTACGAAATCAGTAGGTTAGATAATGGGTCAAAAATAAGATGATCCGGATTGAATTATGCAGTTATTATAATAGAACACATAAGAAGGTTGTGTATATAGCAATATATTTCGAACAGATTTCAAAACCTACCACTCCTAAAGTTTTCTTACTTTGAGACTTGTTTGCAAATAAGAAATCATCAAACTAAAATTAAAAACTAAATATCTATTATGAAAAAAAGGTGATATCAAAACAAATAGCTCCTGATAAAGGTATACGAACACTGAGGATATTTTGTTTCATTTATAATATATGAATTAGATTAGATTAATAAAGTTATTTTGTATCATAGTTTTCTATTTTGTACACATTTCCCGGTTCACTGTCCCTAATCAAGGACTCTAGAAATTTTCAATTTCTTTACATTGTTTTTCTTTCTTATTATATTTAGGTATAGGTATACACTCCTTTTATCATAGGGTATGCACTTGATACTATCAGAAGGAATTTATATGATTACTTATTGTTTTTCTCCATTACTGCGTGTTTGCTTAGGGTAGGCACTTGCACACCAGAGGAATTGATTCTTTAGTCTGGTGGCAACTTGTACAGTAAAATTTTCATTAATCAGTAATTGGGATTGACAGCCTTAACTGAGAAATATTAGTCAAATGAAGCAGGAGTAGGAATCGGAAAATTAAGAGTAAGTATATTTGCATAAGGCCATCCGTTATATTCCCCTCTTCCATTTCCTTACCCACTGCCACATCAGCGCCACATCATTTTTCCTCTCCTTCCCTTTCCTTTACTCACTATAAGTATCATACATTACTTTTTCCCTTTCCCTTTCCTTTTTCACTTTAAAAAAAAAATGCTAAAATCTGATTGGTAGAATGTGGGCGTGTGGCGGTGGGGGGTGGGTTTGTTTCAGCAAGTTTGAGAAGCCGATTTCTCTTCTACCCGGCGAGTAACAACCACCCGAGGTGGTGTTCCCCTCTGAACTCGCAGCCTACTCGTCCTTGGCGAGTAGGGTATAATGGACGGCCTATCAGGGAATACAACTTAGAGTTGTGTACGTTTGTGTACATATAAATCTGCAATTGGGCTTTAGGCCCAAGAACCACAAACATATAGCATGATGGTATATATATATATATATATATATATATATATATATATATATATAGGTAAAAGTTCAAACGAGAACTCTTTTTCGTACGAGAACTGCGAGAACCAATCTAAGCCGTCCAATTCCCCCTCCTTTAATGTCATTGCCCACCCATGAATTCCTCACATGCACCCTGTCACACTTGATCCCCTCCGCGCTCTCTATCCATGAACTTCTCATATCCAAGGAACGGCTGAGATTGGTTCTCGCAGTTCTCGTACGAAAAACAGTTCTCGTTTGAACCCTCCCCTATATATAATATATATATATATAGGTAAAAGTTCAAACGAGAACTGTTTTTCGTACGAGAACTGCGAGAATCATTCTTAGCCGTCCAATTCCCCCTCCTTCAATGTCATTGCCCACCCATGAATTCATAAAATTCACCCCGCCACACTTGATCCCCCCACACTCCATATCAATGAGCTCCACTTTATCAAATCAATGGCTAATATTGGTTCTCGCAGTTCTCGTACGAAAAACAGTTCTCGTTTGAACCGTCCCCTATATATATATATATATATATATATATATATATATATATATATATATATATATATATAGGAAAAAGTTCATTCGAGAACCATTCTTAGTGCGACAACCGCGAGAACCAATCTGAGCCGTCGGGACCATCTTTCAATGTCATTGCCCACCCATGAATTCCTCACATGCACACTGCCACACTCTATCCCTCCACGCTCACCCCATATCCAAGGAACTGAAGGGTTTTGAACCTGACCAAACCACCATATGACTCAAACTGGTCAATCATGGGTTTGATCCCACTGGTTCAATCCTAAAAGCGGAACTGGATTAAACACAACCCTCTAAACCCCAAAAATGGTTAGGATCTTTAAAACTTACATGATCAACATAGTTTCTTAACAAGCAATCCATAGATAAGGTTACAAGAAAATATACCAGAACAAAAACCTTTAGGATTGCTAAAGATAGTCCACCACTACTGCACCTCCGATTGAACTGGCTGCTAGACCGCTCCTGGATCACCAAACCTTCAACACTCGCAGACTTGAGTGTGTGTGTGCGGGTTCTTGCGTCGACCTCCAAAACCGAGAGACACCTCCTTGGTGTTCTTCGATTTCGACAAAGGAGAGAGAGCCGAGAGGGATGCGAGATCGAGAGAGAGAAAGAGAGTGGTAGCTAGGGTTAATCCCTTATATCACTTCTCTTAATCCTTAAGCCTTTAAGGATATATTTATAAGGATTAAATTGGACCTAAGCCCGTTTAATTAAAAGCCCATTGTTTTAATTAAACTTTTATCTCTTCTCACTTTGACCCCCTGGACTTTACTAGTTAATTAATTAACTATTAATTAACTGGTCCGTTAAATATTAAAACTTAATATTTAATTCTCTTTAAATAATAAATAACTATTTATTATTTATTTCCTTTCTAATAATTAATACAAACTGATTAATTATTTATTTCTCTCTTTTCAATAATTAATACTACTGATTAATTATTTCGTCTTTCTCTTTAATAATTAATCTAACTGATTAATTATTTCCACACAGACAAAAGGTGAAATCCAACTGTTCTGAATTGGGTGTGTAGCAGTGTGACCCTTTAGTCTCTTATAACATTGGATACAACATGCCTATTAATTATCTCTGCACATGATCTAACAGACTCCCACTTGTGCAAGATAAGTAACAGTTACTGCACATTGTTAGCCTAAGGAGGTCCCTAGCCAGACACTTAGGATGACCAGGTTATAAGAACTCTTATACCCCAAAGCAACTTGTGATAAAACTTCATAAGCAACCTGCTTAGAAGTAACCTGTTATAAACTAACTGTTTATAAACTAAACTATCATAAACTCCCTGTTTATGAATGGGTACGATTTATATATACAAACTTGCATATATATAGGTTTGTCCCTTGCAGCGCGATATTTCAATTTTGAGCATGAGCATGGAAAAAGTCAACTCAGAGACTCAAGAATTTGTTCATGACATACTTGATTTCGAAACTGCGTGATAAATGACAAAGAACAGATCAGTTCGTTTGGGCACGGCCCTGCACTTACCAGTTTCTCTAATCAGTCAAGGGGCCCGGAAATATCTCTCCTAAAAAAGAGGTGCTATTACCATCTTGCATATTTGCATTTGGCAACACGGCTCCTACTGAATCTAGACACGCCCCTTATGACCACCCTGTTACGGCGTGGCGTTAGAACGCGCTAAGAAGACAACAGTTACCGCATCCCAAACCAAATACCTCAGGCTTGAGGATAACCTATGTGATAAATACTTTTGACATGAATCCACGAAGTATTTTTCACGGTGGGTCAATCCAATATTCGTAACCCAAACGAATATCCGTAAATTTTGGTCCGCAAAAACCGTTCGCAGCTATATTCGATATACTTTCGAATCTACCCCAAAATTACGATGACTTTATCACCCTATCGAGGTTCTCACCAAGATAAGTAGTCACGGATAATGTTTCGAATAAACCTAGTTTATTCCTGGATAAACCAAAACATACAAAATTGTGAAGAACAATGAAACTAATTTCTACACCCTTCCATATTCCACCCTGGAATAAAGATGCATAATTTCTACCATTTCACTGACTCGATTCACGGTGTTTATCTGAATTACTTATTATTTTGCATTGTAACTTATCACGGATTACAAAGAAAATAATATGGTTATAAACCCTAAAACACAAGACTAGTACTTTGGAGTACTCCTTCTTGGTTTTGGCTATAAATCATTTTTGCAACCTAAGAATACTTCTAGGCTTACTTATTTTATAAATTCATTAAACTTGGAGAACCGGAAATAACTCCTTGTTTTTGATTTATAAAACAACCTCCCTGTAATTAAAACTTTAATTACATTTGTAGATGTATTAAATCTTACTTTTTTTATATCCTTTTTGAAATGATAAATCTTCTTACACCTACTTGTAAGAAACTTGAAATTAGATTCCCGGTATATACCAACACTTATCTAATTCCATTACAAAGAATGTTAAAAAACATCATATTTTATCATTTCTAACGTTAACCAATCCAACAATATTAAGGTGACTCACTGAACACTTTAGAACGTATATAATTTCTATTATTTAGGTCATAATTTGACTCAAATTCTTGCAATGATATCTTTATTGAGTACCTTTCAATAAATCATGCATTCCTCGGATTAGTTCTTTTTCAAGAACTTACTGTTTTAGATAACTTCTAAAAACATCCGATAATTATGTACTCTAGGTTCAAACTTGTATTTATCACACTGGTTAAAAACAACCTTTTATTAACTCTGATAAATACATTAGTCAGGTGCTCCCACTATCTCTTATGAAAAAGTGTATTCTTTAAAACATCCTTTTAGGCCTTAGTCAATCCTTTACTACCATGCCTAAAACTTGTGTTCCAAACACATGTTTTAAAGAACTTAGTTTTTGTAAGAAATTTGTTTTATGAAACCAAGAACTTGGATCTCCCATATATCCATCTTTCCAATTACGAAAAATGGTTTCATTAAACTTACCATGATCACAAGTATGAAACACTTATAATGGTATCTTAAATTTCTTTCCTTAAAACATTTAGTATAAAACTCCGTTGATTATAATAACTATTATAATCACTTTTAAACTTTCTTAAACGTTTTATCAAAAACTATTTTACTTAGAAATAATAACTATCATTTCTATTTAGTTCAAGACTTTGAACATTCACTTTTCATAAATAACTTAAACACTTGTTAAATTAGAAAAACTATCTAATTTTATAAACAATACTTGTTTATTTAAGTGTTTGAAAAAGTGGAGCCAGCATTTATATAACTTCAACAAATCATAGCATAATATTATTATGAATCACCAATCAAGTCAAGACTTTGACTTATTGGCACTCTTTTAGTCACAACTGGACTAATCATGATTCATACAATAAGAACACGTGCACGGATATATAACTAAATAATTAAATTTCCATAAACTCAAAAGTATTCATAAACCAAACAATATAAAAATTGTTCAAATAAACTTTAAGAGTTTAATAAACTAGGAAATGTAAATAATATCCGTATGCTGCACGTAGGATCTCTTTATGCTGGGCCGCATCACTTTCCATCTCCTCCTGCAATGAACGATTGCAAGATGTTAGAATACTCGTAAAACTTTACAAGTAGGAAAGTGACAAAGAAGCTGATCACCCAAAACCTGAGGAGCCAGACTTGCCTCCTGCCTCGTGACCTTTCGGAAAATCTCGTTTCCAATGTCCGGCCTCGCCGCACCTGAAGCACCGATTCTCGGTCCTTGCCTTGTTTGGCTTTGGCTTCTTGCCCTTGTTGTCGTTACTAGCTCTAGGTGCATTCTGGCTGGGCTGGGCCTTGCCCTTTCCCTTTCCGTTGCGCCCCTTCCTCTTCTTACGTCCACCATGTCCCACCATAAGAATGTCCTTAGACTTGGTCCCGATACTCTGCTCAGCAGTCTTGAGCATGGAGTGCAACTCAGCCACGAATTTCTCCATGTTGTTCATGTTGTAGTTGACTATAAAAGGCTTATAGTCATCTGACAACGAGTTGAGTATCGTATCCGTTGCTAGCTGCAACAGTACTTGGTGCCCAAGTCTCTCTAGGTGGTCCATGTAACCTTTCATTTTCATGACATGGTCACTGACCGAGGTCCCCTTTGCCATCTTGCACGAGTTAAATGCCCTAGTGGCATCATAATGCTCTGTGCGGGCTTGCTCCTGGAACATATCCCTCAGCTGGCGGATCATGTCATAGGCAGGAGTTTCCATCATGCTTGATTGCAACTTTGGACTCATAGTTGCAAGCATGAGGCAGCTAACATCCAAGGCGTCATTGGAGCGCTTCTGAAAAGCCTCCCTGACCTCAGCCCTGACATTGCTGGCAGGGGGATTTCCTAGAGGTTGTTCTAGGATATACCACTTTCTGTCGTGCCTCAGCACGATCCGGAGATTTCTCTCCCAAGTGTGAAAGTTGGACCCGGTAAGCTTATCCTTCTCAAGGATAGAGCGGAGTGAGAGGTTATTAGTATTGGTAATGTTGGTTGCCATCTACAAATTAAAACCCGGTTTAATTAGTAATTGCAAATAAACTTTCCAACATATATCATTAAACCCATAAACAATATATATTAGACCTAGGACCCATATTTCACATACTTGACGCAAGGTTTGGGCACTTCCCGCCAAGTCATGCTATTTCTGGTAGGTAACACCCTGTACCAATCGTACCTAACTGATACGACTCCTAGAACCTCGTAGAGCACTTAGACCCAGTCTAGTATGTTTAACTCTACTCTAGTGCTTTTTGGGCCGGGACTCCCGATTATCACCAAAATAGATCGCACCACCTAAGACAGCATGAATTCTGGCCGGGACTCCCGATTATCGCAGAATCTTTCATGCCATTTCCCGCAATGGTTTGAACCCGGATGCCCAAGGTTTGGGCACTTCCGACACCCGAGTACCGTTTAACAGTCAAGGTGTACCATTAGGTGGGTAGCACACTGATCTAAGATTTTTCTTGGGTTTTAATTAAGTTCAATAAAAAACTTAATTTTCCAGTTTTTGAAAAACCATTTTAAAACTAACTGTTTTAAAAATACACGATTTATATGTGTACCTGAACTAGGTGCACAAAACGGCCTTTATAAGTTCCAAACTTATAACCTTGACAAAACTATTAAATTTATAAAAATTTAATTAATACGACTACCAGTGAAGTCATATTCTAGTTTGTCATAAAGCGTGGTTTTTCACTGTTTAATAACAATCTGTCATTAAACCCCTTTTATTTACCATCACACGCATGTATATATATACCATACATATATATGAAAAGCAGTAAATAAATCACAACCACAAAGATAATAATAAACAGATAAAGCCCTATAGTTTTGCCAACTAATCCTAAGGTCAAACCTAAGGATGAAATGACTTGGATTCGTCTTTCTCGATGTGTTGCTCCCACTAGCCTTGACACCTCCCCGAAATATCCATGCTACGCGTATAGAACACCATTTACCTTGCCATCTTCTTGGAGTCCATCTTGGTCAAGGGTTAAACTATTACTAGTCTATTACAAATACAATATTGAATGGGGTTGTAAGTGGCACGCAGGTCACCCCGAACCAGTACAATATTACAATTAAGAAAGGGATTGTAATTGGCACGCAGGCCTTCCCAAAACCAAGATAAAAGAAGAAAAGAAAAACGAGTCCTAAGTCGGCAAAACTATAGCTATATGAATCACAACCACGCAATTTATATATAAGCACTATATATATAAAAGTCAACCACGCAGTTATAATAAATAAACAGAAACTGTGCTGTTAAGCACACAACCTGATTTGTTTAAACTATTCTCATTTATCCTTTTGATTAATGCCTATTAACCAAAAACGAGAATTATGATCTTCTAATTAATATTTATCTGACCAAAAGAGTTTTTCTAAAAACAAAACTTTAAAACCCGGATCTTATTCAAAAACTTGAATAAAACCTTATGTCGGATTTTATTACTAGTTATCCAATAACTTAAAACCGACAACTTTTGGTCAATTAAAATATCTTGTTCAATTCTCCATCTTATTATATAAACTTTATCCTTTTAGACTTTATTCAAAAATGACTAAACTAGTCATAATAAATAAAAGTCTAAACTAATATATATATTTTAACTAAACTAATTAAAATATATAACACTAGTTTATATAACACCTTATTAATTTTAGAACTTAAAAATTAATAATCCTTTTGTATTAATCCGGAAAAACTATCTTGGTCCAACATCTCTTGTTAACCCGTGTAACCCACTGGGCCGAGAACCCATTGGACCGAAGTCGCCTGGGCCGTAAGCCCTGTTGGGCCGAGAACCACCTTGTGCCGAAACCTCTTGGGTCGGGAACTGCCTTGGGCTGAAAAACGCTTGGGCCGAAGCCCACCTTGCCCTTAGCGCCGCTAACGGCCGCCGCGAGGCCCATCTGGCCTTAGCGCCGCTAACAACCACTACCCGGCACGATGATGTTTTCGGTCCCTGTTTTCCGATTAATACATTTTAAATCCTTTTAACCTATTAAAACTAACTGTTTTAATATACTGATTAAAAAACTGGATTTATTTCAAAAACCAAAAACTATTAATTATTAATTTCAACAAAACTTGTTTTATTAATAATTAATTATCCTAAAACTTGATTTTAACCTTTTTAAACAAAAGTTCAAAAACCGGTTAAGGTCTAGTTTTAGATAAAAGTTTATCCCTTTTAACCGTTTAAACACAAACCTGGTTTAAACCTAACTGGTTAAAATCAAACCTTTTATGAACTGGATAAAAAACAGAAAACTTGTTTTTATCCCTTATGGTTTTCGAAAAACAAAGGAGAAGAAACAAGATGAAGTAGAAGATCATACTGAAGGGTTTTTAACCTGACCAAACCACCTATGACACAAACTGGTCAATCCTGGGTTTGATTCCACTGGTTCAATTCTAAAAGCGGAACTGGATTGAACACAACCCTCTAAACCCCAAAAGGGTTAGGATCTTTAGAACTTTAAATGATCAACATAGTTTCTTAGACAACAATCCATAGATAAGGTTACAAGAATATACCTGATCAGAAAACTTGGGATTGCTAAAGAAAGTCCACCACTACTGCACCTCCGATTGAACTGGCTGCTAGACCGCTCCTGGATCACCAAGCCTTCAACAAACTCGAAACTGAGAATGTATGTGTGTGTGCCTTTGCGTCGACCTCCACTTCGCAAACACCCTTTGGTGTTTTCTCTTGTGATCGTCGAAGAGGGGAAACCAAGAGAGAGAGATAGAGTGCGACGAGAGAGAGTTCGACAGAGAGAGAGAGAGGCGAGATCGAGAGAGTGAGGGAGGGAGAGAGTTGTGGTGGCTAGGGTTAATCCCTTAATGTCTCATGTCTAATCCTTAAGGCTTAAGGATATTATATAGGGATTAACTTGGACCTAAGCCCGTTTAATTAAAAAGTTTAATTAAAAGCCCAACTGGTTTTAATTAAACTTTCATCTCTTTTCATATTGACCCCCTGGACTTTACTAGTTAATTAATTAACTATTAATTAACTTAGTCCGTTAAATATTAAAGACTTAATATTTAATTCTCCTTAAATAATAAATAACTATTTATTATTTATTTCCTTTCTAATAATTAATCCAAACTGGATAATTATTTATTTCCCTCTTTTCAATAATTAATTCTGACTGATTAATTATTTAATTTTCTCTTTAATAATTAATCTAACTGATTAATTATTTCCACACAGATTATGGTGAGATCCAACTGTTCTGAATTGGGTGTGTAGCAGTGTGACCCTTTAGTCTCTTATAACATTGGATACAACATGCCCGTTAATTATCTCTGCACATAATCCAACAGACTCCCACTTGTGCAAGATAAGTAACAGTTACTGTACATTGTTAGCCTAAGGAGGTCCCTAGCCAGACACTTAGGTTAACAAGGTTATAAGAACTCTTATACCCCAAAGTAACTTGTGATAAAACTTAATAAGCAACCTGCTTAGAAGTGACCTGTTATAAACTAACTGTTTATAAACTAAACTATCATAAACTCCCTGTTTATGAATGGGTACGTTTATATATACATAACTTGCATATATATAGGTTTGTCCCTTGCAGCGCGATATTTTAATTTTGAGCATGAGCATGGAAAAGGTCAACTCAGAGACTCAAGAATTTGTTCATGACATACTTGATTTCGAAACTGCGTGATAAATGACAAAGAACAGATCAGTTCGTTTGGGCATGGCCTTGCACTTACCAGTTTCTCTAATCAGTCAAGGGGCCCGGAAATATCTCTCCTAAAAAAGAGGTGCAATTACCATCTTGCATATTTTCATTTGGCAACACGGATCCCACTGAATCTAGACACGCCCCTTATGACCACCCTGTTACGGCGTGGCGTTAGAACGCGCTAAGAAGACAACAGTTACCGCATCCCAAACCAAATACCTCAGGCTTGAGGATAACCTATGTGATAAATACTTTTGACACGAATCCACGAAGTATTTTTCACGGTGGGTCAATCCAATATTCGTAACCCTAACGAATATCCGTAAATTTTGGTCCGCAAAAACCGTTCGCAGCTATATTCGATATACTTTCGAATCTACCCCAAAATTACGATGACTTTATAACCCTATCGAGGTTCCCACCAAGATAAGTAGTCACGGATAATGTTTTTGAATAAACCTAGTTTATTCCTGGATGAACCAAAACATACAAAATTGTGAAGAACAATGAAACTAATTTCTACACCCTTCCATATTCCACCCTGGAATAAAGATGCATAATTTCTATCATTTTACTGACTCGATTCACGGTGTTTATCTGAATTACTTATTATTTTACATTGTAACTTATCACGGATTACAAAGAAAATAATATGGTTATAAACCCTAAAACACAAGACTAGTACTTTGGAGTACTCCTTCTTGGTTTTGGCTAGAAATCATTCTTGCAACCTAAGAATACTTCTAGGCTTACTTATTTTATAAATTCCTTAAACTTGGAGAACCAGAAATAACTCCTTGTTTCTGATTTATAAAACAATCTCCCTGTAATTTAAACTTTAATTACATTTGTAGATGTATTAAATCTTACTTGATTTATATCCTTTTTGAAATGATAAATCTTCTTACACTTACTTGTAAGAAACTTGAAATTAGATTCCCGGTGTATACCAACACTTATCTAATTCCATTACTAAGATTGTTAAAGAACATCCTATTTTATCATTTCTAACGTTAACTAATCCAACAATATTTAGCTGACTCACTGAACACTTTAGAACGTATATAATTTCCATTATTTAGGTCATAACTTGACTCAAATTCTTGGAATGATATCTTTACTGAGTACCTCTCAATAAATCATGCATTCCTCGGATTAGTTCTTTTTCAAGAACTTACTGTTTTAGATAACTTCTAAAATCATCCGATAATTATATACTCTAAAGGTTCAAACTTATATTTATCACACTGGTTAAAAACAACCGTTTATTAACTCTGATAAATACATTAGTCCGGTGCTCCCACTATCTCTTATGAAAAAGTGCATTCTTTAAAACATCCTTTTAGGCCTTAGTCAATCCTTGACTACCATGCCTAAAACTTGTGTTCCAAACACATGTTTTAAAGAACTTAGTTTTTGCAAGAAATTTGTTTTATGAAACCAAGAACTTGGATCTCCCATATATCCATCTTTCCAATTACGGAAAATGGTTTCATTAAACTTACCATGATCACAAGTATGAAACACTTATAATGGTATCTTAAGTTTCTTTCCTTAAAACATTTAGTATAAAACTCCCTTGATTATAATAACTATTATAATCACTTTTATACTTTCTTAAATGTTTTATCAAAAACTACTTTACCCAGAAATAATGACTATTATTTCCATATGTTCAAGACTTTGAACATTCACTTTTCATAAAATCTTAAATACTTGTTGAATTAGAAAAACGATCTAATCTTATAAACAAAACTTGTTTATTTAAGCATTTGAAAGTGGAGCCAACATTTATATATAACTACAACAAATCGTAGCATAAAGATTATGATGAACCACCAAACAAGTCAAGACTTGACTTATTGGTTTTCTTTTAGTCACAACTGGACTAATCCTGATTCATAAGAATACGTGCACGGATATATAACTAAATAATTAAATTTCCATAAACTTAATAACCATAAGTTTTAATAAACCAAACAAGATAAAACATGTTCATAAAAACTTTAAAAAAGAGTTTAATAAACCAGGAAATAGAAATTATTATAATATCCGTAAGCTGCACGTAGGATCTCTTTATGCTGGGCCGCATCACTTTCCATCTCCTCCTGCAATAAATGATTGCAATATATCAGAATACTCGTTAAAGTTTACAAGTAGGAAAGTGACAAAGAAGCTAATCACGCAGTACCTGAGGAGCCATACTTGCCTCCTGCCTCGTGACCTTTCGGACAATCTCATTTCCAATGTCCGGCCTCGCCACACCTGAAGCACCGATTCTCGGTCCTTGCCTTGTTTGGATTTGGCTTCTTGCCCTTGTTGTCGTTACTAGCTCTGGGTGCATTCTGGCTGGCTGGGCCTTGCCCTTTCCCTTTCCGTTGCGCCCCTTTCTCCTCTTACGTCCACCATGCCCCACCATAAGAATGTCCTTAGACTTGGTCCCGATACTCTGCTCAGCAGTCTTGAGCATTGAGTGCAACTCAGCCACGGATTTCTCCATGTTGTTCATGTTGTAGTTGACTATAAAAGGCTTATAGTCATCTGACAACGAGTTGAGTATCGTATCCGTTGCTAGCTGCAACGGTACTGGGTGCCCGAGTCTCTCTAGGTGGTCCATGTAACCTTTCATTTTCATGACATGGTCACTGACCGAGGTTCCCTTAGCCATCTTGCACGAGTTAAATGCCCTAGTGGCATCATAACGCTCCGTGCGGGCTTGCTCCTGGAACATGTCCCTCAGCTGGCGGATCATGTCATAGGCAGGAGTTTCCATCATGCTCGATTGCAACTCTGGACTCATAGTTGCGAGCATGAGGCAGCTAACATCCAAGGCGTCATTGGAGCGCTTCTGAAAAGCCACCCTGACCTCTGCCCTGGCATTGCTGGCAGGGGGATTTCCTAGAGGTTGTTCTAGGACATACCACTTTCTCTCGTGCCTCAGCACGATCCAGAGATTTCTCTCCCAAGTGAGAAAGTTGGACCCGGTGAGATTATCCTTCTCAAGGATACAGCGGAGAGAGAGGTTATTAGTATTGGTAACGTTGGTTGCCATCTACAAATTAAAACCCGGTTTAATTAGTAATTGCAAATAAACTTCTAATCATATATCATCAAACCCATAAATAATATATATTAGACCTCGGACCCATATTTCACATACTTGACGCAAGGTTTGGGCACTTCCCGCCAAGTCATGCTATTTCTGGTAGGTAACACCCTGTACCAATCGTACCTAACTGATACGACTCCTAGAACCTCGTAGAGCACTTAGACCCAGTCTAGTATGTTTAACTCTACTCTAGTGCTTTTTGGGCCGGGACTCCCGATTATCACCAAAATAGATCGCACCACCTAAGACAGCATGAATTCTGGCCGGGACTCCCGATTATCGCAAAACCTTTCATGCCCCTTCCCGCAATGGTTTGAACCCGGATGCCCAAGGTTTGGGCACTTCCGACACCCTAGTAACGTTTAACAGTTAGGGTGTACCGTTAGGTGGGTAGCACACTAATCTAAGATTTTTCTTGGGTTTTATAATTAAGTTAAAAAAAACTTAATTTTCCAGTTTTTTGAAAAACCATTTTAAAACTAACTGTTTTAAAAAATACGATTTATATGTGTACCTAAACTAGGTGCACAAAACGGTCTTTATAAGTTCCAAACTTATAACCTTGACAAAAACTTTAAATTTATAAAAAATTTAACTAACACGACTAGCAACCTGTAGTCGTATTCTTGTTTGTCGTAAAACGCGTTGTTTTTCACTGTTTAATAACAGCCTGTTATTAAATCCCTTTTTATTTAGCATCATATAAGTGTCGCAAGAATATATGATAAACAGTAAATAAAAGAAACACAACCACGCAGATATAAGAGTAAGCATATAAAACCCTATAGTTTTGTCAACTAATCCTAAGGTCAAACCTAAGGACAAAGTGACTTGGATTCGCCTTTCTTGACATGCTGCTCCCACTAGCCTTGGCACCTCCCCGAAGTTTCTGTGCTTCGCGTATAGAACACCATTTACGTCATCATCTTCTTCGAGTCCATCTTGGTTGAGGGAAAACTAACACTAGTCTATTACAAATACAATATTGAATGAGGTTGTAAGTGGCACGCAGGCCTCCCCGAACCAGTACAAAATTACAATTAAGAAAGGGATTGTAATTGGCACGCAGGCCTTCCCAAAACCAAAATAAAAGAAGAATGAGAAAAACGAGTCCTAAGTCGGCAAAACTATAGCTATCACAACCACGCAATTATATATAAGCACTATATATATAAAAGTCAACCACGCAGTTATAATAAAAGTAAACAATAAACTGTGCTGTTAAGCACACAACCTGATTTGTTTAAACTATTCTCATTTATCCTTTTGATTAATGGCTATTAACCAAAAACGAGAATTATGATCTTCTAATTTATTTGACCAATATAATTTTTCAATAATCCTTTGAAAAACTTGGCCTTATTCAAAACTTGAATGAAAGCCTCTACGTCGAGTTCTTTTACCAGTTTTTCCAAAAAACTTAAAACCGACAACTTTGGTCAAATAATACTATCTTATTTGTTTCTCCATTTATAAACTTTATCCCCTTTTAGAATTTATTTAAAACGACTAAACTAGTCATAATAAATAAAAACTAAAAAATATATATTTTAACTTAAACTAATTAAAATATATAACACTAGCTTATATATTATCTTATTAATTTTAGAACTTAAAATTAATAATTCTTTTGTATTAATCCGAAAAAACTATCTTGGGCCAACTTCTTCTGGGCCGAGTAGCCCTTGAGCCGAGAACCCCTTTGGGCCGAGAACCCCTTGGGCCGCAAACCATCTTGGGTCGAAAGTGCCATTGGGCCGAGAACCACCTTGAGCCGAAAACCCTTTGGGCCCGTGTCGTCCTGGATCGAAAGATACTTGGGCCGAAAACCCACTTTGGTCCTTAGTGCCGCTAACTGGCACCCCCGACACGGTGATGTTCTCGGTCCCCGTTTTCCGATTAATACATTTTAAATCCTTTTAACCTATTAAAACTAACTGTTTTAATATACTGATTAAAAACTGGATTTAATTCAAAAACCAAAAAACTATCAATTATTAATTTCAACAAAACTTGTTTTATTAATAATCAGTTATCCTAAAACTTGATTTCAACCTTTTTAAACAAAAGTTCAAAAATACCGGTTAAGATAAACTTTTAGATAAAAGATTTTATCCTTTTTAACCGTTTAAACACAAACCTGGTTTAAACCTAACTGGTTAAAATCAAACCTTTTATGAACTGGATAAAAACAGAAAACTTGTTTTTATCCTTCTATGGTTTTCGAAAAACAGAGGAAAAGAAACAAGATGAAGTAGAAGGTCATACAACTTAAACGAATCAAAAACTGGATTAACTAGATTGAATTAATTAAAACAAACTGTTTAATTTATCTTAATCCAAAACTTGTTCTTATCCAAAAATCACAATCCTTTTTAACCGTTTAAACCAACTGTTTAAACTCTCTTATTAATAGGATTAAATTTCTTAAAACTGGATAACAGAAACAAACTGTTTTGTTGCCCTTGGTGATTTTCGAAATATGTCTAGAGCAAGTAAAGATCGAGAATCAAACCTTAATCCAAAAAACATATAAAGCTAGAAACTATGGATCATAGAGCCGAGACTCTGATACCACTGAAGGGTTTTTAACCTGACCAAACCACCTATGACACAAACTGGTCAATCCTGGGTTTGATTCCACTGGTTCAATCCTAAAAGCGGAACTGGATTGAACACAACCCTCTAAACCCCAAAAGGGTTAGGATCTTTAGAACTTTAAATGATCAACATAGTTTCTTGGACAACAATCCATAGATAAGGTTACAAGAATATACCTGATCAGAAAACTTGGGATTGCTAAAGAAAGTCCACCACTACTGCACCTCCGATTGAACTGGCTGCTAGACCGCTCCTGGATCACCAAGCCTTCAACAAACTCGAAACTGAGAATGTATGTGTGTGTGCCTTTGCGTCGACCTCCACTTCGCAAACACCCTTTGGTGTTTTCTCTTGTGATCGTCGAAGAGGGGAAACCAAGAGAGAGATATAGTGCGACGAGAGAGAGTTCGACCGAGAGAGAGAGGCGAGATCGAGAGAGTCAGGGAGGGAGAGAGTTGTGGTGGCTAGGGTTAATCCCTTAATGTCTCATGTCTAATCCTTAAGGCTTAAGGATATTATATAGGGATTAACTTGGACCTAAGCCCGTTTAATTAAAAGCCCAACTGGTTTTAATTAAACTTTCATCTCTTCTCATATTGACCCTCTGGACTTTACTAGTTAATTAATTAACTATTAATTAACTTAGTCCGTTAAATATTAAAGACTTAATATTTAATTCTCCTTAAATAATAAATAACTATTTATTATTTATTTCCTTTCTAATAATTAATCCAAACTGGATAATTATTTATTTCCCTTTTTTCAATAATTAATTCTGACTGATTAATTATTTACTTTTCTCTTTAATAATTAATCTAACTGATTAATTATTTCCACACAGATTATGGTGAGATCCAACTGTTCTGAATTGGGTGTGTAGCAGTGTGACCCTTTAGTCTCTTATAATATTGTATACAACATGCCCGTTAATTATCTCTGCACATAATCCAACACATACAACTTAAACGAATCAAAAACTGGATTAACTAGGTTCAATTAATTAAAACAAAATGTTTAATTTATCTCAATCCAAAACTTGTTCTTATCCAAAAATCACAATCCTTTTTAACCATTTAAACTAACTATTTAAACTTTCTGATTAATAGGATTAAACTTCTTAAAACGGGATAACAAAAACAAACTGTTTTGTTGCCCTTGGTGATTTTCGAAATAGCCTAGAGGAAGTATAAGATCAAGAATCAAACCTTAATCCTAGAAACAAATAAAAACTAGAAACTATGGATCATAGAGCCGAGACTCTGATACCACTGAAGGGTTTTGAACCTGACCAAACCACCATATGACTCAAACTGATCAATCCTGGGTTTGATCCCACTGGTTCAATCCTAAAAGCGGAACTGGATTGAACACAACCCTCTAAACCTCAAAAAGGGTTAGGATCTTTAAAACTTACATGATCAACATAGTTTCTTAACAAGCAATCCATAGATAAGGTTACAAGAAAATATACCAGAACAAAAACCTTTAGGATTGCTAAAGATAGTCCACCACTACTGCACCTCCAATTGAACTGGCTGCTAGACCGCTCCTGGATCACCAAACCTTCAACACTCGCAGACTTGAGTGTGTGTGTGTGGGTTCTTGCGTCGACCTCCAAAACCGAGAGACACCTCCTTGGTGTTCTTCGATTTCGTCAAAGGAGAGAGAGCCGAGAGAGATGCGAGATCGAGAAAGAGAAAGAGAGTGGTGGCTAGGGTTAATCCCTTATATCACTTCTCTTAATCCTTAAGCCTTTAAAGATATATTTATAAGGATTAGATTGGACCTAAGCCCGTTTAATTAAAAGCTCACTGTTTTAATTAAACTTTTATCTCTTCTCACTTTGACCCCCTGGACTTTACTAGTTAATTAATTAACTATTAATTAACTGTTCGTTAAATATTAAAACTTAATATTTAATTCTCTTTAAATAATAAATAACTATTTATTATTTATTTCCTTTCTAATAATTAATACAAACTGATTAATTATTTATTTCTCTCTTTTCAATAATTAATACTACTGATTAATTATTTCGTCTTTCTCTTTAATAATTAATCTAACTGATTAATTATTTCCACACAGACAAAAGGTGAAATCCAACTGTTCTGAATTGGGTGTGTAGCAGTGTGACCCTTTAGTATCTTATAACATTGGATACACCATGCCTATTAATTATCTCTGCACATAATCTAACAGGAACGGCCAAGATTGGTTCTCACGGTTCTCGCACTAACAACGGTTCTCGCACTAACAACGGTTCTCGCATGAACCATCCCCTATATATATATATATATATATATATATATATATATATATATATATATATATATATATATATATATATATATATATATATATATAAAGATTATGCTACAAAATGTAGGGAGAAATCTGGTGATGACACATGGCAATTACTATTAAAGGGTAATATAGGAAAATAACAAAAAAAAATCTCTCTCATCCACATTAAATGCAACCCACGTCTCTCTCTTTGAAACAAAACAAGCAGACATTGAAAAGTGTCTGCTCCCTTCCTCACCAATCCCAATCAGCAACAAAATTCTTTTAAGCCATGGATCCTTGAAGTTCTACCCTTCGTTGTCCTTGTTCTCACAGCCGCAGCACTAATCGTTCCCATGACGATTCGTTCCCATGGCTTCTTTGATTCACCACCGCCGCCTCTTGTTTGGTTCACCGCCGCCTCCACTTGTTTGGTTCACCACCGCCGCAGGTTGTTTGATTCACCACCGCCGCCCGTGTTCGCCGTACGCTTCTACGCCGGCGATGCAAAAAGCAACAATGACTAGGGTTACGATCAGTGTTCAAAACCGCCGCCTCTGTGTCGTTGCCGACCACAACCGCCTCACGAAACCCACATCAGATGATCTGAAATGGTTTGTTGTGTGCATCTTTGACGGTTATTACATTGTTTTGAATTATTTGTGCATCACCGACCACCACCACCGGTGCAACCCTCTTTTCTGTAAGTGGTCAAGTGCATCGCCGACCACCACTGCTGCTCTTTTCGTGTCTAGTGCATCAGGTTCCTAAAGTATGTATATTTTTTATTTCGTGCATCAAATTGTTGTACCTTGTGTATTAAATGTAATATGTGAATCAATAGTGTATTCTGTGCATCAAATGGTTGCACTTTGTGCAATAAATGGTTGTATCGTTGCATCTGAGAGTTGCCCGACGAGAATAGGTTTGGAAGTTGATCTGGCCAAGTTTTTCTCTGGGTTTTTTTGTATATTTTGAATTTACCATCTTACCCTTTTTATTTTATTTTAATTCCGAAAATCTGGTTAGAAAAGAGACTTTTTGTTTGACTTTTTGAATAAATCATGTGGTCCAGATTTCACCTTACATTTAGTATCTTAATTTTATTTGTAGCGGATCCTAATATATATATATATATATATATAGGCAAAAGTTCAAACGAGAACTGTTTTCGTACGAGAACTGCGAGAACCAATCTGAGTCGTCAAATTTCCCTTCCCTTAATGTCATTGCCCACCCATGAATTCCTCACATGCACCCTGCCACACTTGATCCCCTCCACGCTTTCCATCCATGAATTTTCCATATCCAAGGAACGGCTGCGATTGGTTCTCGCAGTTCTCGTACAAAAAATAGTTCTCGTTTGAACCCTCCCCTATATATATATATATATATATATATATATATATATATATATATATATATATATATATATATATATATATATATATATATATATATATATATATATATATGGAGGTTCAAATGAGAATGTATATATTGGTGAGAATGGGAGGCTCAATTTCAGCCGTCCAATTCCCCTCCTTCAATATCATTGCACAGCTATTACTTCCTCACATGCACCATGCCACACTCCAAACCTTCATGCTCTCTATCCATGAATTCCATTTACAAAATAAACGACTGAGATTGAGTCTCCCATTTTTATTATATATATATATATATATATATATATAGGATCAATATAGAACCTAGCCTTAAACATAGAACCTAAAGAACCAATATGGACAATTGGATCATCAAAATCAATTGATAAGATTTAAAATGACATAATTGTAATTATCATGTATTAATTAACATGTAAAAGGGCAAACATGGAAAATCCCCCCCCCCCCCAACAAACCCACGTTTAAAAAAAAATACCCCTCAAAACTTTAAATTGTCATAACTTTCTAAGTTTTGTGAATTTAAACAAAAATACCAATCTTTTAGTTTTTTAAATCCTCTTTCAATCAAGACTACTCTTCCCATGGTTTTCTAATTTTTTTTTTTTGAAAATACAAATTTTGGAAATGCAGATTTGACGACTTTGGCCGTCCCAAAAGAACTGGTAAATTAATTAAACTACGTACCCCTTTTTTATGTTTTATTTGTAAATACTACATTAGATATGGGTAATTAATTAAACTTGTTTTGGATAGTCGACCCATTGATTTCACATGTATATATAATAAATATAAATACTTGCTAAGCATTTTAGATTTTGCATGTCTTTTTTGGTTTTAATTAGAGATACGAGGAGATTTTGAGGTCTTTGTTTAGATATTTTGGTACGTCCTGGAAAATGAAAAATATGCAGATTTGAAAATGTACATTTATGTAAAGCTCAAAATGCAGATTTGAAACTATAAATGTGCACATTTTGAAAATGCAGATTTATGTATAGATGATAATGCAAATTGGAAACTACAAATGTGGAGATGTTTGAAAATGTAGATTTATGTATAGATGAAAATGCATATTTGAAACTACAAATGTGCAGATTTTGAAAATGCATATTTATGTGTTGATGAAAATGCAGATTTGAAATTACAAATATGAAGATTTTGAAATGCAGATTTTGAAATTATAATTATTTATAGTTGAAAATGCACATAACCAAACTTTGCATTTTCGCTGTTTGTTCATATATCTGCATGTTCCTATAACCAAACTTTTTACATTTTCATTATGTGTTCATATAAGCAAATTTTTTTACATTTTCGAGAAATTTGCATTTTAAAAAAAAGTTTCAGAATTATATCAAGCCTAGTCTTGTTTATAAGAGACGAAAAACTGAATCTAATTATATAATTTTTTTATTAAAATTCTTAAAAACGAATGAATTATGATCATTTAAATATTTATGGTTTTTTTTTCTTAACAAATTTGGTTCCCGGAGGTGGAAGGAACAGGCACGTAGGTTTTTTTTTTCTATTTTTGCCTCTAACTATAATGTTACGTGTCAATCATTAAAATGAGTTTTTAGGTTTTATGTTTAAGGGATGTTCTATATGTAACCTAACCCTATATATATATATATATATATATATATATATATATATATATATATATATATATATATATATATATATATATATATATAACAATTTGCAGTAGACTTTTTGTCTTTTTCTGCATAAGTCAATTTATATATTTAAGTATCTGATTATAAACGCAAAGTGGTACATGGCAGATTCGTAGGGCGCGCATGGAGCAAGCCAGAGGTTTCGAGTTTGATTCCTAGCATATGTAATTTGAAGTTCTTTTTATTTTACATTAAATTATAGTTGTTTCATTATCTTTTTTTTTATAGATTTTAAGATATTTTCTATTTGATTAGTAATTTCATTCTCTACCGGCATATTTTTTTCCAACCTTTTAAAGTTATTTATTTATGTTTTTACTAGTCAATTTATTTTATAGTTTTTTTCTCTTTTATTTAGTATTTCTACCTGATTTTAGATTTTATTGTTGTGTTCAGTTTATAGTTTATTATTCTAATGAAAAACGGCTCTATACGTTTATTAAAAACCCGCCGCAACACGCGGATTAGAAAAACTCGTTATAGACTATAAATAGATATTCAGAGAGAGTATGTTTGTATTGAAAGTTAATATACTTAAAAATTTTGTTTATAAGAAATCATTTTCAAGTGGGTTACATTTGATACCGAGAAAAATAAAACGAAAAATATTGAATTTTGTATTACGGATTGAATTTTCTTTGTTTATTTGCTAAGAAATAATATTATTTTTCATGGTAGAAATGAAAGTGCCATCATAAACTATGGTTGGCAAATTAAATGGATTGACGTAATTAGTTTTAAAATTCTAAAGGTGCATACATATCTAAGACATCTGTCTCTCTTCCACTAATTTTCCAATGAAATTTCGATTAAGGTGGATACATATCTAAGACATCTGTCTCTCTTCCACTAATTTTCTAATGAAATTTCGATTAATACTTGAACTATCAAATTTTTTTTCTTTTTTTTACAAATAATATAAAAAAATATTTAATCGTGATAAAAAAAGTTGAAATTCTATATCGCTAGATTAATCGTTATGTTATATAATATCTAACAGTTATTTGAAATTATATATTCTATTATTTACTATTCATATTAATTTCGATGGTTGACACATCTTGAAGTTCAGATTAAGTAAACCCACATATGACCAATTGATTGTATTACAATTTCCAAATTATTTATGTCAATCCATTTAATTTGCTAATCTAGACGTGACTTCACTATTCAACCTATTTGTGAGCGTAAGGGTAATAAACATACAAAATAGCGACAAATTAAATGTTCGACAAATATAATAGAAAATTTTAAAATCCGATATACACAATAGCAAAACGTAACAAGTTTAATACACTTTATTGAACTAAACCCTAAGATTAACAAATTAAGTATTTAGTCTAAATACTTTATAATATAGTAAAGATGATCTTAACATCATGTGTATAAACACCAAGAATGATTAAAGTAAATTTTAAATATTTATGGTGTGCTAAAGAGTACTAACTTATATTGTAAAACAATTGTAAAACATATATAAGGATATAAAATCTCTTAAAAGAGAGGTAAATATATCAAAAATAGAAATTTATACATAATATCATCAGTTTTTTTTGTAGATGTATCTACTAAATGATTTGAAAAAATATTTTTATTAAGATATTTAAGTGTTAACAAAATAAATCACCTAAAAATGACATTTAAGAAAATAGCGATTTGAGAAAATAAAGGGGCATGATTGATTGAAAAAAATTAAAAATAGAATGATGACATCATACGTTATTTTCTTTTAATATATATATAAAAGATAAAAAGATGTTTTCACATATTTTAATTTCAATGTTTTATTTATATATATCCAGTTCTTTTAGCCCACACTTTGTGGTGAGTTATAAAAACATATATTTAAAAATATTTTTATTTAATAGGTAAATTAATAAAATAAAGAAGTCTAATTATTCCAGAATTTTTCCTCATACCGGTATAGTTGATAATAAAATAAAAACGTAAGACATATGGAATGTAATTGTTGGTGTAATTATATAAACTTTAGTCATTTGATTTTATATATACAACTATATGTTTCTATATTAAAAAATCTATTTAAACAAATTATATTGTAAAGTCATTCTAATTTCATCCTTTTCGAATTTAATAAATACATCTATATTAAAAATCATTGACTTAGATATGATAATTAACATTTCATAAAGAATTACAAATAATATAGAAAAGCCTTATAAAAGACGTTGTTTACAAAATAATTTTTAATATTGTTAAAAAAACCTAAAAAATAAAACAAATAAAATGGTGCAAGCTAAAGTGTAAAAAGGGTGAGAAAATATTAAGCAACAATATTATAAAAACAATACTACGTAAATAATTTAGTTTTCAATATATAGTTATAGCATATGTACAAAAAATAATATTCCATACTAATAGTGATGATACAACATAGTTAAAAAATAAATTAGAAAGTTCTTCCAATTCAAATCAAGTGTTATAAAAGTTAATAAAAAACATAACATGAACTGAGCCATGATTAGAAACGTGGGCTTTGGCATCCTACGCAACATCCCTTACCACTCTCTCTAGATTTCTTTTGGTAACTTTTATGGACTGTTACCTATATAACCGGTTTACTTTTTATGTAGAAAGCGACAACTTTTCCACATAATTGTATGGTATTATAATGTTTTTTGTTTAAATTTTAAAATATTTACATCAATTTTCATGTTTATTTAGAATTATTATATTTTTACAAAGGGCAATGCTTAAATCGAGCCAAATTTACTGTTCATAATAGGGGAATGCTAACTTACGCCTCTATTATTAGATATATACTTGATCTGCAGAAATAATTCCAATTATTGTAGTTTAGCTGGTTAAGGTGCTCCCTTTTATACTCATGAACAGGGGTTCGACTCTTTGCTTCCGTCTTTTCTTTTTCTTTTTTTTCTACTATTCATTTCACTCTCTTTTTTTTCTTTTTTTTCTACTATCCCTTCCACTTTTATACGTTAATTTATAGATAAATTTTAACATATATATATATATATATATATATATATATATATATATATATATATATATATATATATATATATATATATATATATATTACCTATTTCTCCAAATTTGCCCTATTTTAGTACACATTTTCATGTCTTTTTTATAACATTATCATATAAGATGCTTCAAAGCTTAATTTTAAACATTATATTATTATATGTTTATTTGAAACTGTTCTTATTGCGAGCATTGTGATAACCAATATTGACTACTGATTAAAATAAATCAATGGATAAAAATAATCTAATAGTAATTTTACCCCGTCACGAAGCGCGGGTAGACAAAACTCGTTATCTAACATATGGCAATCTATAATTTGTTGGGTAAAATCAAATTAAGAAATGAATATAGTTTAAAAAAGAGATCCACCCATAAGACACAATAAATATTTCAATATTCCACATCGAAGCACAAGTAGTAAAAATATGATATACAAGTTCCTTTTTCTTATGATATATGAAATCACTTTATTTATATAAGTTAAAAGATAGACTTTACTACATGTCACATATAAAACCTCTTTGCACGGGTATATAAACCTCTTTGCAAATAATGACCGGACAATAACCTAATATAATATGACATGATATAATGTAATACGATATGTTGTAGTTAATATATATCTTACATAGACATTTATTGTCATGTGCTCCTTAAATACCCTCACAAACAATTACATCTTATCACAAAAAAATGTGTTGAAAAAATTTTATTTTTCATGTTTTTCGACAGAATTAAATATATATACATACAATATTTTATTAGTGTTTAGTTTCTTTACATACTCCTTGAGGAGACCTTTGTAACAAACTAAAGAATTTCCAAAATAGAGCTAATATAAATGAGATATCGAGTCTCAAAGTGGAGAATTGAAATAGAAATTTGAGTGTGAAAATTTGATCCCACTTAGGAGCACGAAGAAAGTTGAAATGGGTATTTAACCATAGACAAAGAAGTCTTGGAAATCTTCTTTGTATGGTTTACTCCACCTCCTACCCTCGCACACGGGGGTTCATAATCTAGATTTCGTAGACTAAATTCGTTGAACTTGTGTGTGGGAGCATCATGCATGTTAGGGAGATAATTTTTTCAACCTAATAATAAAATCCTTTATTGAAATACATAGATGTAACAATACCAGGACTTTAGTAAAACTAAGAATGAATCTGAACATGTGTTATTTGGATTCTGACTTTAAGCTACTAAGTATAGAGTATCAGTTGAAGACTTGATAAGTACTAAGTATCAGCAAGATACAACAATTTAGATCAGCTAAGGAGAAGACAATGTAGAAGACCATTAGCTAATGCAAGTTGTGCCTATCCGCTGAGTGGATCCATCTTAAAGCTAAGTACCCAAGACTATTAGCTATGTAATAACTTGATCAGATGAGCATCTGAAAGTCATTAGCAAAGTAAACCACCTTCAACACATAGTCTTATTTTGAAAAACTCATCACTCTAAATGATCATTTGATCATCTCTGATCAACTTATCTTGTAGGTTGATAAGCTTATACCCTTTTTAGTCTAACATTTTGAAAAGCTGAGCATTCTATGTCAGTTTAGTACATTTTGATTAACTGAGTCACTATTTGTGCCATAAATGTTTATCAGTGTCTCTATTTTGTAATGTAACTTTTTTAAGTCAAAGGAAGAACATGTGTTGTTCTATTGTGCCTTAGATTTTTTTTATTGTAAACCTTAATCTCTCCCCCTAGTTAAATATATCTCAAGATCAGTTTAATTGATTACACATATTGACTTTACTAAACTCAATTTCCGATTTCATGCGGTTAATGTGTAAAAGACTCGACAAACAACTTCATATTCATCGTCTAATCTAAAACCAACCTAGTTCATAATCTATTAACCAAGTTAAATCAGATTTAACTAAACCCAATCATGTCCGTGATGGTAAAGCCTAGGTCCTTAAGTTTAGGTTACAGTTTCTAGATCCTAATTAGTTTTCCGAGTACACCCTTGAACAATTCATAGACAAACCATTCAAAGAGGGACATACATCATATAAACTTCCTATTTATAATCAATATGAACCATGAATCTAGAAAACAAGTGATTAAAACCATAAAGATCCAATCTTTAATTAATAAACATGAAAAATAGAATTAATCCATACATTAGTCAAGGAAATCAAGCCAAATGTCACTAGGGTTTGATCATAAGATGAATACAAAAGAAGATCTAGATAAACCAAATGGCTCTCAATGATTCTCGATGTTTGATCTTCAATCCTTGCCCTCCAATGGTGTATGATGCTTCAAAAGGGTTGAAAAGAGGTTCCCAAAATCGCCTAGCCCCGACCAAGTGCAAGATATGATCTTTTTAATGTTTAAAATTTTAAATTTATAGAAGGAATAAGCTGGCGACGGCTTCGCGGAGCGACGAAACCAAAAATCATTCCAACGAGTTTTTGACGGCTTGAGGCTTAATCTTTATGGCGGGAGGGTACGACGTGACGTGACGGGTTATAGGTCGTGACTCGACATCATAGTTTTAGCCCAACGCAACGCGATGCAATGATGGACGCGACACGTCCATGCGTTTTCCGTTTTCCGCCGTTTCTTCGGTTCTTCCACCAAAAAAAAAATATTAGTGTATATTTTGTTCATTTGTACATAAAAGAAAGTGTAAAACTCACAATATTTACGGATAAAAACATAGTTAAATCCAGAAAATATCACACCTTGGCCGTTGTACCCTAGGAATTAGATGTTTTAAGGGAACAGTGTTAGACACGGGCCTCGGTCCCTGATTATTTCTTTTTTAGCATTCTCTTCTACTTTGTCCTTCTGTCGTTGTAACTTGCGCTTTGATTAATAAAAATCAATATTTTTCTCACACTATTAAAATAGATTTTGATTTACAACGAACTCTGAGTCGGACTAAGTTTGAGGATTTTTCGAAAATAGTAACCTACATGACAAACTTGGTTTTTTGCACGGTATGTTTGAACACTACAAGATTCGTCTTCGAATTTTAGGAAAACTTATGTTATTTCACTGTTGCTATGTACTCCATGCCTATTGTCTCTATTACACTTGTTGCTAACACGGTTGCTAATCATGCTGAGAAACCCAACCAGTTTCAGGGTTACACTTTAGAGTTGGCAGCTAAAGATGTTCTTCTATCTCACTACCCTGAACCTTGCGTGGTTCCGGATTGAATCTTCTCCTTAAGTCGTTGAAGGGGAGACCGATGCTCAAGTTATGAGTGCAGTAGATGCTTCTAAGACAACTAGTGCTAAATAATTATGGGAGTCGTTGGAACGAAAGTACAAAATAGAGGATGTTGGTACCAAGAAGTTTTTGGTGGATAGGTTTTTTGAATTTCAAGATGGTTGATACCAAGTCAGTGTTGCATTGGGTTGTTAGAACTCCAAATCATGCTACATGACATTCATGCCGAGGGCATGACCCTTAGTTAGGGGTATTCATTTTTGAATATCTGTAAATTTCAGATAGTGGATTTGGCTATCCGATATCCATATTCGAAATTTCGGATATCAAAAATTTCGGATACGGATATCGGATAATCCGAAATATCCGAAAATTCTGCATCTAAAATAACATCTAAAAACCTTAAAAAAACACATCATAGTGTCATACATATTACATAATACAAACCCAATAATTGTCCAGAAATTCATACGACATCTAGTACTTAGTTTATATTTTACAAGTCTCAAATATTAAAGTCTAAAATAACACATTTCGTCATTGATTGCATAAAATAAAAACAACTTCATCTTCTCATCTTGCTTCATGATAACTTGGACACTTGGTAGTCGACACTTGATATTTGACAATTGACTGATTGCTTCCCTTCTACAAATAATACAAACTTGGAAAGTTAGAAACTCACAATTGATTATTAACAAGTAATAATCAATGTCTTTGGCCTAAAATATATTAAAAATAAACCAAGAGAAAAATAAAAAATTAGTCATAATCTATAATCTTAAAAGTTAGAATGTACCTTTTTCAATCTCTAGAGTCGGAATCTCCAAATTCTTTTTCCCCAGGCCACTCTACACTTTTGACCGCTTCATCAATGATAATGATATATTGATCCTTAGTTAAATTCTTTAGAAACCTAGTACTCCAAAAAAAATATAATTGAAATATAAAACTATAAAACTATAAACAACATAAACAATATAAGTGAAGAAACAATTTAAATAAAAAAACTAACATTCTTCTTTCAAGTTCTCTATCTCACGAAACGTGTCATCAACGAAGATTGGAGTATGAGAAGCTCTAAGCTACTCTTGTGTACAAACCAAAGCTTCCACCATTCTTGGAGTTAAAGAGGTTTGGAAAGTATCAAGTACACGTCCACCCGTGCTAAAAGCAAACTCCGAAGTTACCGTAGAAACCGGAATTGCAAGTATGTCTTGAGCCATTTTAGCAAGAATAGAATAACTATATTGTTGAACCCTCCACCAATTTAACATGTCAAGTTTTGGGTCATTCGGTTCATGATCTTCCCCTATATATTTCTCTAACTCTGCCTTTTTCACATTACTTTCCGAACTCCCCATATCCATTTCAAACTTTTGGGTCATGATTTTTTCAATATCTATTTCCACCTCATGACCCCATAAATCACCATCATGTGCAAAAGTTGAAGAATTTGATGAAGATGCAACTTCCTCATCAAGCCCTTTCTTAGGCATCAATGAATTGTTACATGCCATGGAAGAAATTGAGCGATCGGGATGTCTAACAAAGCCATCTATAACATTACCAATGCCATAAATCTCATGCATATGATCATTTGAAGTCACATATCGAGATCTAGATAACCGTAGTGTAGCATCATAATTATTTTCAAGGATGGCATCAAACTATTAACATTGACCCAATCTATATCATTAACTAAACCAATATCACTTTTTCTAAGTTCTTTTGAGCACACTGAATCTTTCAAAAAAAATATTAGAGAAAGCTTTCTTAAATTTCACAGCACTTTCAAGCATCAAGTATGTTAAATTCCATCATATATCAACATCTATACATACATGACTTTTACTATCATTTTTATCTTCTTCAACACAACATTTAAAAGTTTTAAGTCTTGCGGGGAAGACCTCACATATCTTACCATAGCACGAACTTTCTTTACAGAAAAAATTATATCACATATCTTTGACAACCAAATTCAAGATATGTGCAGCACATCTCATGTGCAAAAAAGAGCCTTCTAATATGCCACATTACCAATGGTTAAAAATCTTTTTCAAGTGTTGAATAGCCAAATCATTAGAATTAGTGTTATCCACTGTCACAGTCAAGACATTCTATATATCCCACTCAATTAAACACTTCTCTACTGCTCTACCAATTGGTACCCCAAAATGACCCGCTATCGGACAAAAATTAATAATGCGTTTATGAAAATGCCAATCATCATTGGTAAAGTGCGCAGTTAAACACATATAACTCGTGTTTTGCCCCAAAGTCCATGTATCTGTGCTAATACATACTATAGAAGACATATTTTGAAAAACATCTAATAGCTTTTTTCTTCATTCAATGAAAAGTGTATAACAATATCTTGTTGCGGTAGAACGTGAAGGAATCAAAAAATGAGGATTTATCGCTTTGCAAAAATCACGAAAGCCCTCGCGTTCAACAAAAGAAAATGGCAAGTCATCAACAATCAGAATCTTAGTAAGGGCTTTCTTTATAACTTCTTGATTAAACTCCCACAACATAGGAATTGATATAGTTTCAATATATCCATCATCACTAACACGTTTTTAGACTCGAGATCAAGAAGTCTTTATTTTTTATTTTGTCAATGTTAGCCGGATATTGTTTGCAAGTACTAATATGATTTTTCAAAGGAGTTATCCCATGTTTAGTTGCATAACCAATATGTTTATGCCAATAAATGCTTTCAAAAATATCCAAAATACCGGGATCTTGAAAATGATCCCACCATGGAGATCTTTTTTTTCTCCCTACTTGAGAAGGGGGTTCACTTACAGAGGGAGAGGGGTGCAGGTGCACGTGGAGGTTTTCCCTCTTTTTTTCTTTTTTGAAGTCTTTGCGTTTTGCTTATTTTTTCCCTTTTGTGCCTTTCATGGTCTTACTCGTAGTTGTATACACCTCATTGTCAGCTACAAGTTCACAATCTGAGTTACTAGACTCAACATTCATCACATCCACATTTTGCATCTATGAAGAAAAGAAGAATAAAATGGTGTCACTTTACACAAGGATGAATAAATTCAACATTAAATGATGTCACTTTACACAACCAGTAGAAGAAAGTTAGTAAAACAAAATTACAATCTAAAAGACTAAGATTATATGTAACTGTAAATGGTAATCAACAACAAACCTAATTGGTTATGATAAATTGTTAAGATTATACGTAAATACCAAAATGGTAATCAACAACAAACCTAAATGGTTATGATCAATTGTCATAACTTATATGTAAATATAACAAATTTAACACAATAAATACATAAATTAGTTATAAATTAAAAGCAAGCTTAATCGGTAATCACAGGCGTCACAAATGGTAATCTTAACAAGGTTAATCAAAATGAACACTACTACAAAAAACACATTCAGACCCCCAGTTTTAGACCCGGTTTTTTAAAAAATCATCAAAAACCAGGTCTAAAAAGTAAGACGCGCGTTTTTAGAGATTCAGGCCCGGTTATTTACAACAAAACCGGGTCTGAATGTATGGAAAACATTCTGGCCCGGTTTTTTATAAGAAACCGGGTCTAAATATTATACTATCAGCGCTTTATTAATTTACGAACACATTCAGACCCGGTTTGTTATTAAAAAACCGGGTCTAAAAATTCAAATTCCATCAGACCCCCTTTTTATTGAAAACCGGGCCAGAATGATATCATTTAATGCTCTAACGGTCACTCAACTACCCCAGATATTTAGACCCGGTTCTTTATAAAAAACCGGGTCTGAATGTCGTATTTAGTGCAGATTTTTTCTCTTCTTCTTTACTTTTTCTTTCTTCTTCATCAATTCTCTCTATCTCCATTAATTCTCTCCACCTCCATTAATACACTCAACAAACTCTTAAATTCCTTCAAAAAAATCAACTTTTATTCACTAAATTCTTTACATAAAGTGATTATTCAATTGAAGGTATCATAATATTTATATATCATTCAAAATTTCTTTTAATTTTATATTTATTAACTTCTCCTTTTATGTAATATTTGTGTTTATTGTGTATAAATGTTGTAGGTATCTTTGTGCAATCGTAAATTGGACTACATTGTTTCTTCACATCTAAATTTCAAGCTATTTTTACTCTTTTTGATGACTTTATATTTTTGTAATTGCATTTCTTTAGGTATTTATGCATACACACACACACACACACATATATATATATATATATATATATATATATATATATATACACACACATATAGTTTACATGTATAAACTATATATATATATATATATATATTGTTTATATGTATGCATATATATATATATATATATATATATATATATATATATATATATATATATATACATGCATACCATTCATTTTGACGTTTACTGTTGGGATAGCATAAGATCATAGCCTTTAGTTAAAACATATCCGTCTGAAATTAATCTAATAGAGGTTAATTTCAGATTGTCCCCGTTTTGGGACTGCTTTTTGAATACTTTTTCTCATGTAGGATGTGGATACATATTAACAGAGCATTTAAGAAAAAATTGGTTTACATTTTCCTTTACTCCTACGGGTTTGTGTTGTAATACACATACTTGAGGAGTTAAGGGAAAATGCTGCCGATTTTTTCTTAAATACTCAATTTGTTGATATGTATTCACATGAGGCAAAGTATTCAAAACGTGGGTTAGGATGGACCACCTATAACCACATTCATATGTATATATTATGCGTACATGCATCATATCAACAATACTGTTTTTGAAATTACTGATGGATCGAAGTACATGGATGTACAAGATACCATGTGGTTCGGTTGAATATGTTCATTATTTGTCTGGTTTTATGAAGGTTCTTGAAGATTATAAGATTAAAGAAGGAAAACGTGAAACTTTATGTCCTTGTAATCATTGTAAGAACTGTGTTCTGTATGAAAATTCAAATGAAATTAGTGGACATCTGGTAGTATTTGGGTTTATGGAGAGGTATACTACTTGGTCACGACATGGTGAATTATTATCAAATAGTAATCCGGACGTCTCCAATTTTATTGACCATGGCAATGAAGATTTAAATGATAACGACGTTTGTGATGATTTAGATGGTATGTTACATGATTTGGAGGAAAATATTACCGAGAAAAATTACTATAAATTTCAACAACTGTTTGAGGACTCTGAAAAACCTTTATACGATGGTTGGCGAAAATTTACCAAACTTTCCGCCGTTTTGAAACTTCTCAATCTAAAAGCCAACAATGGTTGGAGTGATAAAAGTTTTACAAGTTTATTAGAGATTTTGCATGAAATGCTTCCTGAAGATAATGAATTGCCAGTTTCACTATACCAAGCCAAAAAATTGATGTGTCCAATAGGATTAGAAATAGAAAGAATACATGCATGTCCAAATGACTGTATATTGTATAGAAATCAATACAAAGATTTGCATGAATGTCACATATGTGGTACATCTAGGTATAAGGAGAAAAAACAAGTAAAGGAAAACAGTGTTGATGTGACAAAGAATGGACCTCCCGCTAAATTGTTATGGTATTTGCCTATCGTTCCAAGATTGAGACGATTGTTTGCAAATTCAGAAGAGGCAAAATTGTTACGGTGGCAAAATTGTATGGATTCTTACTTCTTTTTGTATCCGTCTATTGTTTTATGGTTGGTACATCCATCTCTTGAACTAGAGATTCTTATTGGGTTATTGTTCGATTCAGGTTATTCGTATGAATTCCTATTTGTTCATTATGCCTTGTGTGCTTGACATTGGTACAGATATCTATCTGTTTATAGAGGTTCCTATTGTTCGGTTCACATATATTGTATGGATACTTCTCTATCTTGATTTCTATTTTGTGAGATTCACCACCACATGTATTTCTTTCCAATACTCGGAGTTACAGGCTCAACCCCTCTGTTACATTTACAGCATACCAAGTAATATCAGTTTGACATATAGTTGAATAGTGATAAATATTTCCACTTGAACACATTTAATGAGCTACATTTCGGTTATTAAAATAGTTGTGGCTTCTTATTCTTCTTTCTTATTGTAGTTTTGGATTTTGTATATAACCAATCAAGGATTTGTGTCGATTTCCCACTTGTCCGTATCTCCATACGATCGACCACAAACTATGGTATACTTCTTATAATCTATTAAACTATTTTGACGTGAATATTATTACATATATATTAGACTACATGAAACGGGTTAATTTCATATGTTTATTGTAGGACTCTCCGCATAATTCAGAAAGTGAAAATGAAGTAAAGAAAACGAGAGGAGCTACCTCATTGAAAGATCAAATTAAAGATCCATCAGCAATTGTTGAATTCGATGAAAATAGCCGGGCAATTGGAAAGTATCAATCACGCTTTGCAAATGATGTAGGACTCAAGACGAGGAGCACGATTTCCATAACATATGTTTCATGGAAAAAAGTGCCTAAGGAAGAAAAAGAACAATTATGGTTGAGTATAAAGGTATAACTTCTAATACCTTTATTTGTGTTTTTATTTGTTTATCTCATATATATATATATATATTTATAACACCTAATTATTTTTTTATAATAATTAATAGAATGAGTGGAATATCGACGATGACACACATAGAAATCAAGTGTTAAAGCAGTGCAATGCCGCATGGAAGAAATTCAAGAAGGAACTCAGACACTACATGGATACAGAAAGAAATCCGCGTCTAAAGTACACATATCTCGAGTTAGAAGATTGGGAAAAATTTATTCAGATGCATGATACCGAGCAAGTTAGGGTATGTTTGTTTTTATACTTTATTTATGATAATGTTTTGTTGTAGTGGGTTATAATGGATCTTAATATGTTGCGTTTTCTTATAATGTGTCATAACGGGTCTTTATACGCCATCTTTTGAGTATAGTGGGTTACTTTAATATCTTTGTTACTTTTATGTAAAGGAACAACGTCTAAAAGGCAAGGAAAATGCAAAAAAGAACTCAAATCCAGCTCGGCTTGGCCTAATAGGGTATCGTGGACATCTGGATAAGTGGGATAAAGAGAGGGAGAGTACAGAGTCTTCATCAGTTATTCATATGATTGAGAATCCTCGTGCGCAACGTTTTCTATTGGGAAGGAGGATACGTGACAAAGATGGTCAACTGAGGTTACCAAGTCACCTTGAAAATCTGGCGGATCAATTGGTATGATTATATTTTGTTTATGAAATTAAGTGAAATTTTTATAAAACAACATATGTTTTTAACAGATAGAGACAGATAAACAACTATCTCAAGGATCATTGCTAGTTGAACCGGGTACAGATGCTCTGACGATGGTGTTAGGCCCCAAGCACCCAGGTCGAACAAGAGCGGTAGGACATACAATTGGTTTGAAAAAAGGCATGCCACACATCATTGGTAAGAAAAGGAAGCCCCACCAAAACACAGAAATGGCTGAAGAAATAGCGAGACAAATGAAAGTGATGAAGGATCAAATGCACGCCGAGTTTGACCACAAACTGGAAGTGTTAAAGGAAGAAATGACACATAACAAAGAGGGTTTACCGGTTGAGAGTCCAGGTATGAGGAAAAGTAGTGTCGGCTCAACCCAAAATGTATGTGATGATGATTTAGGCGAGATACAGGTAATGGTCTTCTATTTATCATAAAATACATGTATTGCATGTACTTACGCTATTAGTTTAAATTATAGGAACCTACGAGTTGCTTTTTAGAACTACCTTATGGGCTAAAGAAAATCACGTGTGCGAAAGGGGTAGTATACCCGAAAGGAAACGGTGTAGTACACAGTGTTCCTTTACTCAAAGGGCACGTGAAGGTGCACGTAGACAAGGTTGATCAGAAATATTATAACTTAAATCTTCCAGTGCCTACTTCAGTACTAGAGACACTTCAGGATGCTATCAACAACTTTATTCAGTGGCCAAGACGTGCACTTATTATTTCTACGGTATGTCTAAATAATTTTCGCCTTTTGTAATATTTTAATATGATTTAGTATCACATACATATTTATCTTTTTAATAGACCTCAAAGAGTATTGGCAAATCTACTCAATTAGCATCAACACCAATACCAAATCATCAAGAAGCAGTATCATCACCAAAAAAGAGAAACATTGCAAAAGAGAACACCTTATAGCGTATGAAAAATAAGGGTGCTGTAATTTTCAAAAAGCAAGCCATAATATTCAACCCATACAGGAGAATTATGTCGCGACCGGACCCTACTGAGTGGTTAGATGTTATTATCGACTCTGAGATCTTTGGTAAAGAGGGATATGAGTTCACTCTTGAACCCGTAGACATAGTTGATATGTTGGCCGGTAGTTGGGTTGATATCACGCTTGTTATTTGGTTCGTGAGGTAAGTAATTTATTGTTTACTAGAATAAAGCAAGTAACATCACCTTGTTAAATATTATAATGTATAGTGTCATGCTTATATATAGGTCACTACATATGCTGTTGGATTCGCGGAAGAATAGGTGTGTTATGTTTAACCCTGAAATGATTAGCTCATCCCAATGCTTGAAATACGAGGATGAAGTCACACTTTACTTAACCGAAACAATGCAATGGCAAATTCACAAACGTTTTTTTCTCGCTCCATATTGGCAAGGGTACTTTATATAACTACCTTTATCGTTATATGATTTATATGTATATTGCATATACTAAAATGTATCGACACATAATGAGTGACCACTGGACATTGTTTATCATTCTCCGTAATACACGCACGGGATTTATATTAGATTCTATGAAGAATGGCAAGAACCCTTATAGTTACCTCATCACAAAAAGTATGGAAAGGTAAGAATTTTCTTAAATTTATATAGAATTCATTTTTATTATACTTAATACACTAAGATTAATTCTTTTCTTTTTTAGGGCTGTTAGAACCGTAATGAAAGATAAAAAGGAAATCCCTATGAAATGGACGTTCGCCGAGGTAAATTATCTTGATCATCTTATGTTAGATATATATTAAACTTATTTGTGTGATGAATTTTATCAAATTTAGTGCAATCAACAATTTAGTGCTTCCCGGATACAGTAAGTGCTTGCAAGTACAATTTTGTTTTCCGGGTAGAACTATAACATTTTTTTGAATTTTGTCTATTGTCACTTCTTGTTAAAATCTCTTAGTTATATAATTTCTTTTTTTAATATGCATATAGATTCCATGGAAGAACACTAAAAAAGATTTGGATGATATTGTTGGTATATGGCTTGACACATTTATGACGGCTTTCTTTTAAGGTATACATGCTTTTTTCTTTTAGCCTAATGATGACGAAATTATTCAAACGAAGAAGAACTTGTTACGTATACTTTAATCTACTTCATTTTTTTACTATAAATTATTTATGCTATTGTTAGTAATTAGTTACTAAGATAATTGTTTCTTTCTATTTGTGTGGGGTTCCTTTTTAATTACAAGAGATAATCTATGCGTCGCGTTGCAAGTTAAGAAGTATACATGTTCCTACACATGTTTTTGCTATGTAGATATAATGTCAACTTTTTTGTCTTAGCTCCTTTGATTTTTGCCACATTCACAAATGAGCACATAATAGTGGGTACAAAATGTTGTTTGAACATATGGTAGTAAACATGGTTCATTGAACAATCCTTCCGAATTGCTTGAATTCAACTAATGGGAATTGTTATTATGTTTGGTTAACCAATTTGACTCAATTGGTTTTTATTTATTACTTAATAGTTGTTTATTATCATTGTGATGTTACATGAGTTGTATATTATTAGCTGGTAAAAGCAGGAAAAATATAAAAACAAAAATATATATTTTTTAAATTTAATAGATTCAGACCCGGTTTTTTAATATAAAACAGGGCTTAAAAAGTGAACATTTAAACCTTAAAAAAGAAGAATCAGACCCGGTTTTTTACCATAAAACCGGGCTTGAAAGTGGAATAGATTCAGACCCGGTTTTTTAATATAAAACAGGGCTTAAAAAGTGAACATTTAAACCTTAAAAAAAGAAGAATCAGACCCGGTTTTTTACCATAAAACCGGGCTTGAAAGTGGATTTAGACCCGGTTTTTTAACCGGCCTTGAATCATCAGACTTTCAAGCTCCCCCCCTTTCAGACCCCCCACAAAACCGGGCCTGAAGGGCTTAAAAAACCGGGTATGAATGTGTTTTTTGTAGTAGTGGAAATTGGTTATAAATCTAAAGTAAGCTTAATCGGTACTTAATGAACTTTGAAACAACCATAAATGATGTCAGTAACGAAGTCAGTAGAACAAAATTACAACTTTTATAACTTATATGTAAAAGCTTAATCACAAATGGTAATCTTAATCAAAAGAAAGCTTATTTTAAAAGTTCTAACTTACCCTGAAGAAGGAGGCGTCGCAGTCGGCCACTAGAGAAGGAGGCATCACCATCGGAGAAGAAAGTCGGTTGTCGGCTGTCGGAACTGAAGCCAGAAGGGTGGAGGCGGCGATGTCGGTGTTAGACCCCAGATCAATTTAAACATGAAATAAATGACATAATTACAGAGAATAATTAGAACACTAATCAGATGTGAATTCTTACAAATGTGTGATAGATAGAGGCCTGCCAACGCAGTGTCCTAAGACAGAAATTCGTCCCTATTCGTGTGATAGTCCGGACGTCTATCTTGAGGATACAACTATCTAATTCAAGTTCTTGCCCAGAAACTTGAATCTGACGAATCTACTCCATGTATTCATGATAAAGGAATTATTTTTGGAGAGAGTTCTTTTATTATTTTGTTCTGTGTACGACCGCAAAATGGAACCATACAACCCTTTTTATAAGTTTCTAAAATTCGGGTGAGATGACAGTTGCAGAAACATCCAATCTGGTGGTTGGCAAAACTGCCATCTTTTGGAAAACAAAACATACCCAAGTTGTCTAGTAAACCCATTTTGTTAAGTAAGGAGAAATATAGCCTTTATAAGCTAACAATGTTTTGTTTCCTCCATCTATATGGGATTAACAGTAAAATGGTGAACAAGCTAAAAACTCCAACAGTCGGCCTCTCGAAGCTTCGATGAAACGAGAAGTCGGCAAGTGAGTAGGAGACAGGAGCGGATTAGGAGTTTCGGAATTTAGGGTTTTTTATTTTTATTATATAATATATACATGTTTTTAACTAATAATAATATTTGATAATTAAAAAAAATTATTTCGGATTTTCAGATATCCGAATATCTAATAATGTGGGAAAATGCTATCCGAATCCGAAAATTCGGATATCCGAATTTGCGGATAATTTCGGATCGGATTTTTTTATTGGATACGGATATATAGTTTTGAACACCCCTACCCTTAGTGAGATATTCCAAGTTGTGGCTATTATTGAGAAGTTGCCTCCCTGAGTGAGTGGAATTCAAGAGCTACCTTAAGCATAAGCATAAGAAGATGATGTAGAAGACCTTGTTGTTCGTCTTAGTATTGAAGAGGACAACAAATCGGATCAAAAGAGTAGCTTTGTGCCTCCTCTAGCTAAAGTTAATATGGTGAGCATAGTTGGTCATCAAAGAGCAATAAAGGATAAGCTAAGGGTATCAATGAAGGCAAGGGGATGGTTGTGAATCTTGGTACGAAGGATGGAGTTACTAGGAAGAAATTCCAAGGTTTATGTTACAACTGTGACCAGATCATAGTGTTGCAAACTCTAACATGCCAAAGCGTGAGATTCCACGCCACGCAAACATGATGCATGAGTATAATCTTGTGGCTATAATTTCTAATATCATGACTATGATTTCTGAACTGAACTTGGTAATTCAGAGGAAAGGGGGGTTGACACTGATTATAAGCTGTAGCGTGTGTTTAGAGTAGAATTTGTTCAAGACATTTCAAGTTGTTGAGAATGGTTATAAGCTCTTCATGGGGAGCTTTACCAATAAGGGGGTATGGCGGATTTTTTGGGTTTTTGTTAACCACATAAAATATAAAACATAACATGAAATAAAAACAACAGAATTAAAATATAAGAGGAAATGATAAAACTTACTTAGAATGAAGGTATTGGGATCACGAGAGAGTATTTGTAACGGTAGTTCCACAAGAACGAATTATTTTTTTAGTAAGGGATATAATATGAAGTGTAGGAGTGTTAGGAATTCTAGATCAACTAAGAGAGTAGGAAATGAAGTGTTTATAATGCCATAGATATGAATAACTCTTATCAATTGTTATTGATTGCATTAGGTTGGTTTTTTTTACAAATGAAGTGATTACTATATATAGAGAATGGATCAACATAGAACCTAAAGAACCAATATGAACTATTGGATATGTATGATCAAGGGCTATGATTAAAAGTAGTATATATATGGAAACTAACAATTAATTAACATATAAGATTTGTTTAAGGGGCAATTTAGGAACTAAACAAAAATTCCTTACCTGCTTCAATTTGTTCACGCCTCCCCCTCCAGCTCAATTCAAGTCTCCAGGCAACAAGTTTTTTTTTAAAAAAAACCCCTCAATCTTTAAATGATCATAACTTGTTCGTTTTTTAGAGTTTAAGCAAGAAAATTATATAATTAGATTCAGTTTTTCGTCCTCTTTCAAACTAGACCAGGCTTGATATATTTCTGAAACTTTTTTTTTTGAAAATGCAAAGTTTGCATTTTGAACGAGGTTTCATTCCAAACTGAGTTTTGCTTCTGAAAATGCAGGTCATTGAGATGCAAAAATCAAATATGCAGGTCATGGAGATGCAAAAATCTGAATCAATAAAAAATACAACCCCAAAATTTCAATTTGTTCATGCCTCCCCCTCCAGCTCAATTTAAGTTTTCATATTTTTATTTTAAAAAACCCCATTAATCCTTCTAATGATCATAACTATGTCATGTTTTTGATTTTTAACAAAAAAAATACCATTAAGTTCAGTTTGTTATTCCCTTTTTTTTATGAACTCAACACCAAGATTCTTTTTGTATCATATGTTTTTGTATCATATTGGTAGGGAAATACTTAGTGTTTGGGTTGCATTTTCAGTTAGATATTGTTTACATGTTTATTTTTTACTCATGTGTATATCCAGTTAATAACAATAAGAATTATGTATTATCTTTGTTATTTGCATTTTCAGTTATGGGTATTGCTTTTGCATTTTGGTTATGTATCATATTGGTTTCGCATATGAATGTTTGCATTTTGTATTTTCATCCGTGTTGCATTTTCAACAGCGATCTCTACTTTTGTTTTTTTTTTCAATTTAGTTTCACTTGCATTTGCGAAATTGCAGTTTACATTCTTCAATTTTGCATTTTGCATTTTGCATTTTCGAAATTGCATTTTCAAGCAGTTTTGAAATTGCAGCTTGAATTGTTAATGATATGCTGGGTTTAAGCATATTCGTTCTTTATTTGCCGAGTTTCTGCATTTTCGTTCTTGATATGCTGATTTTATTTATAATTTTAAAAATGCAAATATTTTTCTTATGTAAAAATGCAACCACTGCTTGAATTCCTTTTGTTTATAAATTGTATTTGCATTTTCATTTATCAATAGTGTTTATGTTTCTTGTTCGCATTTTAAGTTACATAATTTTGCATTTTGTTTATTCTAATTGGTACTTTGATCTGTATTTTCGTCCTTGATATTATGTTCATGTGTAATTTTGAAAATGCAAATATGTTGTTTGTTGTAAAAAAGCTACTGCTGTTTGAGTTCCTTTTGAGGCTTTGCATTTTCGTACTTGATATGTTGTAATTATGTATCATCTCTGGTTTTTGCATTTCCAAGTGTATTTTTTAGTTTGTTCTTGTTTGCATTTTCAGTGACAGATTTGGTTTTTGCATTTCCAGTTATGTGAAAATATTGTTGTTTTGCATTTTCAGATTGTTGTTTGTTGCTTTGCATTTTTGGTTTTTGCATTTTGCATTTTGGAATGAAACCCAGTTCAAAATGCAAACTTTTCATTTTCAAAAAAAAAAAAGTTTTAGAAATATATCAAGCCTGGTCTAGTTTGAAAGAGGACGAAAAACCGAATCTAATGATATAATTATCTTGCTTAAACATCAAAAAACGAACAAGTTATAATCATTTAAAGATTGAGGGTTTTTTTTTCAAACATCTTTGTTGGCTGGGGAATGTAGAAGGAGGCGCGTGGATTTTGATTTGTTTTTAATTTTCCAGTTTTGCCCTCCAATCAACATGCCACGTGTCATCCTTTAAGGTGGTTCTTTAGGTTCTATGTTTAAGAAGGGTTCTATGTGTATCATTACGGACTATATATAGACAATCGAAAAGACAAAAAAACATAAATCATTAAATTCTAAAAAAGGAAAGAAATAACAAAAGCAATACCAAAAGCAAAAGCAAAAGTAGTACAATAGTGAAAGAGGAAATGATATGTATAGTAATTATTGCCAGTGTACTAATTCTTTATGAATAAGAGGATGTGATGTCATTGCTTACATCATCTTTCAATTATTATCTTGTGTACTTGTTTTAGAAGTCACTGAGTGTATCATCTATGGATGGTGTTGTAGTTGTGTCGTTGTCGAAAGAGAGATCGATGTTTTCTTCTTTTTTAATACCATCTAGGCTCATTGTATCTCCTTCCCCTGAAAAAGGAATAAGCATCGTCCAATTTTTGTGTGCCCAGATTTGTATATAATGTCCTTTTGCTAATAACTTGAAGCTTTCGCAGAAGAAATCCACTGGCATATTTGGTGTCTATTGTATGTTCAAGGAATTTTTGACATGTATCAATGTTTATTTCTGTAGAGGATTCGAGTTGTTTTAATACGTTCGGGGTTGCTATTTTGTGAGTGATGAATATTCTATTTATTGGAGTTTTGTATGTATAGTTGTTGGCTTCTAGAAGAGATGACAATGTTTTACATCCAATGAAAGGAGAGGAACTGTAGGATGCTATATGTCATGCTGTGAGTATAATTTTTTTCTCCAAACTTGTTGAGAACAGCTTCTGTTTTGGGGTTCAACTAGAATTCAAGATAATCAATTATACCATTATGGTAAAACGGAAGAATCTCTTCGTCAATGAGTGTTGTAGTGTTTAAATTTATTTGCACACATAGAGGTCATATACATTCTCAAGTATGGAGATCACTAGAGTATTTATTTTGTATTACAGTAACTCCCTTGCATTTTTCTTCATGAAAAGCAATGTCTACAATCATTTGTTGTAAATTGTGTAATATGATAGGAAACTCTATACATATTACTTGAGAAACAATTTGTTCAAACTCCTTAAATTGTTCCATAATGGGTTCTAGATTTTTTTCTCGAAGGAAACTTTGTAGGATGTATAAGTTTTTTCTTTTCTTTATCTTTACTTGCCATCTGCAACAAATAATTTATTAATATTTCTAGAGAGCATATATGTTATACCATTATTTATTCCTTTAATATACTCAAAATTTATTTTATATCCACTATCTTGTATAATGTTTTGTAAATTGACCCATCTTGTTCTATTTATCTTTTTAGTTTGATCATTTTTAATAAAGTGAACTATAGTTTCACAATCTATTCTTACTGTAAATTTTTACGTAAAAAGATTTTAAATTTTTCTAAGGCACTGATTAATGTTTGTATTTCAAAGTCTAAACTTATCCAGTTTGACCCTACTTTGTTAAAAGTTCCGCTTGCACACGAACATATCTTTTCTGTGCTTTTAAGATCATATTATCTGGTTTGCAGAGTAGGACTACTCCACATCCTTCTTTACAACCATCAGCTTCAATAATTATATAATCTAGTGGTAATTCTAATGGTTTAATATTTTTAACTACTTGTTTTATACTTCTAATTAATTTTATATCTTCTGAATTATAGTGTCTTTGGCCATATTTTATTGTTTTATTGTATAATGGTTCAACTAGTTTTGAAAGATTGGGTATAAATTTTCTAGCGTAATTAATTAAACCCAAAAACACTTGTATTTGTTGTAAGTTTTCAAATTTGCCTGAGAAATCTAAAATTTTTGTAGAAATATGTGCTTGTAATTCTATCTTTCTATTTCCTATTTCTAAACCAAGAAATGAAAATTTTCTTTTAGAGACAACTATATCGTTCTTTTTAATGTCTTCAAATATCATTTGTAATGTTTCTCGTGTTCTGGAACACTGTTTCACTCGCAACTAAAAATATCGTCAATATACCTAAACAAAAATCATAGTTAAGAAATATGTCACCCATAAATCTCTAAAATATGGATGGTGCATTCTTTAATCCAAATCTAAGTGTAAATCCTGAAAATGGGTCTAGTAGTTGTACCTTGTGTACAACTGTTTGTACTTTGGCTTAGTTAATTAATTTAGTTGTTGGCCTATGTTGTTAATTGGTTAAAGAAGATATATGAGGTGTTAGATGAAAGTTAAGGTTAAATAGTAAAAGTTATAAAATATTAAATGGTTTTAGATAATGTTTCTAAAGATATCCCCGTTAGTTGAAACGGGTAAACGAGGTTTGTGTTGTAAGTTGAAAAGGGGAATAAAATACCCGCGTTTTAAATAATTATCCACACTAAGTCGGTTCTTGGTGTTTATCCTTTTGTGTTCTTCAGACATGAACACAGAAAAACATACGTACATGCTAAAAACACACACACACACACACACTCTTAAACTTGAGTTTTGAAAGGAGAATCAAAGGGAAAGCTATCAATTTCAGATTCTAGCAACTGATTCAAGGTGTTGATAGCTGGATTGGTTCATCTTCTTTATTGTGAGTAAGTACTTTGTTGTTAAACCTAGTTCTTGAATATTCAAGAAGAAGATGAACTAAATTGGGAGTTAAAGTGTGTACATGTTGCTCTTTTAAGTTAATAAGTGTTGGGAATGTTGCTAAAGGTGTTAAAAATGAAGTATGAACAATTGAAACAGAGTTTTAGTTGATTTTGGTGATTAAAACGTGATTTACGGGTCTATTTTACGAACAGAGTCAAAGAACACTGTATCAGAGGTCCTTGCGGTTGCAAGGAGTGGTACTTGCGACCGTAAGTAGTGAAAATGGTCCTTGCGGTCGCAAGGGATGGTCCTTGTGACTGTAAGCAGTCAAATTGGTCCTTTCAGTTGCAAGGGAAATGCCTTGTGGTCGCAAGGGTGCTTATGGTTGCAAGGGAAATCCTTTGCTACCGTAAGGGTTTTTTTAAAGAAAAGGCCTTGCTGCCGCAAGGGAAATCCCTTGCTGCCGTAAGGGGGTGTTTTTTTGAAAAGTTGCGAGTTTTGTTGTCACTTGTGTGTTGAGGCGTGGGATGTTTCGTGCGGCTGTAAACTAAGGTGTTTGAGGGCGCAAGGCATGTACCTTGTAATTTACCGTCTACGGATAATGGAAATGGCTATTTGGGCATAAGCTCTGTCCCTTGTGGCCGCAAGTCTATGTCCAGTGTTGGCAAATTGTGTGACTTGTGTTTAGACCTATAAGTGTTAAGTGTAAGTGATAACCAGGTCTGTATATGATGTGTTAGGTGATCCTGAAGAGCCCGAGGACACTAAGCACTATATCTATCTTTTGTGAACTCCATGTGAGTACTGGTTAACCTTAGGCATCATAATAAGACCGTTATATAAGTTTAAGGTGAGTTATTGTGTTTATATTGCTAAATGGATATGCTAAATATGTACTTCTTATGTTATGGCTTAAGTAGGCCAACTGTGTTATTTGTATGCTATAGTTAACTGATTATTAAACACTAAAGTTGAACTGATATGCTATGTTATGATAAGATACGAAATGATACGATAATACTAGATTATGATACGGTATGAAATGATACGATAATGCTATGTAACGATACGATAGGAATTGTTATACGACTATGATAAGCCTGTGTTAGATATTTTGATATGATATGGCTTTTGTAGGCCAACTTTGTTAGGATGTGGCCAGAGTCGGCCAATACATGTACGTGCCGGCACTTTGCTATATATTGGGGTACGGTGATTGGTCGATCGCAAATCTTTGGTTTTGCAGAACCTCCTTCCTCAATGTTATTATGGGCTCTCACCCGATAGGGGGGCTCCGCTCCCCGCCTCGTTAATGCAATGGTGGACCCTACTCGCTCCCCCACCAGCGCGATATGATGTATTCGGCTTCCCCAGTATGGATCATTGAGTTGGGCTTGCAACCCCGCAAGATGTGACTCTGGCTGGCTGCACCGGAACATCGCTATATGTTAGGGTAGACTTGATTGCTAATCTATGATACGATATGCATGATATGATATTCTCGTTATGATACTATTGTTTAACTGTTACTCACTAGCTATTTATAGCTAACCCCTCCATGTATCCTTTCTGTTATGCAGGTATAGAGTTGTTCGTAAGGAAGGGTGCCATGCTATGGTTATTTTAGTTGTAAATTTTGGGGAACATATTTGCTCATGCCTTTGTTTACTCTGATGTTTGGTTAATGGTCTGCAGATATTCGGAAACACCGCTGGATCTGTTGTTGAAATTTTTACTACAGTTAGTGTTTATGTTTAACCAGATGTTTCGTTGTGTTCGAAAAACTAAATTTTTTGTAAAACAGATTATGGAGAACATTATATTTTAATAATTAAGCTTCTGAAATCCAACGCGTTAAACTAAGAACATTCCACTCGTATTGTCCTTCTAAGCATGTGAAAGTTGTCCATGGTTTAAAACTTTCTTCAAGTTGTAACGGATTATATCGTGATTTTAATTTCACGTTGAAAATACCCTTTTTTATAAGATTTAACAAATAATATTTATTTGGAATATTGTAACCATCATCTTCTGTATTATCATTTAAGTGTTTGTAAATATAAACTATTCTTGTCTTTTCTCTTTTAATTTCATTGTGATTTCTTACTATAACATGCTTCTAATATGTGGGGGTTTTCTTATTTTTTAACTAATCCTTGTTCTATCATTTTTGGTATTTGTTTTAGAAATTCTTCTTTGTCCAAAGGACTATATTCTATATTAGCTATATACTTCTAAAAGCACTCATATAAAATTAAAAAACGCTTAAATGATAATACAAAAGAAGAATCTTAAACACTCATATCAAATTAGAAAAAATTATACAGTATACTTCTAAAAAGACCGAATTAATAAACAGGCTAATAGAGAATTTGAGTTACATAAAAGATCAAAACGATCCGATTATAAAAGAATTAAAAGATATTAGAAAAAACATACCTAGTAAACAAGAGATTCAACAATTAAGCTATTTATTAGAAAGTAGTAAACCTAAACAAATAGGGGAAGAAATCAAAAAATTATTAACTAAAGTAGATAAACATATTATAAACGTATAAAAACTAGTTAATACAGTAAAAAAAGTAGTAGAAGGTTATAAATGGATTTAACAAAAGAATATAAAAAGGCTCTAAAAAACGCGATGAAATATGAACCACAAGAAAATAAAGATGTAACATGATTTACTAAATATCCATGACAGAGAAAAAGTGATAAACATTATCATATATTATTTAACTTTATTATAAGCCTATTATTACAAGTTATAGAAAATCTTAACAAAATAATTAATAGATCAAAAGATAAAAAAGAAAGAGACACAACTAGTGATATAGACAAAATTACATAAGCAATGAACAAGTTGAACATAGAAGATATTAAAATTGACAGAAGACCAAAGCCTTATAAACACTGGTTACCAAGAAAATGAATAGTCAAAATATAATTTTTTTACGAAGAAGTAGAACAATACAAGAAGATAGAAATTCAACTAGTAATATACAATAAATTATAACATCTGATTCATTTATAAACAGAATACTTAGGAGAGGATCAGGATCAAGCAAACACTACTAAACAAATAATACACTTAGAAGATGAATTTTATCTCAATAGAAATATAAATTTATACAATCAACATCAACTTGATATTCTGAATCTTAGAATATTATATCAAACAGGAGTTTTAAATATAAATACAATATTAATTCGAAGTAGTAGAGAAGAAAGCCTTAGAGTAGTTTACATAACAGTATCTATAGATCTATTCTCATCGGAAACAATACAAAGAATGAAACAATGGGGAAAACATTTTTCCCATTGTTTCATTTTTCCCACGTAGGACTAGTAATTATATAAATTAAAGCATTAAGAAGAGAAAAAAATCTAGGAACCAAATTAATAGTATTATTATTAGACAGAAGTTGGAAAACATAATTAAAGAAATCAATAATCTGTGGAATGGAAGTTGATCTTAGCCAAAATATAGCCTTATTTTATTGTACACCGGGAATTTTGAAAGATATAAATGATCTACTGATATATGTGTTTTTATACATGTTTTACATACCCAAATACCCCGTACTTAGCACAAAATATTGGGAAAATGATCTCATCAGTTTGAATTTGATGAGACAAAGTTAAGTTTGTATGATGTGTTCTACATATAACTTAAAAAGAATTATAAAGCTTAGTCAGACTGAACACTTATAGTGATTCAGACTGTGTATAAGCTGAGTATAAGTTGTACATATGTTTGATCAGCTTAGACTATATCTTAGTCAGATTATCAATGTGTTTGATAAGCTGAGTATATAAACTAAGATATATATATTGAGTTTCAGCTTGATGAGTCTCAAGCTGAGTGACTCAGCGTGTATACTGAGTCAGCTCAATGAAGTTGCTAAATATGTTTTAGTTACTTTTTTGGACTTCTAAGGATGAGTTAATAATTATACATGTTAGTTCATGTTGAAATTCGGGTCTGTTCTCGAAGAACTCAGCTTGATGAGTTTCAAGCTGAGTAACTCAGTCCGACTAAAGAAGTCCGTCTAAAGATAATTTAAATGTGTTTTAAATTAATCTTTTATCTCTCTATATCTACGGAAAGGATAAGAAGATTCCAGAATGAAGTTTGAAGATGGAAGATTCAAGATTCCAGATTCCGGATTATCCGAGAGTTAGTTAGCGAATTAAGTTGAGTCTTAGTTTGTTAGATTCCGTAGGCACAGGATTATAAATACTTATCTCCTGATAAGTTTAGAGGTACGACTTTGATTCAAAAACAACTAAGTGTTGCAGAGCCAAACCTCACCTCACCGTATGTGTTACGAATCTTGATTACTGTTTGTCAGTTCAACGTGATCAAGAAAAACTCACAGATTGCCCAAGTGTTCGTGTGTTCGAACTATCACATCAGTTGTGATATTGGTAAGTTGTCAATCTGTGTGAAATCCTTTTTAGAGAGTCGTCAGTATCTATAATCATAAGTTGATTATAGATAGCTAAGTTTGAGAGATTGAGAAATTTATATTAGGTGGTTATATATCAAGAGTTGCTTACTTGATAGTTATTGTAATCATCTTCTTATTCAAAGCATTGTAATCATCTTCTTAATAAAAGCATTCGATTGATTGTGGTTTGATTTACTGTGTGTAACACTTTTATTTGTTTTGTTCAATTTCCGCAGAAAGTGTATTCAACCCCCCCTTCTACACACCTGTTGCTTGTTGTTATTCTCATACAAGGGACCAACAACTGGTATCAGAGCAGGCTGAACGATTTAATTGGTTGAAAGTTCTAGATTCTGAGAAAGTTGACAATGTCTACAAGCAACAATTCTTCAAACTTTCCACAGATGTCTGCCAAAGGCTGTCCCATATTTGATGGATCTGACTATCCTATGTGGAAGTTCAGAGCCATGTTGTTCCTCAAGTCCATTGACAACCGTATGTCGGATGTTGTCACTAAAGGACCAAGTATCCCCAAGATTCCTGCCACTATCAGTGATACGTCTCCTGGCAGATTTGAAAAGGAAACAAGAAAGCCTGTTGCATCATGGACTGATGAAGATTGGAAACTTTTCAATCTAGATGATAAGGCTAAAAGTGTTCTAGCGAATGCCCTGTCAAATGAAATCTTGCGCACTGTGACTGGGTGTCAAACTGCAAAAGATATCTGGGATACGCTGAGTGTCACGTATGAAGGCACTAATCTTGTCAAGCAACACAAGAAAAATCATTTGAATAGATCCTATGAAAACTTCTTTTCAAAGAAGAATGAAACCTTGTCAGATTTGTTCCCAAGGTTTCACTGCTTAATAAATGACCTACTAAGTGTGGGTGTAAAGAAAGATGAAGCTGAACTGGTGCTAAAATTTCTGGATGTGTTACCATAAAGGTTTAATGATGTAACTACGGCACTGAGGGCTGGAGGAACACTACACGTGTACAACCTACAGTCTATCTATGGGTTCTTGCTGAATCATGAACAGATCACTGAACAAAATAAATCTTCTCAACAACAACTTTCTTTACACAGAAAAAGAAGAAGAAAAGTCCCAAGGCACTAGTTGTTGAATCTAAGACTGAGTCATAATCTCAAGCTGACCACTCAGACTCAGACTCAAGTAATACTGATGATGTTTAGAATATCACTGAGCAAATGGCAATGTTAGCCAGACGTTTGAGAAGAGCTCAAAGGGGAAGAGGAAGATCTGACAGGGGCAAAGAAAAAAGTTCTTTTGATCCCAAGAATGCTGTGTGCTTCAATTGTCAGAAAAAGGGACACATTGTTGCTGACTGCAGATCAAAGAAGGTGGAATCAACATCAGTTGTTGATAAGAATGCTTACAGAGCTGATAAATACAAGAAGAAATATACTCAGCTCAAGAAAGGAAAGTCTGAAGACAAACCCAGTGCAAAAGGATTAATTGCTGAAACATGGGATACAGAATCATCTACATCAGATGATGATGTATGTCTGATGGCTCAAGAAGATGAAAAGATAGAAATCGATGAGGTTGATTATGGTATGTCCGAATCAATCTTTGAAGCTGACATGAAGGAAGCTGAGGAAAACAGCAAGCTCAGTGATTGGGATCCTGCTTCCATGTATAAGGTCAGTAATTTCTACTCTTACACTGATGAAGAAAAGGGTCTTGCATTCGATTATCTGCTAAATGATTTCAAGACCAGCCTTAAGTCTCAGACTGACCTCAAAGCTGAAATAGCTAAACTTAAAGATGAGATTAAGGAAAATCAATCTCTCATTGATGTTGGTAAGAAAGCACAGTGTGACCTTGAATGTCAAAGACACATTAACAAACTTCTTAGTGAAGAACTTCAGGAAGCTAAAGACAAAGCTAATCAACTCCAAAAGATCACTGAGTCTTGGTGTAAGTCATCAAAGCTTGCTGAACATTGCATAAACCAATAGATACCTAAACAGGTGAAGGCTGTACTTGGAGGTGACTATCAAACAGCAGCTTATGTAGCTGATGATGAGATAGCAAGTACAGATTCTGAGGAAGATAAACAACTGATTAAGTCTCAGAAGTCAGCCTTAGAGAAAAGACATGATCCAAGCCTAAAATTCAATATGTTTGTGAAGGCCAAAGATCATGGTAATGAGTGCTCAACATCCAAACAACATGGTAAGTCTGTGTTGGACAGATTAGGCACTCAGCTTGTTCAAAGAACTTCAGTCATAGAAAGGCTTAATCCAAATCCTTTCAAAAGACAAAATTCTCTATCTGGCTAGGAGAGAAGTTATAAGAACAGGAAGACCACAGTAAGTCAGAGGTCAAATCACAACAATGGTAAGTCCAAAGTTGTTGATCTTGGTAAGTCCAAGAAGATCAACAGTGGTAAGTCCAAACCTGTTGAAACTGGTGAGTCCAGTAGCCATGGCAAAGGTAAGTCTAAAGTCATGGAGAAGAAGGTTGTTAGTCAATCTTCTCCGGATAACAAACAGAGACCTGACAAAGGTAAGTCCAAAGTCAGTGATCACCAGGTGAATCAGCTTGCAAAGAAAGTTGAGAAGTTATCCACCACATACAATCCTAAAACTGAGAGTAAGTTCTCACAAGGATTGATAGATACTCTACCTCCTATCATCATTGGAAGAAGGAGATGCTACAAGTGCAGAAGTAGAGGTCATGAGGCTAAGGACTGTGATGCAGAAATTTCAAGGCCTGAACAAGAACAAGCTGGTCAGCCTACACAGGACTCAGCTCCTGCTCAAGCTGAACAGTCAGTTCAACAAGATGAAGATGCTAAGTGCTCCTCATCTGTACCCACCAAGAAGTGGGTTCCCAAACAAAACTAATGTGTTTAGTTTTCATCTCATGTGCAGGGTTCAAGTAAATGGTACTTGGATAGTGGATGCTCAAGGCACATGACTGGGTGGAAAGGATTTCTTAGTGATTTCCAAGAAGATGAAGGTCCTAAAGTAACATTTGGAGACAACTCACATGGAAGAACTAAAGGCTATGGAAAGATGAAAGCTGGCAAAGTTACATTCCAGAGAGTTGCCTATGCAAAGGTCTCAAACACAATCTGATTAGTATCAGTCAATTGTGAGATGAAGATAATATTGTTACTTTTAGGAAGAAAGCATGAACAATCTATAATGCTAAGGGAAAGCCTGTATTAATAGCTAAAAGAGAAAGAGATGTGTATCTACTTGATCTTAATTCTGCTGATCCCTATAGTGAAACCTGCTTGTATTCCCATTCTGTTCCTAAGCTGAGTTGGTTATGGCATAAACGTTTGTCTCATTTGAACTTTAAAAATATAAATATGCTGTCCAATAAAGAGTTAGTCTCTGGATTACCAAAAATCGCATTTGTCAAAGACAAATTGTGTTCAGCTTGTGAACAAGGGAAACACCATAAAGGGTCCTTTAAATCAAAGCAAAATTTTTCAATAACAGACCCATTGCATATGTTGCATATGGATCTGTTTGGACCCATAAGTACTCCAAGCCTAAGTGGAAAGAAGTACACTCTGGTGATAGTAGATGAGTTCTCACGATTCACCTGGGTAATATTCCTAAAAGCCAAAAGTGAGGCTGCCCTGGAGATAATAAGTTTCATCAAAAGGGAAGAGTTGCAGAAAAGTTTGTCCGTAAAGCAACTCAGAAGTGATCATGGGACTGAGTTCAGGAACTCAACCCTTGAAAGCTTCTGTGAACAAAAAGGAATATTACAAAATTTCTCATCTGTCAGAACTCCACAACAAAATGGAGTTGCTGAAAGGAGAAATAGAACCTTAATTGAGGCTGCAAGGACAATGCTATGTGAGGCAGGATTGAAACTTTATTTCTGGGATGAAGCTGTTAGTACAGCCTGCTATACTCAGAATAGGTCAATCATTGTCAAAAGACATGGAAAGACTTCATATGAAATGTATAAGTCTAGAAAGCCCAATATAGGTTATTTCCATATCTTTGGTTCAAAATGCTATGTGCTGAATCAAAGAGATCAGCTCCATAAGTTGGAACCCAAAGCTGATCCTGGAATATTTGTTGGTTATTCCTCAATCTCCAAATCATACAGAGTATATAACTCTAGGAGAAATGCCATTGAAGAATCAATTCATGTTTCATTTGATGAAGATTGTATTGATCAAGCTGAGAAAAGTCAAGCTGACTCCGTTAGTCTGAGTGAGCTTGAAAGGCCAAGGGAAATCAACATGTCAAATCCTATGTATGTCATAGGAGATGATAGTGATGAGGATGTGTGTTCATCCAAGAAATCATCACCAGCTCCAAGGAACTCTCAAGCTGAGAGAGATGGTGAGTTCATCAATCCATTTGGAGCTGAGGTCACTCAGACTGAGAATCTTAGTGATCATCAGTTTGTTGACAATGTTGCTGTTGAGACTGAGGATGTATGTTCTCCTCAGATATCTCAACATCACTCAGATTCAGAACCAGATTCTCCAACTACAACATTTAAATTCCTCAAAGATCATCCTCAAGATCAAGTTATTGGAAATATCCAAGAAAAGGTTATGACAAGATCCTAGGCCACAGCTAACTATGCTGCTCACTTTGGTTTTCTATCACAAATGGAACCAAAGAAAACTGAGGAAGCCTTAGAGAATGAGGATTGGATTGATGCTATTCAAGAGGAATTAAATGAGTTTGAGAGGAATAAAGTCTGGACCCTTGTCCCTGCCCCTGAAGATCATACAATTATAGGCACTAAGTGGGTCTATAGAAACAAAATGGACAAGGATGGAGTGATAGTTCGGAACAAAGCCAGGCTGGTAGCACAAGGGTATAGGCAAGAAAAAGGAATTGATTATGATGAGACCTTTGCCCCTGTTGCTAGAATTGAAGCTATAAGGCTATTCCTAGCTTATGCAGCATATAAAGACTTTAAAGTCTATCAAATGGATGTGAAAAGTGCTTTCCTGAATGGAAAACTTCAGGAGGAAGTCTATGTGAAACAACCTCCTGGCTTTGTAAGTTCAAAGTTTCAACATCATGTCTATAAGTTGGACAAGGCTTTGTATGGTCTTAAACAAGTCCCAAGAGCTTGGTATGATACACTGTCCACTTATTTAATATCCATGAAGTTCACCAGAGGCAGTATAGATAAGACACTCTTTATTAAAAAGAGTAAAGGACAGATAATTCTTTTACAAATCTATGTGGATGACATCATTTTTGGCTCTACAAATGAGTCTCTGTGTGATTGGTTCTCCAAAATAATGTCACAAAAGTACAAGATGAGTATGATGGGTGAGATGACATATTTCCTAGGCCTACAAATTCAACAAAAGCCTGATGGAATTTTCATCAATCAAAGCAAATATGTTTTGGATTTGATAAAGAAATATGGTTTTGATTCAAGTTCAACCATGAGAACACCCATGACACCAGCTGTCAAGCTGAGTAAAGACTCAAATGGTAAGCCTGTGTGTCAGTCTACCTATAGAGGGATGATAGGTTCATTACTCTATTTGACAGCTAGTAGACCTGATATCATGTTTGCTACATGTGTTTGTGCAAGATATCAGGCAGATCCTAAAGAATCACATCTTTTAGCTGTGAAAAGGATCTTTAAATACCTTAAAGGTACATCAAATCTAGGTCTTTGGTATCCAAAGGATTCTGGATTTGAGTTAGTTGATTTTTCTGACGCTGACTATGCTGGGTGCAAGTTAGATAGAAAATCAACCACTGGAGGATGTCAATTGCTTGGAGGTAAATTAGTAAGCTGGACTAGTAAGAAACAGAACTCAGTGGCTACTTCAACTACTGAAGCTGAGTATCTTGCAGCAGGGAGCTGTTGTGCTCAAATCTTGTGGATGCATCATCAGCTTCAGGACCTTGGGATGAGTTTCAAGAAAACTCCTATCTTCTGTGATAACCAAAGTGCAATAGCCATCACTTACAATCCAGTATTTCACTCAAGAACCAATCATATTGAAATTAGACATCACTTCATAATGGACATCGTGTAAAAAGGTAAAGTTGTCATTAAATTTATCTCCACTGATGACCAATTAGCAGATATCTTTACTAAGCCCCTTGATGAAAAGAGGTTTATGTATCTGCTAAGTGAATTGGGTATGCTCAACCCCTAGCTAAGTGTCTAAAATTTGAGTTCTTAGTTTGACAAAGACTGAGTGTCTTAAGCTGAGTGCACAGTTTACGAATACGTTTTCATAAACTGATCTTTATGTCAAACTGAACAATGAGTTCATTCGTTTGGTCAGTTCCAAACATCATTCAACTACTTAGTGTGGTTGAAATATCAGTTTGAGTAGGTCTCAAACATAGATGACTATGTGTCATTGAGTCTAAGCTATGTGCTTCACTCATTCTATGTGATTAGTTCTCATGTTTGGATTAGTTCCACACTTAATTTAACTATTCAGTATGGTTAAAATGTAAGTTTGAGTCAGTCTCAAACAAATTTGACTAAGTGTCATTGATTCTGAGCTGTGTGCTCCACTCAAGCTGAGTTCTAATCTCAAGCTGAGTGATCAATTCAAGCTGAGTGCTTGACTTAGACTGAGTAATATGTTTACTCAGCTTGGTGTGTCCAAACTATGAGTTAATTAATAAGTGTTGTTAATTCCTTTGTCAATACGTATTTGAATTAGTTTCAGATCGTATTGAATATCAATTGTGTATTGATATATTAACAGAGTGTTAATAATCTTATTATTTGTTAATATTATTATTTTACACTTGTATCCGTTGGAAAATGATGTGTTTCTACCCTGTCATTGTTACATCAAGCCGGAATTTTTATCGGAGTAACGGATTAAAAAGGGATTCCAACGGTAATTTTTCTCTCTCCTCGAAAAGGTATATATAACGATTTTACCCGCATTTTAGAGGTTTACGCTTAAAATTTTCATCTCTAAAGCTTTCATCTGCTTATATACCTCGTTATTGTAGGTTTATGCTTACATTCGAAAATGCCTATTGACCTTCGCTTTTATTGGAGCACCTATACATGTGGTTCCTCAGCATCTGCTCGAGTTTTGGTATACGTGTGTCTATGACCAAACAACTGCCTCAATCCGAGGCACAGTGCTGAATGGAGAGAGAACGATTACTCTCACCGCTGATAGGCTAAGGGAAGTTCTTCAACTTCCTCAATCTGATGTGTTCGAGCCTGCGGTAATGAGACAGGTGGCTAGGTCTGTCCTACCTTAAATGGGACACCCGAATACAGAGGGTGTCATAAAAAAGGCCACCTTTCCAACCAGTTGGGGTTTCATGGTATCCACAGTGATCCGTTCACTTGGTACTAAGGTTGGAGGATTGGACCAAGTCAACGAGTTTGAGATGCAGCTGATATACAATATGTACTTTGCAAGGAACTTAGATTATGCACAGCTCATCTTCAATTAGCTCAGGGTCCAAGTGATGAAGACCACAAGGGATCTTCATGTACCTTTCATTTGGTACCTGTCCTTGGCATTTGAAGCCGAGCTAGGGACAACACTCTATGAAGCTGATCAGGATGTGTTCCTGACTCCTACACTCAGTCCCAAGATGTTCAATAATGACATCTTACCGGAGCAAGAGGGTCTGAGTGAGTCCATGCTACTGATTGCTGAGGCAGCTTCATCGGAAAGTGAAGAAAAGGAATCAAATCAAGGGGGAGCTTCTCAAGCTAACACAGAAGTTCAAGCTGAGCACTCTGCTCAGGCTGAAACAGTTTACACTGCAGCTACCTCTGGTAAGACCTCTCCACTTTCTCTTTCTTCTCTTTATTCTCCATCCACTTTTGGAGACAAGACTGCAGTAAATCCAACTCAGTTTATCCCATCTCCTCTACCTTCATTCCATTTACAATCCCAATCTGAAGCCACACCTAGTGTGCCCACTACTACTAGGGAGAATATCCATACATACCAAAGAAAAATTGCCAAAGGTGGTGCCACTCCTAAAGGCATCACTGGAGCTGAGATCACATTGATCCCTCCGGCAGGAGTTGAGGGGGAGACGCCTACTCTCAAGGTGTCAACCTCAAGGCTCTTTAAAACCCAACAGCCTAAACCGGGTGTGGTGTCTACTCAGCCCACATCTACTCGAGCCATGGGAGAGCCTACTACTGTGCCTGAGCAGACACACTCAGGTGACATTGAATATATGACTAATCCCCAGGGTCAATCACCCCCTCCTTACCCAAAAGCCAACCACCTACCCAAACACTTCACATTTCGAGCCCTATCTATTCTCTTCACTTCTCACACTCTAGTGCACGACCTGTCAATGTTTCATCTTCAATCCAGGATGAATCACAGGGTCCAAACTCTGGTGCAAAGGAATTTGAGGGTCCACACCAACCCTTGGATGATGCACCCAAAGACTCTCCTGAAACAAAACCAGCCTCCTCAGGCATCCGGCAGCTCAAAGACTACATTGATGCTCAGTTTGGTCTGTTCCATCTGAAGCAGAAGAAGGATACTAGAAATATCCTTCAAAGGATTGTGAAGCTGACTAGGAATGTGCATGGAATCACCTCTAAAATTGCTGCCCTTCACCTACAACGACTTTCGACCCCAAATGATGATGATAAAAAGCGGGAGAAGGTTCAAAGTGATACTGATCTAGTTCAAGATGAAGCCGAGGCTCTTCTAGTTCTAGCTAAAGGAGCAGAGAGGAAAGCTCAGCCTAAGGGGGATCATGAATTAAAATATGATGAACCTGCAGCTAAGAAACAAAAACTAACAGATTATGAATCTGAGACTGAAGAGCTTTCTGAAACTGAACAGGAGACGGAAGAAGAAAAGGCCACTAGACTAATGATTGAAATGCTTGAGCAAGAGGAAGCAAATGAGTTAGGCATCTCGCTCGAAGAACTAAGAAAGAGAAAAGAGAAAGAAGCAAAAGATGAAGAAAAGGCTAAACAGAAGAAAGCTTTGGCTGAAGCTGAAGCTACATACACTGGTCCTAGACTTGATCCTATCCCGTACACTGACGTAGTAATTCAAGAGTGCTACTTCAGAAGGAGCATCAGTGAAGAGATCAGAGGCATGAACTTGAGCAGAGTCAGTGGAGCCATCATCCTCAAGTTTGAATTTGAAGACAAATCAACAATGGGGGTGGACCTGAGATATGTTCACAGGATGGGTTACATAGAATGGCAAAGAATAATGATGATGCTCAGAAAGTTCAAAAGAAGCCAAATCAAGCAAGAGATCATCCCTGAAGTTTCCAAGTTAATAAAAAGAGCTGAGGAACTGAGATATGTTCCAGTTCCTGGTCTGAAATGGGAGAAACTATTTGATGTACCTGAAGGTGTGGAGTTTAAAGAAAATCAATTCATTGATACACCGGTTCAAGGGTTCATGTTCAAGGATCAGACTGGGAAGCCTAGTTTTGTAAAATTTGATGAAATCTGCTATCTAAAAACTAAGGATGCAGTGCATATTAGAAGTTGCTGTGGCGATGATGAGTCAAGTCAATTCTTAAAATACAAGCTGAATAAGATCATCAAAGTTCATCAAAAGGAGCTTGGAAGAAATATTGAAGCTGAGAAATTACTATATGCAATAACAAAAGAAATTATCAACTAGGAACTCTTACATCCTTAGTTCATCAGATAAGTAGATTAGTTCTACTGTAAATATTAGATTAGTTCTAATTTTGTAAGCACTAAGTGTGCATGATCTATGTGATCAACCTATTTGTATTATGATTAGTTCAATTAATACAAATATCTGTTTGATATGTTCAACTGTATTATGATGTGTTCATAGCTATAAGTCTGATAAGTTCAGCTTAATGAATAAATGATAAGTTCTTATTCATTAATATGCTTGGTTGGTGTGTTTAACTAAAAGTTGGTATGTTCAACTGAAAATTGATAAGTTCAATTAAATTTTGATTAGTTCAAATATAAAATCTTGATAAGTTTAAGATATAAAACATAATTCTGTTAAACAAACTTACTAACTGTTTGATGGTTTTGTCATCATCAAATAGGGGGAGTTTGTTGGGAAAATGATCTCATCAGTTTGAATTTGATGAGACAAAGTTAAGTTTGTATGATGTGTTCTACATATAACTTAAACAGAATTATAAAGCTTAGTCAGACTGAACACTTATAGTGATTCAGACTGTGTATAAGCTGAGTATAAGTTGTACATATGTTTGATCAGCTTAGACTATATCTTAGTCAGATTATCAATGTGTTTGATAAGCTGAGTATATAAACTAAGATATATATATTGAGTTTCAGCTTGATGAGTCTCAAGGTGAGTGACTCAGTGTGTATACTGAGTCAGCTCAATGGAGTTGCTAAATATGTTTTAGTTACTTCTTTGGACTTCTAAGGATGTGTTAATAATTATACATGTTAGTTCATGTTGAAATTCGGGTATGTTCTCGAAGAACTCAGCTTGATGAGTTTCAAACTGAGTAACTCAGTCCGACTAAAGAAGTCAGTCTAAAGATAATTTAAATGTGTTTTAAATTAATCTTTTATCTCTCTATATCTACGGAAAGGATAAGAAGATTCCATAATCAAGTTTGAAGATAGAAGATTCAAGATTCAAGATTCCGGATTATCCGAGAGTTAGTTAGCGAATTAAGTTGAGTCTTAGTTTGTTAGATTCCGTAGGCACAGGATTATAAATACTTATCTCCTGATAAGTTTAGAGGTACGACTTTGATTCAAAAAAACAACTAAGTGTTGCAGAGTCAAACCTCACCTCACCGTATTTGTTACGAATCTTGATTACTGTTTGTCAGTTCAACGTGATCAAGAAAAACTCACAGATTGCCCAAGTGTTCATGTGTTCGAACTATCACATCAGTTGTGATATTGGTAAGTTGTCAATCTGTGTGAAATCCTGTTTAGAGAGTCGTCAGAATCTATAATCATAAGTTAATTATAGATAGCTAAGTTTGAGAGATTGAGAGATTTATATTAGATGGTTATATATCAAGAGTTGCTTACTTGATAGTTATTGTAATCATCTTCTTATTCAAAGCATTGTAATCATCTTCTTAATAAAAGCATTCGATTGATTGTGGTTTGATTTACTGTGTGTAACACTTTTATTTAATTTGTTCAATTTCCGCAGAAAGTGTATTCAACCCCCCCTTCTACACACCTGTTGCTTGTTGTTATTCTCATACAAGGGACCAACACAAAAACAAGGTGATTGCTCCTAATATTGATCTAATATGCTTAACATTCACCATGCAGGTTTTAAAGAGCGTTAAGTGAGACAAATGGGCAAAACATGAGAAAAATAGAAGAAAAATGAAGAATGATGAAAAATACTTCCCTACAGCCGCAGAGGATACCTCCAACGGCCGTAGGAGGTCCTGCTTCTAAAAGAGCTTAGATGTCCACCTACGGTCGCAGAAGAATGTCCATACGGCCGTAGGGACACCTGTTTCATAGTCCACCCTATCCTGACAGATTCTTTGCGTGTGTCAGACTTCCTACGGCCGTACAGGGTACTTCCTACGGCCGTATAGCAGCCTTCTTTGACAAAACCGTGTGAACACCTTCCTACGGCCGCAGAGCCCATCTCCTACGGCCGTAGAAGCCTCCGGTGAAAAATGCCTATAAATAGAACATCAAGTTCATTTGAAAAGTCAGTTTTCGTTAAACCCGGAAGTTGGAGAGAGGAGACGAGATATTCACGACACACATAAACCCCTACCGAATCTCTGCCGAACCTCTGGTTCCGGTTCTAACTCCACTTCAACCTAACACCTCTAAACACTCTCCCAAAACCCTAAAACGCCCGAGGAACCTTTCTTGGTGATACTAACGCGGAGAGATTAGATCGAAAGGCTTGGAACAACATCTTGGAGCTTAGCTTGGGTATAATCTTTCCATTTCTATTATCAGTCATGTACCCATGTATTCTAGATGTTGTAGTGCTTACACTGATGTATATGGATAACTAAACTCATTTCACTTGGGCCAAGATGATTTTTGGCTAGTTATGGCAATATATTTAACCTTTAGGTTGACTTGATTCAATTATGCATGTTTAATCTTGAATACAATTGTGTTTCATCAACTTAGTATGTATAATCTGGTCATGTTCATGTGTAAGAATATTTTAGGATAACTCCTTCATGTTTAAGCATACGGATATTCAATAATGATGTTTGAATCTCATTAATGTCATGTTAAGTATATGATTAGAAATGATGCATCTTGCATGATTGTCTTTAGAAATCATTGTTGGGACATGTTTGAATAATTTCAGGTTCATCCATTATTGGTCATTTTTCTCCATATGTTGGTTTTATGCAAGCTTTATGATATCCGATGAAAATCTTGTCATTTGGTGTATTCATGGGTCAAGCATGCTACTAATGATTAAAGGATTCACAAAGATGTTTGTTGGTATGTTTAAGATGGTGAAATGAACTCACATGTACGCCTTTGATATACTGGTCTTGGTATTCAATGTGCCTATCATATGATTCATGTTTTAAGAAATGTTGGCTATACTAGATATGGTAGGTTTAACATTTTCATATCTGTAGTAATCATGTGGCTAAAACTGAGAATCTCTTAATTGTGAGGTTTGAATTTAGTAGAGTTTGTGACCCCATTGTACCAACTTGCATGTGTTTATTATCTGAGATTAAAGTCTAGATTGTAATTTGTTGTTGAATGCCTTTATGTAAGATTTAACTATACTGTCAGATCCTTTCCTACTGCCATTGGGAGAAATCCCTATAGTTGTAGTTAGGTATCAACTCCTACGACCACCGGAAGAAATTCCTATAGCCGCGGGAGGTCATTTTTACTATGTTGGTGCATATTTGTAAATCCCTAGTTCTTATCAATAAAATATATACATGCTTACTTGAAATATTAATTCAAATGTGCTTTGATTAATTGTTTGCATGTTTATACATTCTTAGTGATTCTATGTGATTATCTTAAGCTTACAAGTACTTAATCATGTGTTGATATGAGTTTGGAAGTTTAAGTTTGTGTGAGAAATCACCACGTACGAAGTAAGTGTCACTACGTGCGTAGTGGAACTCACTACGCGCGTAGTGAAGAAGGTCGGTTAAAAGTTAATTAATTATTATTAATATAACCAGTACGTGCGTACTGGACTCACTTCGTACGAAGTATGATACATTACGTGCGTAGTGAATTTAAGTACATGATAAATACCGCCTAATCTCATATTAGCGCGGGTAATCGAGTAACTACGCAAAATCGACGAATCAATCGAGTAATCAACCGGGACCTTCCGTAATCGACCTTATCCGACCTTAAGCCTACAAAATCGCGACTTTGACCTCATTAATCGCAATATTAGTGATAAATACGAAAACCAAGGGCAGTCTTAAGCATCTCTGTGTGAGTTCTTAGAGTTTGTTCTTGTTTCTACTCTGTGTGTTTCTTAGTGTTACTGTGTGCCGGACACCTAAGCAGATCATAGTATCCTTAGGAGGTTTGGGAAATAGAATTCCGCGCTATTTCTCATCCTAGATCAGTCCTAGCGTAAGGGTGTTTTAGTTTAGTTTACAACCCCGACCCCCACGGTCCTACAAAGTGGTATCAGAGCCTTGTGCTTTGATTGATCACTTTTCCTTTGGGATTTCGTGATCTAGGTGTCGATTAGGCCTGTGTGTTTGTCCTTTTCGTCGTTTTAAACCGGTTAGTAGGTCAAAAATAGGTCGTTTTGCGTTAAAAAGTCATGTTTTTACGTTAACTGTTTGAGTGTTACCCGTGCGAAGTGATTCCCTGTGCGTGCGTAGTGATCTTAGTGCGTGCGTAGTGTGTCGTTGATCCTCTAGAATCTTCGATAGGCTGTGTGCTAGTTCGTACGTAGTGACTCCTCAACTCGTGCGTGGTAAATCCATTACGTGCGTGTTGAGTCTGTGTGATAAATCTTTCCATTAAAAATATCTTAATTACTCCGTGCGTAGTCAGCTCAGTCCGTGCGTACCACTGTCTCAGTTCGTGCGTCGTAAGGTCTGTGTGTCTTTGTGTCAGTCCGTACGTAGGTCTTATACCACGTGCGTAGTGCTTTGTGTTCGTGCGTAGTAGGTCCCACTCCGTGCGTGTTGAATCTGTGTGGTCCATCAAATCCTAATTTCAGTCTGTGTATTCTCAGCTCTTGATTACTGAAATGGTATCAAAACAGATAACAGCTTTAAACAACTTATTATTAGACAGTGAAATGGGGAGTGCCAATAAAGTACCTAAACTGTTGACCATGGAAGACTATCCTATATGGAAGCCCAGGTTCGAAATATTCTCTCATTACAAGATATAATCATCTTCTCAGTGAACTGGACAGTCTGGGTGTTACTGTTCCAGAGAAGCAGCAGGTGGAAATTTTGGCAAAAGCCTTGCCCAAGAGTTGGCGGCCATATATTATGATATTGAAGAATAGTGGTGGTTTTGACGGGATGGATCTAAATGATTTCATCACCAAGTTGAAAGAGCAAGAGCAGGAGGAACAAAATTTGGATTCCATGTCCAGTTATAAACAAAATCCTTCTCTCTACTACTCCGGAGCACCTGTACCGTCATCCACTTCTTCAAATGCCCCTTTACAATCTGCCTATGTGAGTAATGTAAATGATTCTGGCAGATCTACACCTGAAGCTTCATCTTCTGGGCCATCCTATACTGTGTCTACTTCTGGATTCAATGCCGAGCATTTCAAGTATGGGAGTGCAGATGAAGTTAAAACACATATGAGCATGCTAAGTGCACTAGTCTCCTCTTATGATGATCTACTGAAGGGGAAGATTGGTAATGCTCATCTGACACAAGAGGACTATGACCAGATCGATGATGATGAGATGGAAAGACAAGATATCCTCTGGTCATATGCTAACTTAGTCAGGAGGGCAAGGGCATATGAGAAAAGAACAGGGAAGTCAATATCAGCAACAAAGGATACCAAACTTGGTTTTGATAAATCTGCGGTAACATGCTATAACTGCGGTGATAAAGATCATTTCGCGAGAGAATGTGATAAGCCGAAGAGTATGGGACCAAGGTATCCGTTCAAAACCAGTCCTGGCAGCAGATCATCTTCCTCTACAACCATAAAGTCTGAATCAACTCCAACACCGGCTAAGGCAATGGCAGTTGTTCAAAAGGACGAGGGAATTGACTGGTCAGTACAATTTGGGAATGATGGTGCTGATATTAATGTGGCAAATGTTCATGTGTTGAACGAAGATTCTCAATCCGAGACAGAAAGTTACTCAAGTGAAGAAGAATCAATTGCCAACGTTGATGATGAACCAGCCTCGATTCCAGCTGCAGAAGAGACACCAGTGAAAGTTTGTGCCAATGAGTCAAACCAAAAGGTGTGCAGTTGTGGTCAATCATCCGAAGGAAAGGTATGTACTTTTGGCTTACCTTGTGGTTCTTGTAATGATTATGTAAACCAGATAGTGTTCCTAAAGTCTACAATTTCAGAGCTCACATCTAAGTTAGATAAAAACTTGTTAATCAAAGAAAGAGAAAAACAATTAAAAGAAAAGAATGAAATTCTAGGCAAACAGGTGCAAGAACTAGGTGTGGCTCTGTTAAATAAATAGAATGCTATCGTGTTTTACATAAATGAGATTGATAGGCTGAAACGAGACCTTGCTACTTCAAAGGTCGATTATGAGACTCTGAGTCAAAAACTCAAAAGTTATTCCACGTCTTCTTACTTATTTGAGTACATAATCGATCAGAGAGGTCAAGGTACTGATTCAGAAAAGAACAAAAAGTTATATTCTAAATGTCCACCACCAGTGTTAAATCAACTGGTGAATGATGATGTTCACTCTGAATCTGACCCACTACTCACAAAGGTTGATGAATCTTCTGCATCAACCCCAAAAGAGGATTTAAAGTTAGACGAGAATGTGGGTGAGCCTCAGAAGAATGAGGTTCAGCAAGAAGAAATTAAAAAGGCTGAACCAGGCATAAGAGAACTGTTGGCAAATTCTAATGTGAAAGATCCGTTGATGCATCGTATCCGCGATGCCCTTCGGAAATTTGAAAAGGAGGGTGTAAAGTCTCCTGATACCCGTCCGTACCAAGAGGTCAAACTCCTACCCAAACATCAAGGGTTAGGGTATCGATCTCAAAGGATGTCGAAAGGTTCTGTAAAGCAATATCCAGACAGGATTTGCTATGTGTGCAGGAGACCTGGTCACCTCAGTTACGAGTGTGATCAGCAGTCACATCAGCGCTGTAACAGGAAAGTTGAGACTTTTCAAAAGAATAAAACGTTTACTAAAAACAATCAAAACTCAACTCTTCCAGTTCAGCATCAAAGGACAAACGGGGGATACCATAAGAAAATCTAAAAATCCCGAAGTTGTTAGCAAAAGAAAATATTCACTCAATCAGACTTCTAAGTGGACTAACAAACTGTGTGTTCAAATGTCTAAGGCTTCAAGTGACAGGTTCAGCAATGCTGCTGAGAAGACTGGAACTTGGATGAAACTTCCAGTGATTGGAGAAGACGGGAAACCCATGACTATTCGGGCTTGGGTTCCTAACGCTCTCTAATTCATTCTTCTATGTGAAGGGTGTCTACCGCTATAATCAAGTGTGAGGTATTTGTGACTGTGTGTCTATTTTCTGTGTGACTAAATTGTTCGTTTGTCTTTCAGTTTTGATTTCTGTGTGTTTTTGCGCTTCTATTTTCTTAGTTTCTAGTTGTTTCGTATTTTAGGGGGAGATATTTCAGAAAACTTAGAAAATACAAAAAAAATCAGAAAACATAGAAAATATATAAAAAAAAAATCAGAAAAACGATAATGAGAAGTTGATCCAACTCAAATGGAAAATGATGGTACACTGGTTTTCAATACAAAGTATGTCTAGTAAAATTAGGACTGAAGGCATGTACATATTCTTGAGAAAACTGTCTGAAAATTTGAGTCAAATCAGATGAGAAACAGATGGCGTGTAAGGCATATGATGAGAGTCTAGGCTGATAAGTGGTTATGCATGTGGAAATCCTACAAAGATTCAAACTATCGAGACATTCCAAGTCTACAAATCAATAACAGTTGAGACTAACTTAGTCTGGTGCACACACCTGTTACCATGCCAAATGTGCTTAGATGACAATGAGTAAAATGTAAAAGAGGGTGAAAAATTGACCCCAATCTGAGATGTCAAAAGAAATAGATACATTGATCTATCAATGTTGAATTGTCAAAGAGCATAAAATGCAGTGACAAAAGCTATATTGATATATTAGTGTTGCATTGTCAAAGAGCATAAAATGCAGTGACAAAGGCTCAGCAAGAAAAATGTCTAGAGAGGTGAAAAATTGACCTCCATGTCAAAGAGCATAAAATGCGTTGACAAAATCACAAAGCACATAAGCATGGTGGTTGGGTAAGCAAGTTGTGCATTCTACTGAGTAAGTCAAAACACTGTGAGATTTTAAAAGAGATAGTCTTAACCATGTACTCAGCTCTAGATAATCAGAAAATGTTGAAATCAAATCTGTTATTATCTGAGGAGAGTTAGATTGACAGACAGAAATTGAGGGAGTATGTTTGTGCTTAAGGTTCTGAAATGAATGATAACTAAGTATAGATGTGCTAGTACTGATTCCATCTTGGAACCTTCTCACAAAAAGATTTAATTTCAGTAATTTTATTCTTGCAATTTTCTTAGTATTTTCAATTCTGTTCTTTAGGATTTAATTCGTTAATAGTTTACTTCTGCATTTTCATTTTCTTTATAATCAGAAAAATACAAAAAGTTTTTTGGTATGTTTATTTTCTTTATTTATAATTTCTTGTGTTTGCATGTGCTTAAATGTTTTTATCTGCATTGAAGTTACTAACAACTGTGTGCTGAGTATAGGATAATCGAGAAAAAGGCTAACTCTATGTGAAAAGTAAGCTCACACGAAATGAATGAGTAATCCGCGCGAAGTGCATGAGAAGGACGTGCGAAATGGATTGGTGTATACACCATGTGATCAAACTCGCACGAGTTAACTTCCATCACATACGAAGTGGTTTGTCACTTCACACGAAGTGGAACAGGGTATATATGTTTTCCAGTGCGCGTTCGTCAGTATGCACACATATTTCAGAAGGTATACTCGCATTTTCTCTCGACTTTTGATTCTTGTTTCTGTGTAAAAAGAACTTTTCGATCCATTCTTCATATTTTATTCTGTGTGATGATCATCTTGGTATGATTTTCGTGTCAATCCAACGATTGGATCTCGAGTTATACTCGATTTTATGCTTGAAAGTCTAGAAGCTTTAAAACCGGATTAAGATCGATCATAACGTGTTAATTGGTTAGATTTGAGTGAAAAGTAACCTTCGTGGACTTAGTTAGATCACTTAATCGACCCAAAAACATCGTAGTTCAGAGTTTTGAAATTCAAAGGTTCGGCGAATTGTTCTTGAGATTGAGTTTCGACCGTGCGAAGTGAAGGTCATTTCGCACGAACTGATTTCATCTCGCATGAGTCAACTAGGTGTAGACGATGAACATGATGAGTTTCGGCCGCACGAAGTGAATTCCAGTTCGAGCGTATTGTGTCCACCTCGTGCGAAGTGCAGCATGGAGATTTGTTGGCTTGCGTTTGGTCAGCGATATGTTTTAAAGCTTAATGAGAAGCAAGTGACGAGCATGTTAAAGGCCACGTGTCAACGCCCAAAGGAAAGGGAGGACAGCATCATGAATACCATGCTGAGCAACAAGTACAATGAGGATGTGCTTGTGAATAGATCCTATGTGGATCAGAAGAAGTGAAATCTACTACTGTGTGATAGCTAGATTGTCATTTTACTTACTATGTGTAATTTTGCTTTGTGCATTTTACTTTGTGGAATTTTTGCTTAGTGCAATGGTTATTGATAGAACTAGGTCTTAGGGGAAGTTTGTTGGTGCATATTTGTAAATCCCTAGTTCTTATCAATAAAATATATACATGCTTACTTGAAATATTAATTCAAATGTGCTTTGATTAATTGTTTGCATGTTTATACATTCTTAGTGATTCTATGTGATTATCTTAAGCTTACAAGTACTTAATCATGTGTTGATATGAGTTTGGAAGTTTAAGTTTGTGTGAGAAATCACCACGTGCGAAGTAAGTGTCACTACGTGCGTAGTGGAACTCACTACGCGCGTAGTGAAGAAGGTCGGTTAAAAGTTAATTAATTATTATTAATATAACCAGTACGTGCGTACTGGACTCACTTCGTACGAAGTGTGATACATTACGTGCGTAGTGAATTTAAGTACATTATAAATACCGCCTAATCTCATATTAGCGCGGGTAATCGAGTAACTACGCAAAATCGGCGAATCAATCGAGTAATCAACCGGGACCTTCCGTAATCGACCTTATCCGACCTTAAGCCTACAAAATCGCGACTTTGACCTCATTAATCGCAATCTTAGTGATAAATACGAAAACCAAGGGCAGTCTTAAGCATCTCTGTGTGAGTTCTCAGAGTTTGTTCTTGTTTCTACTCTGTGTGTTTCTTAGTGTTACTGTGTGCCGGACAACTAAGCAGATCATAGTATCCTTAGGAGGTTTGGGAAATAGAATTCTGCGCTATTTCTCATCCTAGATCAGTCCTAGCGTAAGGGTGTTTTAGTTTAGTTTAGAACCCCGTCCTCCACGGTCCTACATACTACCATGTGTTGTTTATGCTTGTTTTACTTATATTGACCGCTTTGACACCTTTTTGGTCTTGAGGACTACTAGACATGTCATTTGAAAAGATGTATGTCCTTGCAGTCTGATTTAGACACGATCTGGTGGATCTGTAGTTGAACTATGATATGCCATTGCTTGCCTAATCATGTTTGATTTCTGAGTCTTGATAACTCGAGTGATGATTCTGAATGATAATTTGGTTTTGTGAGTATTTGAACAGCATGCTATGCGCTCAATCTATTCAAGTCTTCATATTGAAATTTGTATTGTACTATTGCCATGATTAGTTAGGATGATTCGAAAGCCCGAGTGAATCTTTATCCTGCCACTGTCTTCGGTGTTAGTTTAGTTTAATCTGTTTTAGTTACTCTGTGGATTAGCTTAGCTTGTTACTTGCTTTTATTTTAACTCTGCTGGTCAAACAACGATGATACTTAAGTATTGGTAGATTTCTGTCCTGGTGGAACGATATCCGGTCTTACCCAGTCTCTACTACTATTGATCAGGTCATACTTGCATGAGTCGTGTGTAGTATCTGCTTTGTAATATCGTTTTTATAAATTTAAAACAAGGTTGTGATATAAGCTTTTAATCATCTTAAAAACCCGTATGCGGGCTGCACACCAAGTTTTTGGCGCCGTTGCCGGGGATAGGCAATACTGAGAAATAGTTAATTGTTGATTTGATCTTTTCCTGTTACTTTAGATTAGGTGTGCCTGATTAGGTAGTTACTACTTTACCTACTTCTTTCTCGCACCCTCTGTCAGTTTGTTATTTTCTGAACAAATTGAGCCCTTTCAAGAGCCAGAACGTGAGTTCAGACAACGCAGACGCCGTTAACGCCAACGTCAAAGAGAACGTATTCAAAATATGGCTGAAGAAGGACCACCACCACCACCACCACCTTTTAGGACACTTAACGACTATGTTCGTCCGGATATTAACAATATCCAGAACACCATCATTCGACTGAGGGTGGCGGCAAACAATTTCAAAATCAAACCCAACATAATCCAAGTGGTTCAAAATTTCGTTCAGTTTCATGGTCTTGTCGATGAGGATGCAAACGCTCACATCCGCAGTTTTCTTGAAATCCGCGATACTTTCAAAATCAATGGTGTTCCTGATGACGCCATTCACTTGCGTTTGTTTCCATTTTCTCTCAAAGACAAAGCCAAACTTTGGCTAAATTCTCTCCAGGTAAATTCCGTTACCACATGGAATGATCTTGTTTCGAAATTTCTAGCTAAGTACTACCCGCCGGCCAGAACGGCCAAACTGTGAAACGATATTTCATCATTTCAACAGAATGACGGGGAGTCTCTTTATGAAGCCTGGGAGAGATACAAGGATCTTATGAGAAGATGCCCTTCACACGGATACGAGCTATGGAATCAAATTTTCATTTTTTATAATAGCTTATCCGTTGTCACTCGGCAGATGATAGATGCTGCCGCAGGAGGTGCTTTAGGTAGCAAAGACCCACAAGCATGCTATGATCTTATCGAAGATATGGCAACCAATAACTACCAGTGGGACCCCTCCTCAAAACTCAAACCGCCAAAGACTGGTGGAGTTTTTAACATGGATGCTTTGTCTGATCTATCTGCACAGGTAGAGAAATTGGCAAATAAAATGGATCAATTTTGTGTTTCCCCTACACAGGCCACGTGTAATTTCTGCACGGGACCACATCACAGTGACGAATGCCAAGAGGAAACGCCTGCTCATGAGGAAGTTGATTTCATTACGAATCAACCAAGGTCTCAATATAATCCCAATGCAACTAACTATAATCATGCATGGAGGGATCATGCGAACTTCAGTTATCATAACCAAACCACTAAACCCCCTCCAGGGATTCCATACCCACAGAGACCACATCAGCCTCAGCAGTTCGATCATCACCCTCAACAATTTGATTGAAAACCTCAATCATATGAGCAACCACGTCAGTACAACACTCAACCCCCACCTGTCAATCATTCCGCATCATCATCAGGATCGTCTAATCTGCAAGACCTTGTACCGCAATATCTATCGCGATCTGAGCAACGATTCAATCAAACCGATGATAGATTAAACCGAATGGAAGCCATCTTGAGAAACCAACAGGCCTCGCTCCATAATCCCAAAAATCAAGTAGGCCAGGTATCTAAACTCTTGACGGAGAGACCACAGGGTGGTCTCCCGAGCAACACGGATCCTAATCTGAAAGCAGTTCTGAAACTCCACTCTGCTATGCCTTAGCAGAGTGAGTTTGGTCTTTTACAGGCAAGACCTAAAAGAACTGGATATGCTTTCTTCCGAATCTCTTACTCTTCTGTCATGTCTTTCTCTCTGTACTCTACTACATTCTGATATTCAGCGTGATATAGTCATGAGACTTGAGAAACACGTGAGGAGAAATCAAAATTATGCCAAATTTCATAGAGGTACTTCAAAATCTGCAGCTAAAAGGCGTGCGCAACATGTAGGGAAGTGTTGGAAATGTGGTGCTCTGATGCACGAGGGAGCTTGTAAGAATTGGCCGACAAATTCTCAATCAGAGTGTGCTAGTGCTCTTCGAGAAGATCCAATTAGGCTAAAAGCTGAAAGGGTTTTCAGGCCTAACAGTAATGCTAGAGCTCTGGTTGATGAATTTGCGAGTCTCCGACTAAGCAAACTCAAGCCTAAGCACCGTTAGAAATCCCTAATGTCATGCCTATGTTCATACCAGATCACTCCTCATATGTTCTCATTTTGATTCTCATTCAGTCTGGAGAGACAGGAAAATACTCCGCATTTCAACGCGTTAAAGTGTTCGCTTACACACCGTACTAATAGTGTGTTTCCTGTACATACTGTCTGTTTCCCGTTCGTGCATTTCCGTTCCGTTGTTTCCCTTCCGTAGTTTTTTTAGCTATTCTAGTTATGTGTTTTCATTTCCGGGACTTCACTGATGAAGCCGGACCTTCGCACCAGCCCCCGCCTCCACCATAGTATTATCTGGGGATAGATAGTGAGTAGTATATTATTTTATTTGTATTTGTATTAGATTAGCTTGGCTGTACAATTTTGGTTGTTAGTAGTACATGCCACTTTGTGTTTGATGTTTATGTATTTCATTGTATCTATCTGTTTGACATCAAAACACTTGTGTATATTCGGCTTTATATATTTCAGTTAGCTTGTTATTCCTGTTGTTTGCCATAACTTGTGATATTTTTGTATCCCTCTCTATGTTTCACTTTTAGTTGAGTTGTTGTTTTGCAAGGATTATTCGATATATCTTATCAGCTCATCTTAAGTGTGGGGAGGAAGCCAACGCCTTCAAACTTTTGAAATTTCCGGCTCAATCACTATTCAGGGAGTTCTTAACGCTCTTTTCTCACACTTTTATGCTTATTGTCAGTACATTGGGGACAATGTACACTTTTAAGTGTGGGGAGGGAATTAATATAACATTCCTGCTAGTCTTGTCTTGTTGCAAATTCTTATATGCTAATTATGTTTTAAACCCTAGAATAGAATTTGGGCGTAAATTTTTCGCAAAATTATATCATTTTGGACATGTCTAGATCTTCTCGCATGATAGACTTTAAACAAGTAACAATTCAGCTTTTATGAAGTAGATTTTGCACAAATACTTGAACTTTAACAATTATTTGACTTCAATTGCACAAGCCACACCTGATATGCATTCCTGAGCAATTTGAGCCACTACATTTCATTTCTTATATGATTAGCTCATTGAATTGCCCACTTATTTGCTGATTGTTGCATTGATTGTATAACTTGTTAACCAGTATACATGTCGAGATCATGAACTAAACTGTTGCAATTAAGTGATAGAAGCACTAGGAAACCCAAATTCAGCCTACATACTTTTGTTTTTAGCCACTTTTTATATATTTTCCCCTAGTTAACCAGTTTGAGCCTTAGCCTTTCATTTCATTACCCATGTTTATTCCATTTTAGTCTATTTTATTTTTAAGATTTCAGAGTCAGTCTGACCCGTTTCATGCTGCTTAGTTTGTTCAGTTATATTCTGTTCGTCAGTTGTTCATGCACCGATTAGCGGTACATGAGAAGTCCATATATCCCTTGCTTTGTTCTGTTATTTAGCATGCAGCTGAGTTATCTGAGAAAATCCAAAAAAATCAGAAAAGAGAAAAAAATTAGAAAAAATTAGAAAATGAAAAAAATGAGAGATTCAGTTACTTGACATGTTTTCCTTGGCTATTTTTGAGCTTGTCATACATTAAGTAGTAGTTCTTTGTCAGTATTAACTGGTTGTTAGCCATCATTTAGAAAATTCTGATTCCACTTCTGCTTGATGAACTGTAGTTCTCACCAAAAATATTGTATGATTTCTGTGTACTGTCAATAAACAGTAGCCTAAACGGTTTTGAACTTGATTTCTGGATTTTGTTTTAGCCACTTTTATATATATTCCCATTCCTACCCTTAGCCCTAGCCACGTTACAACCCAAACAAAGTCTTCTTGATAACTGCATATGTTTATGATAATTGATGGAGATATGATCTGTGATCATGCTTATGCTAATCCTTGCTTCAATCTAGCACACATGCACTTATACACTTATCTAAATACACATTGAGTACTAGAGTGACCACCGGTGAGGTATGAAGTCAGATACTTGTTATAATTCATCTATGCGTGTAAAACTTGCTTTTCATGGAAGTTTGTTTTCGTTGCTATGTTTAGCTGTCTGTTATGCTTTTGGGTCTACTCTATGTCGGAATGATACATGTTTGCACTATTTTGCTGCCTTTAGAAATTCTTTGGTTTTTAGCTATTGCATTAGAGTTTGCTTAACGACAAGCAAAGCTTAAGTGTGGGGAGATTGATATATGCGTTTTTATACATGTTTTACATACCGAAATACCCCCTACTTAGCACAAAAACAAGGTGATTACTCCTAATATTGATCTAATATGCTAAACATTCACCATGCAGGTTTTAAAGAGCGTTAAGTGACACAAATGGGCAAAACACGAGAAAAATAGAAGAAAAATGAAGAATGATGAAAAATACTTCTCTATGGCCGCACAGGATACCTCCTACAGCCTTAGGAGGTCCTGCTTCTTGAAGAGCTTAGCTGTCCACCTACGGTCGCAGAAGAATGTCCATACTACCGTAGGGAAACCTGTTTCATAGTCCACCCTATCCTGACAGATTCTTTGCGTGTGTCAGACTTCCTACGGCCGTAGAGGGTACTTCCTACGGCCGTATAGCAGCCTTCTTTGACAAAACCGTGTGAACACCTTCCTACAGCTGCAGAGCCCATCTCCTACGGCCATAGGAGCCTCCGGTGAAAAATTCCTATAAATAGAACATCAAGTTCATTTGAAAAGTCGGTTTTCGTTAAACCCGGAAGTTGGAGAGGGGAGACGAGAGATTCACGACACACATAAACCCCTACCGAACCTCTGCCGAACCTCTGGTTCCGGTTCTAACTCCATTTCAACCTAACACATCCAAACACTCTCCCGAAACCCTAAAACGCCCGAGGAACCTTTCTTGGTGATTCTAACGCGGAGAGATTGGATCGAAAGGCTTAGAACAACATCTTGGAGCTTAGCTTGGGTATAATCTTTCCATTTCTGTTATCAGTCATGTACCCATGTATTCTAGATGTTGTAGTACTTACACTGATGTATATGGATAACTAAACTCATTTTACATGGGCCAAGATGATTCTTGGCTAGTTATGGCAATATATTTAACCTTTATGTTAACTTGATTCAATTATGCATGTTTAATCTTGAATACCATTGTGTTTCATCAACTTAGTATGTATAATCTGGTCATGTTCATGTGTAAGAATATGTTAGGATAACTCCTTCATGTTTAAGCATGTGGATATTCAATAATAATGTTTGAATCTCATTAATGTCATGTTAAGTATGTGATTAGAAATGACGCATCTTGCATGATTGTCTTTAGAAATCATTGTTGGGATATGTTTTGAATCATTTCACGTTCATCCATTATTGGTCATTTTTCTCCATATGTTGGTTTTATGCAAGCTTTATGATATCCGATGAAAATCTAGTCATTTGGTGTATTCATGGGTCAAGCATGCTACTAATGATTAAAGGATTCATAAAGATGTTTGTTGGTATGTTTAAGATGGTGAAATGAACTCACATGTACGCCTTTGATATACTGGTCTTGGTATTCAATGTGCCTATGACATGATTCATGTTTTAAGAAATGTTGGCTATACTAGAAATGGTAGGTTTAACATGTTCGTATCTGTAGTAATCATGTGGCTAAAACTGAGAATCCCTTAATTGTGAGGTTTGAATTTAGTAGAGTTTGTGACCCCATTGTACCAACTTGCATGTGTTTATGATCTGAGATTAAAGTCTAGATTGTAATTTGTTGTTGAATGGCTTTATGTAAGATTTAACTGTACTGTCGGATCCTTTCCTACTGCCACTGGGAGAAATCCCTATAGCTGTAGGTAGGTATCAACTCCTACGACCACTAGAAGAAATTCCTATAGCCGCGGGAGGTCATTTTTTACTACCATGTGTTGTTTATGCTTGTTTTAATTATATTGACTGCTTTGACACCTTTTTGGTCTTGAGGACTACTAGACATGTCATTTGAAAAGATGTATGTCCTTGCAGTCTGATTTAGACACGATCTGGTGGATCTGTAGTTGAACTCTGATATGCCATTGCTTGCCTAATCATGTTTGATTTATGAGTCTTGATAACTCGAGTGATTATTCTGAATGATAATTTGGTTTTGGAGTATTTGAACAGCATGCTATGCGCTCAATCTATTCAAGTCTTTATATTGAAATTTGTATTGTACTATTGCCATGATTAGTTAGGATGATTCGAAAGCCCGAGTGAATCTTTATCCTACCACTGCCTTCGGTGTTAGTTTAGTTTAATCTGTTTTAGTTACTCTGTGGATTAGCTTAGCTTATTACTTGCTTTTATTTTAACTCTGCTGGTCAAACAACGATGATACTTAAGTATTGGTAGATTCCTGTCCTGGTGGAACGATATCCGGTCTTACCCAGTCTATACTACTATTGACCAGGTCATACTTTCCTGAGTCGTGTGTAGTATCTGCTTTGTAATATCGTTTTTATAAATTTAAAACAAGGTTGTGATATAAGCTTTTAATCATCTTAAAAACCCATACGCGGGCTGCACACCATCTACAAAATGTAAAATACGCACTACAAACTAAAGAATGTGAAAGTTACGAAGGAAACAATATAGTAATAAGTATAGTACTACTAAAGGCGAACAATAGATCAGGAAAGAAATATAAAGTCAACATTGAAGTAATATTCAATACTGTAGCCTCAAAATCAATACAAATGATAGATCAAATCAAAATAGATCCTCATGAATTAGCATTAGAATGGAAACTATATGATTTAACAGAAAAAGAAAATGAAGTATTAATACCTAAAAGAAGTTACATATTCAAGACCCACATGGAATACAAACTTCAAGATTTGTATACTTTAAAAAAGAAGAAACACCCAAAGAAGAAGATGAAACATAATATAAAAAATCTAAGGAGCATTATAGATATTGGATTTGATAAATTTGAAGAAGAATTTGATTATAGCCTAAAAGATTACTTAGAAAAAGAAACTCACATGATTCAAAACAGAAGAAACAAATAAAAAATTAGAACAAATTATTAATAAGAAATTTACATAATTAAATATACAAGATGAAGTAGATGATATGATTATTGAATGCATAACAAAATTAGGTTTAACATACGAAGAAAGCTACAAAAAGCTACAAGAATATTACAATATACCATTAGAAGAAATGTTCTACAAGGAAAACCTATGTTATCAGATTTGTATAAACAAGATCAAAATTTTATGGATACATATATACCAAACTTAAACAAAAGAATAAAAACAGATTGGGGATAAGTAAGAAAATCTAGACAAGATGTAATACGAAGAAACTTATGGACAAAACCCATGACAGCATATCAACAAGAAACAAATATAAAAGGAAGAGGGAGTATGCTACCTATAGGTAATATATACAGTGTAGCATGTTAATACTAGAAAAAAAACAACAACAGTTATGATGAAATCTTAATATGGGAACAAACAGTAGGAAGAATGTGGGAAACAAGTAAAAAAGATAGCATGGACATGTTCGCTTACTTAGAAACCACATTAGGCCCAATAGCATTAGAAATTTGGCAAAGTAAAAAAGCCTAAGACCTAGATGAAGTCAACAGACTAAAACCCCTAGGAGATAATCCTAATATTAAGAGTAGACCCAGCAAAAAATAATACTTTATTACAAGATACAGCAATTAGAAACTTAGAACAATTAAGCATAGCAGGCATGAAATATATTAATGAATTTACTTTAAATTTTACAAGATCGTTATCACAAACTGGACAAGCTATGGATGACAATCTATGTGATAAATATTTTATAAAACTACCGACTTAAGAAAAATTATACATGAATTATGGAAAAATAATTATGAGAGTTATAAATTTATAGGAATAGGTCCTAGAATAACACACATTTTCAATATTAGAAGATCGATGTAAAGAAGTAGCCTTAAAAAAAACAATTAAAAAACAATGCATATGCATTTTGCGAAACAACCATTTATACACCACAAGCATATGGTTATTACAATAATAATAATAATAATAATAATAATAATAATAATAATAATAATAATAATAATAATAATAATAATAATAATAATAAAAATTATAATAATAATAATAATAATAGGAAAAGCTTAGAAAAAGTACTACATATAGAAAATGATATAAACCTTATATGATAGATATGTTAAAAAACCACAAACAAGAAGCTGCAAATGTTTCATATGTGGAGATGTAAACATTTAGAAAATAGATGTCCAAATAAAAATAAAAATATAGAAAGAAGTAATTTGGTAGAACATATAGGAGAATATGAAATAGAATTAGTATAAACAGGTAATTTTGATAACGAATCAATATATAGCATATGTAGTGATAATGAAACAGAAAAATCATTAAAAAAGTTACTTACACATATGTTAATATAAAAGAAGAAGAATGTGAACATAAGTAGATAAAAAATAGAGGTAATGTTACAATTGTGGTTATTATCACAGTATTGAAAAAAGATCACAATGTAACATTTGCTCTAAAGAAAATTGTTGTTTATGTCTTAAAAAGTATTTAATATAGAAGTAGCTAAAGGAAATGAAACACAAACAAAAGAAGAACCAAGTATATATAAAGAAAGAATAGAGAAATTAGAAATAACAGCTGAATTACATAAGTTAAAAATAGAAAATATAGAAGGAAAAATTAGATATATACAAGATATAGTTGAAAAGAAAAAACAAAAACAAGGCACTCTTATAGAAAACTTAGATATAGCCAAAATGTCATAAGAAAATACATATATAAAAACACAAGGATCCACAAATATGATTAATTTACAATGTAGATTATGGTTAAATGATAATAAATTTTTAGACTTAACAGCTTTATTAGACACGGAGCTACAAAAAATGTAATATCCTATAACATAGTACCACAATAATATCCTAAAGAACTATCTTAAAAATTAATTACTAGAACAATTCAAGATCAGTTAATTTCAATTACACATTAGATAGAACCAACACGAATACAATTTCTTGATTTCGCGGGAAATTATAGTATATAATATGATATACCACAAGTTAATATTAATCCAAAATATATTAAATCAAAAGATTTTGTTCTTGGCTTAAATTTCATATTAAGATTAAACGAAGCCTTAACAGTAACAAGAAATTTATTACACTTGGTAAACAAATATATAGTTTCCTACATCTCGTTATATAAATACATCAGAGTTTACTCGAAAGCGTGGTGGACAAGGTAATTTAGAATTTCTAAAACAAAACCAAAACCACAAAGCTTGTATAGAAAATGAGACACTTAAATTACTTACAGATTTTCTTACATATTAACTAGAAAAAGGAACAAATATTACAAAAAGCCAAAATTATCCTATAATCTTACATTTAGAGAAAATAGAACTTACAAGAGAAGATATTAAAAAATCAAAAGTACAACATGTGTGTAAATTCAAACCTAATAATACAGATATTATAATTAGGACAGCTAATATAGAATATAGTCCTTTAAACAAAAAAGAATTTCAAAAACAAATACCATAAATGATTAACAAGGATTAATTCAAAAATCATAAAGCCCCCACAAATCAGCAGCATTTATAGTAAGAAATCACAACGAAATAAAGACAGTTTATTAAATCTTATACAAAAGAAAATTGTATTTTCAAAGTTTGATAAAAATTAGATGTAATTTATAGGTTGAAGAAAGATTTAAACCATGGACAACTTTCACATGATCAGAAGGACAATACAAGTGGAATGTTCTTAGATTTGGATTAAAGAACACACTCTCCATATTTTAGAGATCTATGGATGACATATTTCTTAAATATGATTTTTGTTTAGGGTATATTGACGATATTTTAGTTGCTAGCGAAACAGTGCACGAACACGAGAAACAAATACAGACGATATTTGAAGAAAACCATCCCAATGCAATCAATAACAATTGATAAGAGTTATTCATAACAATGACATTCTAAACACTTCTTTTTCTACTCATTTAGTTGATCTTGAATTCCTTACACTCCTCCTAAACTTCATATTATATCCCTTACTAAAAAATGTCTAGGATGGAGGTGACCAATGTATTTTTTGTTGCAGATATTCAAAAGAATTGTGTGTCCAGGTGAATGCTCAACAGGTTCGGTTTTTGTTTGGTATTTGAGTGTGATAAGTTTGTTTTGACTAAAAATGGAATGTTTGTACGTAAAGGATATGCCATGGATGAGATGTTTAAGATGAATGTAATGGCCAATAAGAATGGAACTAATAGAATGAACTTTAGTTTTGCTTACATTCTTGAGTATTCTAATGTGTGGCATGGTCAGTTTGGTCATGTTAACTTGAAATCAATTTATTGTTTGATTAATATAAATATATACCTTCATTCCATATTGACTCAAGTTATAAATGTAAAACTGTTGTTGAGACAAAATTGACAAGGTTGCCTTTCAATTCAGTTAAAAGAAGAACCGAACCACTTGATATGATCCACACTGATGTGTGTGATCTAAAGTCGATTCCTACGAGAGGTGGGAACAAGTACTTCATCACATTTATTGAAAATAGTACATGATATTGCTATGTGTATTTAGTAAAAAGTAAAGATGAAGCACTAAAGAAATTCATTTTCCATTAATATGAAGTTGAGAATCAACTTAACAAGAAGATCAAGGTAGTAAGGAGTGATAAAAGAGGTCAATATGTGTCACCTTTTGCTCATTTATGTGTCGAACATGGAATCAGGCATGAATTTGTTGCCCTTCATTCTCCCCAGTAGAATGGAACTGCTGAAAAGAAGAATTGTACCTTAAAAGAATTGGCCAACGCCATGTTGATAAATTCTGAAATGAATAAGAACATGTGGGGAGAAGATGTTTTGTCAGCTAATTATCTTTTGAATAAGATACCTTCAAAGATAAGAATGAATCACGTTATGAATAAGACTACCTACATTGGACCCAAAACAGTATATTGCATATTATTGGTTATGCACATCATAGTAGTGCATATTGATTTCTTGTTCATGATCACAAGTCCCTGATATACATAAGAATCCAATAATGGAATCAAGGACTGCTTTATCTTTTGAGAATGTGTTTCCCAAGAAAAATGAAATCTCGTATACATTAGATGAAGAGGTTATTAACACGGATGAACAAGGACAATGTGAGAATTAAGAAGAGATTGTACCTAGACAATGCAAGAGGGCAAGGATTGAAAAATCATTTGGTCCTGATTTGCACACTTACATGGTTGAAAGTGAACCCAATTTTTACAGAGAAGCGGCGACTTCTTCAAAAAGGATCTCAATAGAAAGATGCCATCAAAAGTGAAATAGATACTATTTTACAAAACCACACCTAGGAGCTCGGGGATCTACATCTGGACTATAGGTGGATCTTCATGAGGAAGATGAAGACTAATGGTAGAATTGAGAAATATAAAGCAAGATTGGTGATCAAATGATATAGACAGAAATAAGGTCTAGATTACTTTGATACATATTCTCCGGTTACTCAAATAATCTCCGTTATGATAGTTCTTGCTATCACAACCCTTAGAAATTTGGAGGTTCAGAATATGGATGTAAAAAAGGGATTTCATAACAGGGATAGAAGAAAAGATTTATATGGAGCAACCTGAGGGTTTTGTCGCCCTAGGGCAAGAGAAGAAAGTTTGTAAACTTTTTAAGTCATTGTATCGCCTAAAGAAAGCTCCAAAACTGTGGCATCAAAAGTTTGACCATGTAATGCTAGAATGTGGTTTCAAATAAATGAATACGATAAGTGTTAATGTGAAAGACAAAACTCAAGGATACGTTATCCTATGTCTATATGTAGACTAAATGCTTATCGTCAAAAGTGATAAGAAAATAAAAAAGTCCACGAAGGATATGTTGAAGGCAAGGTTTGACACGAAAGACATGGGTTTGGCGGATGTAATTATTAGAATCAAAATTACACAAACCCAAAGTGGACTTGTGTTGAGTCAAACACATTATGTGCACAAGATTCTTAGAATATTTAATGCATGTGATTGTAGTATATCTAGTACTAAAATTGATACTAGTCGGCATCTATCCATGATTAAAGGAGATAATGTTGAACATGTAGAGTATTTAAGAATCATTGACAGTTTGATGTATGTCATGAGTTATACGAGACCTGACTTAGGATACACTATGAGTAGGCTAAGTAGCTACACTAGTAATCCAAGTGTTAAACATTGGAGGGGTATGACAATGTTGCTTTAGATCCATTAATGAAATTAGGTAAAGAGTTAGGGGGTGTTTGGTTGGTGTCATTTAGGAAGATTTCATGGGAATGGGACTTTAAATCCCTCCAAATGTGGTGTTTGGTTTAGTAAAAGAGGATGGGATTTTAATTCCCAGAATTTTATGAAATCCCATAGATGAAGGATTTAGAAATCCTCCCACCCCCTAGTATTTTGAAAACCCTCATATGAGGTATTCTTTCCGGCGACCCTCCGGTGAATATTCCAGCAAAGAAATCCTGGTCGTTCAAAGAAACCCTAGTCCTCACACCATAAGGGTCGCCTTCGAGAAACCATAGCTCACAAACAGTCACCGTCGACCATCACTGTCGACCTCTTCCTTCGTTGCCGTCGCAAACAGTCGCCGTCGACTTCTTCCTTTGTCATTGCCTTTGCAAACTGTCGCCGTTCAACAAACCCCGGTTCCTTCCTCGGTTGCCGTTGATCTTCGCCTTCGTAAACCTTCACCGTTCGCCTTCGCAAACCCCTAGTTCACCGTCACCGTTCACCTTCGCAAACCCTATACCGCCGCTGTCGCCTTCGCAAACCCGCCTTCAGCGTTGTCGCCTTCGTTCACAAACCCTAGTTCACTGCTCGCCTCGCCGTCGATGTTCGCCTTCACCGTTGACATTTTCCACCATCGACGTTTGCCTTCTCCCTGGGGTACAGATGTGATTGTTGGTGGTGGTATGGAGGTTACAGGTGGTGGTGTAAATACCATCTAAAGAATTAGAAATAAATACAACATTGTATATTAAATCCCACTAAATGTAAATCCCATCTTAAAAGCAAATCCCACCAAAAACAATACTTGAACAAAACACCCCTTTCGTTTGTAAGTTGTCTAGAGGAATGAGTCAAAAGCCCTTGAATGAATAAGTTTATATGAAGGAAAATCTTAACCAAATAACTAGTGATTCCAAGATCTGGTTTCAAAAGTACAACCTACTTAATTGTATAAATTAAATGATTTCAATGTGAGGGGGTTGATTAACTTCTTAGTCCCTTTCCTATAACCAGTGACATTGAAGTAAGGTTAAGGTTATTACTTTTAATGATTCCTAGAGAGAATTACCTAGTGAGAGAGAAGTGGGGTCTCTTCAAAGGGAATTATGTGGGCGTAATTCCTAAGAGCTCTTATAGAACTAGGCTAGTGTTCCATTACCATATTGGTCACGACTATGAGGATTTAACCACGTTAGGAACAGTCTTGTGTAAAGTGTATTGTCGTCTACAAAGGCAGTAGCTTAACTCAAGGACATCACGTCTACTAACAACTACGACACTAAGTATATTTCACCAGAGAGGGTTCAAAGGGTAACACCTACCTATCCTACGCATATTTCAACCCTTGAAATTTTATCAAAACTTTCGTGTGGTTTCAGTCAATCTATATTGATGTGAGGGATTGTTGGAAAAACATGTTTTCCATGTTTTTGGATACAAGTAAATATATATATATATATAATATTTTATTAGTGTTTAGTTGGTTTATGTACTCCTTGAAGAGAGATTCGTAACAAACTAAGGAGTTTCCGCAAGTGAGCTAAGGTGAATGAGATATCGAATCTCAAAGTGGAGTATTTGGAATGAAAATATGACTCTGGAAACATGATTTTTACATAGGAGCGGGAAGAAACTTGAAATGTGTATTTAACCATACTAAGAAGGCTTGGTAAGCTTCTATGTATGCTTTTACTCCACCTCCTACCTGCGCACAAGGAGGGTGCAGAATCTATATTTCGTAGGCTAAATTCTTCGAACTTGTGTGTGGGCGTGTCTTGCGGACACGAATGCTGCTCCACAATTTTGGGCTCACGCAACCGGGTTTTGCTACACACCAATTTTGACTTTTTTGTTTTCTTTTACTAGAATTTTCGGAAATCAATAAATAGGAAATTAAGTAAACTTGAAAAAAATTTAGGATATTATTATTCGAATCAAATATCCAAGATATGATATATGAATATAAAATCAGATACAATTTCAATATTAAAACCCCATTGCAATGTGCGGGTACATATGTCTCGGTGTAAATAATGACGAGACAATAACTTAAAATAAAATAACATAATATAATGTAATATGATAGATGTACTTTAATATATTTCTCACATGAGATGAAAACATTAATTGTAATGTGCTCCTTAAATACCCCCACTAACACTTGCATCTTCTGACAAAGAAAAATGAATGGTTCTTTGACGATTCTCGTTTTCCTTCTCTTGATTTCATATAATGGTATGTATCTAACTACTTTTGTTTAACTTAAACAAATATTTTTATTGGTTGTTTTCTTTCGGGTTTACGATACCAAAATGTATCTATCGTGTCATGTTATGCAATTGTGTGTATTGAAATTTAGAAATTTCTATTGTGTGTATCAAACTTCAATTTATTGCAATTGTATGTAGTTTGGTTACATAAAAAAATGTATAGGCTTAGTACATACAATAGAATGTTTAATACACACGATATTGACAAATTAAATGTTTGTTATACACAATAGAAAATTTAAAAGTCCGATATATACAATAGCAAAATGCGACAAGTTTGATACATTTTAATGAACTAAACCCTTTTCTTTCCATAACGACTAACCAACACTTATTTTTGTCTATGAAAAGTCGGGAGAAGCAAACATGATAAACCGGAGAAAGATGTGTGAGGTGTACAGAGAACGTGAACCAAATTGCCATGATGATGTTTGTAAAATAATCTGCGTGAAAAATAAAAGATATGATGATGGCAAATGTGATGAGGATGTTTTTGGTGGGTATTGTATTTGTTATAGTCGTTGTGCTTCATTAAAAGCAAACAAATTCATAACATCACCAAATTGACATATGAAATCATGCAAGTTCATTATTAAATGATTACCATTTAGTTTTGGCTTCTTTATTTTCCACTACATATATGTGACATTAATTGTAATAATTTCTATTAGACACAATTTACATATGAAAACCCCTATACTTAAATTTAGTATTATATGTGTTGGAAAAATAGGAATATAATTTATATCCTCTTTTGTTAATTCAAAGATTTACAATATGTTTATAAATTGTATACACTAACATTAACATATGTGCACATATACATCTATATATAATCAAGCAAATAAATATTTATATTTGTTTGTTACAAAATTAAATCGTATAAATCGTCCAAGATAAAGCGTCATCAACGTCCAAGAAGAATCGCCATCAACGTTCAAGATGAAGTCTTCGTCAAATATACCTACAAGAATAAATTCAAATGATATGAGCATAAAGATAAAATAATTAAAATTAGTTTAACTTTTTATAGAATTATTTTTATAAAATATTTTATAAAAATGGACAAATTTTTTATAAACTTAATTGTGTTGGTTGATTAAATCTAAGAACTTCCCATTTTAGCAAATACCAAATACAATCCCACTTTGAAACAATACACCACCATAATTAGCAAAGGAATCTCCCAAAGGGGTAAAATTCCAACATGCTTTGTGTATTGGTTTCCAAGCTTCCATTTTTGTGTTTAAATTCAAACAATAGAAGTATGGGATCAACCAACCTTTTGAACATCTACTTTTCAGTTGATTTTTATGGTAAAAATAAGTTGAGTGTGGTTTTAAATAAAGCCCAGCGTCTATATTGCAAAGAACAAGAAATGACAGATGTCTGACGGTCGATGACACGGTCGACCGTGGTTCGACCGTGAGATGTCTGGACAGTTTTGAGACTTGGACCTTTTTCCTTATTTAAACAAACTCAAACCTCATTCATTACTTACCTCTTGCAAACACAAAACATTCAGAATACTCTCTAACACTTGAGCTCATATCTTTGAATATTAATTCATCTTTCAAGTTCAAGATTCAAGCAAGAGCAAAGCCATCAAAGCTTAAACACTACTTCTACATTCTATATCATTTGTAATAGTGTGAGGATCAACTCTAGCCTTTCAAATTAGAGTGAAGTGAGGATCAACTCTAGCCTATAGAATTAGAGTGAAGAAAGGTTATCTTTACCTTATTTGCAAGTTTGAAGATTAATCTTGCGAGTATAAAAAGAGAAGTGTAAAAGGTTTATCTCTACCTTCAAAGAGAGAAGCTAGTAGATCAAACTCTTGGTGGGTGAGGCCAAGGAGTGGATGTAGTGCAAGTTTGTTAACACTTGCATGAACCACTATAAATCATTGTGTTCAACTTGTGATTGGTGATATCTCTCTAACTCTATATCTTTTATTTTCTTGCAAGAACTCTTAAAAACTTCAAAAATTGGACATATAACCTATTCACCCCCCCCCCCTCTAGGTTCTAACAATTGGTGTCAGAGCAAGTTGCTCTTGATAATTTTTGAAAACTTGCTTTGAGTGTTCTAAAACATTTTTCAAAAATTCTTTGAGTTAAAAATGGGACAAAACTTTGTAGAGGGGAATTCTATGGTTAGACCTCCACTTCTTGAAGAAGAAGGTTTTTGTTTTTGGAAACAAAGGTTTATGACTTATGTTAAAGCCAAAGATGTTGATCTTTGGGAAATCATAGAGAATGGTGATCATGTGCCAAAAACCTTGGATTCCAAAATTGATGCATATGTACAAACTCCTAAGGACAAATGGGATCAAGATGACAAGAAGATAATTTCTAAATTTTTTGAAGCAAAACTCTTTTTATACAATGCACTACCTAGAAAAGAGTATGAAAGAGTTTTTATGCTAGATAGTGCAAATGAAATTTGGAAATCTCTTGTCACCACCCATCAAGGAAATGCTCAAGTCCTAGACAACAAGGTTGAGTTGCTTGTACAACAATATGAGCAATTTAATATTCTTGATGAAATGAGCATTGATGAAGCTTTCTCTAAGTTTAATACTGTTGTCACTAGTCTCAAGTCACTTGGGACTAGTTATTCTAACAAGAAAATTGTGAGAAAGTTTCTTAGGGCTCTTTCACCAAAATGGAGAGCTAAGGTGACGGCTATTGAGGAGTCAAAGGACTTAAATCTACTCCAAATGGATGAGCTTATTGGAAACCTCAAAGTGTATGAGGTTATCATGCAAAAAGATGATGAAATAGCCAAATTGAAGAAGGAGAAGTCCAAATCTATTGATCTCAAAGCCAAACATGTTAAAGAATCCTCAAGTGATGAGGAAGATGATGGCAATAGTGATGATGATGAAGAATATGCTATGATGGTGAGAAATTTCAAGAAATTCTTCAAGAGAAAGGGTAAGCATGTAAAGGCTCTTTTTGACCCAAAGAAGTACAAGCAAAGTATTGATGCAAAGAAAGACAAGAAACCATCAAGAGAATGCTATGGGTGTGGTGACTCTTCACACCTCATTGGTGATTGTCCAAAAGTTGCTTCAAAGAAGAGAGAAAACCACAACGCATTCCTAGGAGGAGCATGGAGTGATAGTGGTGATGAAAATCAAGATGACATCAAGGAGGAAACATGTCTCATGGCATTTGAGACAAGTGAGGTACAATCCGATTCAAGTTATTATAGTGATAATGACCAATATGATTAATTGTGTGACTTTAGCTCAAAAATACTTGCAAAAAATGAGGAACTAAAGATTGAAAACAAAATTTTGAAAAAGGAGATTGAAAAGTTAAACTTGATTATTAAAAATTTACAAAGTCAAGTTGTTCCTCATCCATCTCCAAGCTTGATAAGTTTGGAGACCAAGCTAAAGACAAACTTTGACAACTCCACCTTGTCAAAATTTGAAGAGAGCACACATAGGCTAGATGAAATGCTAAAAGTCCAAAAATCATCAAATGATAAGGGTGGTCTTGGTTTCTCAAGTCTTTCAAACAACATGCCTAAGAGCCATGTGACACAAATCAAATTTGTGAAAGAAAAAGGGAAAGAAAAAATCCAGGAGGTTCACAAGGGAAGGAGAGATATACCAACTCCTATGCTCCAGCAAATGATGAAGTTTAGTGAATCAACTTTCCTTGAAGAATATTCCTTCTAGACCAAATTGAAGTCCACACCAAGTAGCTCCTCACTCCCTTTGTGCTAGCAAATGTCCACGGAACTCACTACCTTTAGTAGAACCTTTAGACGAGCCCCTAATCTTCTAGAACACTATGGTATCTCTCAACTCACTCGTTAGAGAACACTCACAAGTGTATCTATGAGTGAATTGGCAAAAAGGATCAAAGGAAAGTGTTAGAAGGTCCTTTCAAAGACCCAAAAAACGACCTTATATCTCCCCACGGCCGGCCAAGAAGTGTGTCCCAATTGGACCAACAAATTGGTCCAATGAGAATTCAATTGACTTGAAATTCTGCCTTTACGGCTTCTTCAGGGACTCTCACGGGCCGTGAATCACATATGACTCATGAACCGTGCTGCCCATTTGGAACTTGTGGCGGCAGAATGCTTCACGACCCGTGGAGCATCCTTCACGGTCATGAAGCCTAGGTCAACTTGAATTTGACCATTTTGACCAACTGTTTTTGCCTAGGGCGGTCACTAAGCCCGCACTTCATCGGCAGTGATACGGCCTACGTGTGTCACTGGGCACACACCAACATATTTCGATACAAAGGGATGCACATAATAAAAAATATAATGTTTTGTATTTTTTTTTTTACATCTTAAAGTATTCTTCATGTATTATCAAACATATTACACCAATTAATTTTGTAATTCGGTTGTACTTTAACAAAGTAGGTGATCCTTTTTTCGGTTCTTAGAGGACTTAATACTTATACAACGATCAACCTATATATAGCTAACTGAAAGCATTCGGCTAGAGGTATCTCTCATATTGTTCATATTTGAATACATAGCATTTACAAATCGAAGTTTTTATGAAAAGTTTGAAAACCCAGAGCTATTAATAAAAAAATCAAAAATTCTTCGAGTAGTCATGGTTTTTAATTGTGTATGTGCTTGATCTATGATCGCCTAGTGTTATAGAATCATTAGGAATTTATTTCAAACGAACTGTTAATTTTTTAAGGTTGTTTTCAAATTCTTCCTGTTCTTGAGTATTCCATCAAATTAACACCTATTTTGGATAGAAAATGGATTAGAAAGTGTTTGTTAAGTTAGGAAAATCAATTGGGGGAGGAATTTTGAACTTACAAACAACTTTGGATTGAGATTTAATTTGGTGTTCATCAGCAGAAGAAGAACCGAATACGGGTTGAAAATTCAAGGGAAACCAGAAATTGATACTTGGAAAATCATAAGTATAATCCAACCGAATTCGGTCACGAAAGGAGTCTAACTGAATTCTTTTCTATTAACCGAATTTCGACATAATCTTTCCTTCAACCGAAATCCAACATAATCCATAACTGAATTCTAAGTTCAACCGAATTGTGACTTAGAGATTTCAAAAGTTCAAGGACATCCAAATTTCATAGTCAACCAAGTTTCAAATTCATTCGATTTCTATCAATCGAATTCGGTTGTTAAATAGATTTTTAAACCAAGTTATCAAAGAATTCCCAAGATCAACCGATTTTGGTCACCATCTTATAACCGAATCTTAATCCCAATTTCAACCGAACTCAGTTAAAAAAAATTTTGGTAAATCTTATCCAAATTTTCCCAACTTCTGAAATCCGATATCAAAGTTGAATCTTGTCAAAATATTTGACACCCGAATTCGTTCATTCATAACCGCTTTTAATTCGAATTTCAAAACCAAAAGTATCAACCGATTTTCAAACCCGATACTAGAACCGAATTTGATCAACTGATTATCAACACCCAATTCAAACAACAAGGAAGATCATTTCTAAAGAAGTTAGAATGTCAAAAGAAATTCTTACGATTGGTATTGATTCTAAATCCCCGGTGTCGTATAGAGGTGAACATAATGTTTGAAAGGGAGATTTATGGATTTTATAGATCACATCAACAATTATGGTGAGCTAATGAAACAAAGCATCCTCAAAGGTGATGGTATGTTCTGGAGAATCATAAAGGCTGACCCAGAGAACCATCCCCCCATATTGTTTGATAGGAGACTGAAAACTCCTATTCAACTCACTACTGAGGAGAAAGAATGTGTTAAATCTGATAAGTTGGCACGATATTATCTAAGACAAGGTTTATATGCTGAAATTTATTCGCAAGTTGATAGTTTGTCTATAGCTAAAGAAATATGGGATGAGCTTAAGAGGTAGAAGCAAGGTACTGACGAAGGTACACTGATTATGGAAACCTTGCTAGTAAACACCTTCCATGACTTCAAGGATAAAGACTAAACTCCTCATTGACACATACGTAAGATTTTGCAAGTTGTAGAATGAGCTGAGCAATCATAAAGTTCATAAATCTGATCGAGCTACAGAAAAAACATCAGGCTACTGAATAGCCTTGGACCTGAGTGGAAGGCACACGTTAAATTGAACAAAAAGATGAACAAGAACCTTAAAGTTGTCACATTCGACGAGATTTACAAGGAGTTGAATCAATACAAGAAGCTAGGATGTACTGCTGACTACAACTCCTAAGATAACAGTAGGAGCTATGTGTGACTTACACTAAGTCAAAGGGGTGTTATATGTAAGTTTCATAGTTGGTTAAAGGTTGTTAAAGAGGGTTGTTAGGAGCTAAGGTTGGATGACAGCTGGAGGTTAACATCTGAAGGATGACTGACAGCAGCTGGAGGCTGGACGTCAGACCTCAGATGTATGGACCTTCTGCTATATAAGGTCCATCAGCTGCAGTTTCAAGCAGGAGATCAGATTCTTTTTCAGTTTTCATTCCTTTATATTGGTTCATTCTTTAGTAGTTGTTTTGTATTCTTCATAATCTTTATAATAATGAGAGTTTAATTCCTTCAATTCAATAGTTTTGTTCTTGATTTTCATCTTTGATACTACAAATTGGTATAAGAGCTCCAAGGCTCAAACGATTATGGGAGAAAGGAAGGTCTGTGGGTTTTAATCAAAGAAGAAGGAAGATCACGGTGGTTGTTTCTGATCAGAGTTGAAGCAATCAAGGTGGAGGAGAAGGATCTCAGGAAGAAGATCATCAGGAAGAAGGTTCTTGAAAGTTTCTTGAAAGGTTCTTGAAAGTTTGTTGAAAGGTTCTTGAAAGTTTCTCAAGAAGAAGAAGATTCACGGTTGTGAAGGGATGGCTCCTCCCATGTTTCAGATCGAGAAATTTACCGAAAAGAACAACTTTAGTCTATGGCGTCTCAAGACGAGGGCAGTGTTGAACAGGGAATGAAAAAAACTCATTGATGAGAAAGAAGCTGCAGAGCTTAAACAACAAGATGAGAAGGCCAATTCTACGATCTTGTTGTCGTTATCAGATGAGGTTTTGTATGAGGTTTCAGATAAAGATACAACAGCAAGTCTATGGCTGAAACTTGAATCACTTTGCATGACGAAATCCCTCGCAAACAAGTTGCTACTGAAGCAACGTTTATTCTCTTTGAAGATGAAAGAAGGCTCAGTGCTGAAGGATCATCTTGATGAGTTAAACTCAATCTTGATGGAGCTCAAGAATGTTGATGTAAAGATTGAAGACGAGGTTGCGGCGTTAATCCTCTTGGTCTCTTTACTACCATCGTTTGAGAATTTTGTTAACTCGTTTGTTTTTGGAAGAGAAACGATTACGTTGGAGGAGGTGAGGTCAAGTTTGCACTCACGGGAGCTGCGACAAAAGGCTTCAGGTAACGTTTCTGATGCAGCTGAAGGAGCTGTAGGTCTGTTTGTGTCAAGAAAAGATGAACCAGATCCTGATTGTTCAGACAAAGGAAAAGGTAGACAAAAAAATGGTAGATCTTGGTCACGAGGAAGGAAACCCAATCTAAAGGATGTGTGTCACAGGTGTGGTGATACAGGGCATTGGATGAATGAATGTCCTAAGAGCAATTCGAATGGGTCGAATGCAAACGTCACTAGGGACGATGCAAGCTCTGAATCGGAATTGGTTCTCATGGTGTCAAGTTGTGTTGGAAGGTCAGACATGTGGCTTATGGACTCAGGTTGTTCCTTTCATATGTGTCTAAACAGAGGTTGGTTCTCCTCATATCAAGAAGTGGATCTTAGCAGTGTTTTGATGTGTAACGATGCTCCTTGTCGGGTGGTTGGTGTTGGATCAATCAAGATTAGGATGTATGATGGTATGATAAGAGCACTGTTGAACGTAAGGCATGTTTCGGAATTTAAGAAGAACTTAATTTCGATGAGTATGTTGGATGAGGAAGGATTTAAGTATTCTTGTGTAGGTGGAGTACTTAAGGTGTCTAAAGGTGCCTTAGTGGTGATGAAAGGTGTAAGGGAGTCTAATCTATATGTGCTGAAGGGGGAGACTGTAGTGGGGAAAGGTGCAGCTGCTGTCTCACAAACACAGGAAGAAGCTTCAGAGTTGGTGAAACTCTGGCACATGAGATTGGGTCATGTTGATGACAAGGGTATGGTGCTTCTTAGTAAACATGGTCTATTGTGAGGACACGATGTGGAGAAGCAGAGCTTCTATGAACATGGTGTTTATAGGAGTAAGGGTTATCGATTATGGTCACCATCTAAGAGGAAGACAATTGTGAGTAGGGGTGTAGCTTATGACGAGAAGTTAGTGGTCTCACAAGAGGGTCTTGAGGGTGTATCTAAGAAGGTTGAGGATAGTGGTCTTGACATGGAGTCGACTCATGAGGATACGGACCTTGATGGTAATGTTCAAAGTATGTTTGTCAAGATGGTTGCAAACTGGGATGATGGACAAATTAGTGGTAGGTCTGTGGAAGGTCAAGAGGAACCTGAGGAGGTAGATACACAGGAGGATGTAGACGTTGGTTTACAAGGTGAAGGTGGAGCTGACCAAGGAGCTGATGAGAATGGTTCGTTGGCTAGGGATCGATATTGGATGCAGTTTGAACCTCTGGTCAGATATGGTTTTGAGGTTCTGGTTGTGTATGCTTTGCAAAGGGCAAAGGAGGTTGGTAATTCCCATGAACCAAGGGCTTATGGCGAAGCAGGTGTTTCGAAGGAAGCAGGTTTGTGGATGGGGGCAATGACAGAGGAGATTGAGGCTCTTCATAACAATGGAACTTGGGTTCTTGTTAAGTTGCCTAAGGGTAGGAAATTCATGGCATGTAAGTGGTTCTTTAAAAGGAAGGTCGGCTTGGAAAGGTCTGAAGATGAGCGTTACGATGCACGGTTTGAGGCTAAAGGGTATAGCCAGAAGGAAGGTGTGAAGACGGCGTTTCTTCATGGTGGTCTGGAGGACATGGTGTGTTTGCTCTGGAGGTCATTCTATGGGTTGAAGCAGACTCCAAGGCAATGGTACAAACGTGTTGATACTTTTGTGATCAAGCATGGGTTTGTAAGGAGCTCCTATGACTGTTGTATGTACCTTCAGAAGTTGAAAGATGGAAGCTTGATGTACGTCGTGGTGTGTACAAGGCTGGACCTAGCTCGTGTAGTGTCAAAGTTTTTGATCAATTCCAAGAAGGTTCGTTGGGTGGCAGTGAAAAGATTTTATAGGTACTTGAAAGGTGCTTCACATGTTGGTCTCATCTGTGGAGGTAATAAAGGATGGTTTGTTACCAGGTTCTCTGATTCCGACTACGCAGCAGGCCTAGATAGAAAAAGGTCTGTAACAAGTTATGTAGTTATGTTGGGAGAAGCAGTGGTTAGTTGGGAGGAAATGTTACAACCTTTGGCTTTGACAGAAGCTGAGTACATGGCTTTGGCAGAAGCTACGAAAGAAGCAAGCTGGTTGAAAGGACTAGTGGGTGTGACTTAGCTTAAGTCAAGATGGAGATTGTAGGAGCTATGTGTGACTTACACTAAGTCAAAGGGGTGTTGTTGGGAAGATGATCTCATTAGTTTACATTTGATGAGACAAAGTTAAGTTTGTATGATGTGTTCTATATATAACTTAAACAGAATTATGAAGCTTAGTCAGACTGAACACTTATAGTGATTCAGACTGAGTATAAGCTGAGTATAAACTGAGCATATGTTCGACCAGTTTATACTACACCTTAGTTAGTTTATTAATATGTTTAATAAGCTGTGTATGTCACATAAGGTATATATCGAGTATTCAGCTTGATGTGTTTCAAGCTGAGTGACTCAGCTCAAAAGCAGAGTCAACTCGATAGAGTTACTAAATATGTTTTAGTAAATTCTTTAGACTTCTAAGGATGAGTTAATAATTATACATGTTAGTTCATGTTTGTTTTTGAGTGTGTTCTCGAAGAACTCAGCTTGATGAGTTTCAAGCTGAGTAACTCAGCCTGACTAAAGAAGTCAGTTTAAAAGAATTTAAATGTGTATTAAATTCTGTTCTATCTCTCTATATCTACGGGAAGGATAAGAAGACTTCAGAATCAAGGTTGAAGATTGAAGACTCAAGATAAGAAGATTCAAGATTCCGAGTTATCCGATAGTTAGTTAGCAAATTAGGATTAGTTCAGTTTGTTAGGAACCGTAGCAACAGGATTATAAATACTTATCTCCTGATAAGTTTAGAGGGACGACGATTCTGAAACAAGTTGCAGAGCCAAACCTCACCTCATCGTATGTGTTACGAATCTTGATTACTATTTGTCAGTTCAACGTGATCAAGAAACTCACAGATTGCCAAAGTATTCATGTGTTCGAATATTCACATTTGTTGTGAAGATTGGTAAGTAATCATAAGTTGATTGAATCTGTGTAAATCCTGTTTAGAGAGTCGTCAGTATCTATAATCATAAGTTGATTATAGATAGCTAAGTTTGAGAGATTGAGAAATTTATATTAGGTGGTTATATATCAAGAGTTGCTTACTTGATAGTTATTGTAATCATCTTCTTATTCAAAGCATTGTAATCATATTCTTTATAAAAGCATTCATTTAATTGTGCTTTGATTTACTGTGTGTGACACTTTTATTTTATTTGTTCAATTTCCGCAGAAAGTGTATTCAACCCCCCTTCTACACACCTGTTGCTTGTTGTTATTCTCATACAAGGGACCAACAACTGGTATCAGAGCAGGCTGAACGATTTCATAAGTTGGAAGTTCAAGATTCTGAGAAAGTTTACAATGTCTACAAGCAACAATTCTTCAAACTTTCCACAGATGTCTGCCAAAGGTTGTCCCATATTTGATGGGTCTGACTATCCTACGTGGAAGTTCAGAGCCATGCTATTCCTCAAATCCATTGACAACCGTATGTCAAATATTGTCACAAAAGGACCTATAATCCCCAAGATTCCTCCTTCTGTCAGTGATACGTCTCCTGGCAGATCTGAAAAGGAAACAAGAAAGCCTATTGCATCTTGGACTGATGAAGACTGGAAACTTTTCAATCTGGATGATAAGGCTAAAAGTGTTCTAGCAAATGCCCTGACTAATGAAATTTTGCGTACTGTGACTGGGTATCAATCTGCAAAAGATATATGGGATACACTGAGTGTTACCTATGAGGGCACAGATCTGGTCAAACAGCAGAAGAAGAATCATTTGAATAGATCCTACGAAAACTTCTTCTCAAAGAAGAATGAAACCTTGTCTGATTTGTTCACAATGATTCACTACTTGATAAATGACCTACTAAGTGTGGGTGTAAAGAAAGATGAAGCTGAACCTGTGCTGAAATTTCTGGATGTGTTACCAGAGAGGTTTAATGATGTAACTACAGCACTGAGGGCTGGAGGAACACTGCACGTGTATAACCTACAGTCTATATATGGGTTCTTGCTCAATCATGAACAGATCACGGAACACAAGAGAGCTTCTCAACAACAAATCAAGGAGTCTTTGGATAAGAGTGAAGTTGCATTGGTTGCACAGAAAAAGAAGAAAAGTTCCAAGACACTAGTTGTTGAATCTGAAACTGAGTCAGAATCTCAAGGTGACCACTCAGACTCAGACTCAAGTGATACTGATGATGTTCAGAATATCACTGAGCAAATGACAATGTTAGCCAGACGTTTGAGAAGAGCTCAAAGAGGAAGAGGAAGATCTGACAGGGGAAAAGGAAAGAGTTCCTTTGATCCCAAGAATGTTGTGTGCTTCAACTGTCAGAAGAAGGGACATATTGCTGCTGAGTGCCGATCAAAGAAGGTGGAATCAACATCAGATGTTGATAAGAATGCTTACAGAGCTGATAAATACAAGAAGAAATATACTCAGCTCAAGAAAGGAAAGCCAGAAGACAAACCCAGTGTAAAAGGGTTATATGCTGAAACCTGGGATACAGAATCATCCACCTCAGATGATGATGTATGTCTGATGGCTCAAGAAGATGAAGAGTTGGAAATTCATGAGGTTGATTATGGTATGTCCGAATCAATCTTTGAAGCTGACATGAAGGAAGCTGAGGAAAACAGCAAGCTCAGTGATTGGGATCCTACTTCCATGTACAAGGTCAGTAATTTCTACTCTTATACTGATGAAGAAAAGGGTCTTGCTTTTGATTATCTGCTAAATGATTTCAAGACCATCCTTAAGTCTCAGACTGACCTCAAAGCTGAAACAGCTAAACTTAAAGATGAGATTAAGGAAAATCAATCTCTCATTGATGTTGGTAAGAAAGCACAATGTGATCTTGAATGTCAAAGACACATTAACAAACTTCCAAGTGAAGAACTTCAGGAAGCTAAAGACAAAGCTGACCAACTTCAAAAGGTCACTGAGTCTTGGTGTAAGTCATCAAAGCTTGCAGAAAAGTGCATAAACCAACAAATTCCTAAACAGGTAAAGGCTGTACTTGGAGGTGACTATCAAACAGCAGCTTATGTAGCTGATGATAAAATAGCAAGTACAAACTCTGAGAAGGATAGACTACTGATTGAGTCTCAGAAGTCAGCCTCAGAGAAGAAACATGGTCAAAACATTAAATACAATATGTTTGTAAGGGCTAAAGATCATGCAAATGAGTGTTCAACATCTAAACAGCATGGTAAGTCTATGCAGGAAAGATTAGGCACTCAGCCTATTCAAAGAACTTCAGTCATTGAAAGGCTTAATCCAAATCCTTTTAAAAGACAACACTCTCTATCTGGCTCGGAGAGAAGTTACAAGAATAGGAAGACCACTGTAAGTCATAGGTCAAATCACAACCATGGTAAGTCCAAAGTTGTGGATCTTGGTAAGTCCAAGAAGATCAACAGTGGTAAGTCCAAACCTGTTGAAACTGGTGAGTCCAGTAAGCATGACAAAGGTAAGTCCAAAGTCATGGAGAAGAAGTTTGTTTGTCAAACTTCTAAGGATAACAAACAAAGATCTGACAAAGGTAAGTCCAAAGTCAGTGATCATCAAGTGAATCAACTTGCAAAGAAAGTTGAAAAGTTATCCACCACTTACAATCATAAGACTGAGAGTAAGTTCTCACAAGGATTGTTAGACACTCTACCTCCTGTAATCATTGGTAGAAGGAGATGCTATAAGTGCAGAAGTAGAGGTCATGAGGCTAAGGACTGTGATGCAGAAATCTCAAGGCCTGAACAATAACAAGCTGATCAGCTTACACAGGACTCAGCTCCTGCTCAAGCTGAACAGTTAGTTCAACCCGATGAAGATGCTAAGTGCTCCTCATCAGAACTCACCAAGAAGTGGGTTCCCAAACAAAACTAATGTGTTTAGTTTTCATATCATGTGCAGGGTTCAAGTAAATGGTACTTGGATAGTGGATGCTCAAGGCACATGACTGGGTGGAAAGGACTTCTTAATGATTTCCAAGAAGATGAAGGTCCTAAAGTAACATTTGATGACAACTCCCATGGAAGAACTAAAGGCTATGGGAAGATGCAAGCTGGCAAGGTTACTTTCCAGAGGGTTGCATATGTCAAAGGCCTCAAACAAAACCTGATTAGTATCAGTCAATTGTGTGATAAAGATAATGTTGTTACTTTTAGGAAGAAAGCAGGAACAATTTATAATGCTAAGGGAAAGCCTGTATTAATAGCTAAAAGAGAAAGAGATGTGTATCTACTTGATCTAAATTCTGCTGATCCCTATAATGAAACCTGCTTATATTCCCAATCTGTTCCTAAGATGAGTTGGTTATGGCATAAACGTTTATCTCATTTAAATTTCAAATATATAAATATGCTATCCAATAAAGAGTTAGTCTCTGGATTACCAAAAATCACATTTGTCAAAGACAAATTGTGCTCAGCTTGTGAACAAGGGAAGCATCATAAAGAGTCCTTTAAATCAAAGAAAAATTTTTCAATAACAGACCCACTGCATATGTTGCATATGGACCTGTTTGGACCCATAAGTACTCCAAGCCTAAGTGGTAAGAAGTACACACTGGTGATAGTAGATGAGTTCTCATGATTCACCTGGGTAATATTCCTTAAAGCCAAAAGTGAGGCTGCCCTGGAGATAATTAGTTTCATCAAAAGGGAAGAGCTGCAAAAAGGTTTGTCCGTAAAGCAACTTAGAAGTGATCATGGGACTGAGTTCAGAAACTCAACTCTTGAAAACTTCTGTGAACAAAAAGGAATATTACAAAATTTCTCATCTGTCAGAACTCCACAACAAAATGGAGTTGCTGAAAGGAGAAATAGAACCTTGATTGAGGCGCCTAGAACAATGCTATGTGAGGTAGGATTGAAACTCTATTTCTGGGATGAAGCTGTTAGTACAGCCTGTTATACTCAGAATAGGTCAATCATTGTCAAAAAACATGGAAAGACATCATATGAGATGTATAAGTCTAGAAAGCCCAATGTAGGTTATTTCCACATCTTTGGATCAAAATGCTATGTGCTGAATCAAAGAGATCAGCTCCATAAGTTGGAACCTAAAGCTAATCCTGGAATATTCGTTGGTTATTCCTCAATCTCCAAGTCTTATAGAATATATAATACAAGGAGAAAGGCCATAGAAGAGTCAATTCATGTCTCCTTTGATGAAGACTGTTTTGATCGAGCTTATAAGAGTCAAGCTGACTTGGTCAGTCTGAGTGAGCTTGAAAGGCCTAAGGAAACCAACTTATCAAATCCTATGTATGTCATGGGAAATGATAGTGATGATGATGTGTGTACATCACAAGCTCCAAGGAACTCTCAAGCGGAGAGAGATGATGAGTTCATCAATCCTTTTGGAGCTGAGGTCACTCAGACTGAGAATCTTAGTGATCATCAGTTTGTTGACAATGCTGCTATTGAGAATGAGGATGTGTGTTCACCTCAGAGTTCTCAACATCACTCAGATTCAGAACCAGATTCTCCAACTACAACATTCAAATTCCTTAAAGATCATCCTCAAGATCAAATTACTTTGGAAATGTCCAAGAAAAGGTCATGACCAGATCTAAGGCTACAGCTAACTATGCTGCTCACTTTGGTTTCCTATCTCAAATAGAACCAAAGAAGACTGAAGAAGCCTTAGAAGATGAGGATTGGATTGAAGCTATGCAAGAGGAATTAAATGAGTTTGAGAGAAACAAAGTCTGGAAACTTGTCCCTGCCCCCAAAGATCATTCAATTATAGGCACTAAGTGGGTCTATAGAAATAAAATGGACAAGGATTGAGTGATAGTTAGGAACAAAGCCAGGCTGGTAGCACAAGGGTATAAGCAAGAAGAGGGAATTGATTATGATGAGACTTTTGCCCCTGTTGCTAGAATTGAAGCCATAAGGTTGTTCTTAGCTTATGCAACATATAAAGACTTCAAAGTCTATCAGATGGATGTGAAGAGTGCCTTCCTTAATGGAAAACTTCAGGAGGAAGTCTATGTGAATCAACCTCCTGGCTTTGTAAGTTCAAAGTTTCCACATCATGTCTATAAGTTGGATAAGGCTTTGTATGGTCTTAAACAAGCTCCAAGAGCTTGGTATGATACACTGTCCACTTATCTACTATCCATGGATTTCACCAGAGGTAGTATAGATAAGACACTATTTATTAAAAAGAGCAAAGGACAGGTGATTCTTGTACAAATCTATGTAGATGACATTATTTTTGGTTCTACAAATGAATCTCTGTGTGATTGGTTCTCCAAAATAATGTCACAAAAGTACAAGATGAGTATGATGGGTGAGATGACATATTTCCTAGGCCTGCAAATACAACAAAAGCCTGATGGAATTTTCATCAATCAAAGCAAGTATGTTCTTGATTTGATAAAGAAATATGGTTTGATTCAAGTTCAACCATGAGAACACCCATGTCACCAGCTGTCAAGCTGAGTAAAGACTCAGATGGTAAGTCTGTGTGTCAGTCTACCTATAGAGGAATGATAGGATCATTACTCTATTTGACAGCTAGTAGACCTGATATCATGTTTGCTACATGTGTTTGTGCAAGATATCAGGCAGATCCTAAAGAATCACATCTTCAAGCTGTGAAAAGGATATTTAGGTACCTTAAAGGTACACCAAATCTAGGTCTTTGGTATCCAAAAGACTCTGGATTTGAGTTAGTTGGTTTTTATGATGCTGACTATGCTGGGTGCAAGTTGGATAGAAAATCAACAACTGGAGGATGTCAATTGCTTGGAGGGAAGCTAGTAAGCTGGACTAGTAAGAAACAGAACTCAGTGGCTACTTCAACTGCTGAAGCTGAATATGTTGCAGCAGGAAGCTGTTGTGCTCAAATCCTGTGGATGCAGCATCAGCTTCAAGACTTTGGTATGAGTTTCAAGAAAACTCCTATCTTCTGTGATAACCAAAGTGCTATAGCCATCACTTACAATCCAGTCTTCCACTCAAGAACCAAGCACATTGAAATTCGACATCACTTCATCAGGGACATCGTGGAAAAAGGTAAAGTTGGCATTAAATTTATCTCCACTGATGACCAGTTAGCAGATATTTTCACAAAACCTCTTGATGAAAAGTGGTTTATGTATCTGCTAAGTAAATTGGGTATGCTCAACCCTTAGCTAAGTGTCTAGAATCTGAGTTTTTTAGTTTGACAAAGACTAAGTGTCTTAAGCTGAGTGCACAATTTATAAATATGTTTTATTAAACTGATTAATCTGTCAAGATGAATGTTGAGTTCATACGTTTGGTTAGTTCCAAACATTCTTTAACTACTCGGTGTAGTTAAAATGTACGTTTGAGTCAGTTTCAAACATAAATGACTATGTGTCATTGGGTCTGAGCTATGTGCTTAACTCAAGCTGTGTGATTGGTTCACAAGTTTGGTAAGTTCCATACATAAGTCAACTACTCCGTGTGGTTGAAATGTTAGTTTGAGTGAGTCTCAAACATAAATGACTAAGTGTCATTGAGCCTGAGTTGTGTGCTCTACTCAAGCTAAGTATCAATCTCAAGCTGAGTGCTCAACTCAAGCTGAGTGCTTGAATCAAGCTGAGTGCTTGACTTAGGCTGAGTGATTAGTTTCCTCAGCTCGGTGTGTCCAAATTATGATTTAATTACTAAGTGTCATTAATTCATATGTACATGTGTATTTGAGTAAGTTTCAAATCGCATCGTATATCAATTGTGTATTGGTATACTTTATCAGTGTTTATACTATAATTATTAGTTAATTATAATAGTGCACACTTGTATCCGTTGGAAAATGATGTGTTTCTACCCTCTCACTGTTACATCAAGCCGGAATTTTTACGGTGTAACGGATAAAAAGGGAGTTCAACGGTAACTTTTCTCTCTCCTCGGAAAGGTATATATACCGACTATATTCTGTTTAGAGATGTTTACGCTTACATAACAAACTTCTCACATTCTAAAATACCTTTCGCAAATAATCAATTGCTTAGTGCGATTACTCGTTTCATCGTTCTCAAAACCCTACATCGCTCAGTGCGACCTCATTTGCTCAGTGCGAATACAGAAAAGTTACTCAGTGTAATCTTCAAATTTCAACGATGGAAGGAACTGTTCTGATTCTAAGTGACAGAATGGTAAGAGGTGTTGCGTTCAAGAACAACGGAATGCCGCTGATCAAAATCAACAATCAGCGTGCTTGTCTTGCAATCCCTCAACGCAAGCTTAACAGAGGATACGAACCATGGGTCAATTACATTCGAAAATGCCCATTGGCCTTCGCTTTCACTGGAGCACCTCTACATATGGTTCCTCAGCATCTGCTCGAGTTTTGGTATACGTGTGTCTACGACAAAACCTCTGCCTCAATCCGAGGCACAGTGCTGCATGGGGAGAGGACCATTACTCTCACCGTCGATAGGCTAAGGGAAGTTCTTCAACTCCCTCAATCTGATGTGTTCAAGCCTGCGGTGACGAGACAGGTGGCTAGGTCTGTCCTACCTAGAATGGGGCACCCACAAACAGAGGGTGTCATCAAGAAGGCCACCTTTCCAACCAGTTGGGGTTTCATGGTTTCAACAATGATTCTTTCACTAGGAACTAAGGTTAGAGGATTGGACCAAGTTAACGAGTTCGAGATGCAGCTACTGTACAATATATACTTTGCTCGGAACTTAGACTATGCACAGCTCATCTTCAATGAGCTCAGGGTCCAAGTGATGAAGACCACAAGGGATCTTCATGTACCGTTCATAAGGTACCTGTCCTTGGCATTTGAAGCCGAGCTGGGGACAGCACTCTATAAAGCTGATCAGGATGTGTTCCTGTTTCCTACACTCAGCCCCAAGATGTTCAACAATGACATCTTCCCGGAGCAAGAGGGTCTGAGTGAGCCCATGCTACTGATAGTTGAGGGAGCTTCATCTGCAAGTGGAGAAGATGAATCCAGTCAAGGGGGGCTTCTCAAGCTGACACCGAAGTTCAAGCTGAGTACTCTGCTCAGGATGAACCAGTACATTCTGAAGCTGCTTCTGGTAAGACCTCTCCACTTTCTCTTTCTTCTCATTTTTCTCCATCCACTTTTGGAGACAAGACTGCAGTAAACCCAACTCAGTCTAACCCATCTCCTCCACCTTTCATTCAAATCCAATCTGAAGCCACCCCTAGTATGCCCACTGCTGCTAGGGAGAATATCCGCACCTATACACGTAAAACGGTCATCGGTGGTGTCACTCCTAAAGGCATCACTGGAGCTGAGATCACATTGATCCCTCCACCGGCAGAAGTTGAGGGGGAGACGCCTACTCTTAAGGTGTCAACCTCGCGGCTCATTTTAACCCAACAGCCTAAACCGGGTGTGGTGTCTACTCAGCCCACACTTTCTAGTGCCATGGGAGAGCCTATTACTGTGCCTAAGCAGACACACTTAGGTAACATTGAATATGTAACCATTCCCCAGGGTCAATCACCCCCCTCCAAACCAATTAGCCAACCACCAACCCATACAGTTCACTTTTCGAGCCCCATTACTTCTCTTCACTTATCACACCCTATTGCACGACCTGTCAATGTTTCATCTTCAAACCATGGTGATTCACAGGGTCCAAACTCTGGTGCAAATGAGTTTGAAGGTAGACAACAACCTTTGGATGATGCACCCAATTTCCAACCCTCTCAAGCTGACTTGGACGACTTAATGAACTTTTTCAAAAGTCAGTTTGACAAGCTGCACCTCTAGAGAAAACAAGACAAGAAGAACATGTTAATGATTTGGATTCTCTAGTGGAAGATGTACAATAGTTAAACTCTGCAGTGGCTGCCCTACGACAACAAAGGACTTCAACCCCTATTGATGATGACAAAAAGGGGGAGAAGGTTCCAGAAGCTGAAGCTGAGTCTGCTCAAGCTGAAGCTTTACTACTATTGGCAAAGGGAGCAGATCAAGTTGAGGGGGAGAAAGAAATGGAAATAGAAGCTGGGCTGACTGAAAAGGCTAAAGGAAAGAGACCTGTAGTAGTCAGCTCGGATGAATCAGAACCCCTCCTACAGAAAAGAAGAAGAGTGATTCTTAGTGAATCATCAGCCTCAGATGAAGACTATGCTGACAAAATGACTCTACAAGAAAGAGCTTCACTGATGGCAGCAAGGAGAATGGAAAGAGAGGATGCTGACCAGCTTGGGATCTCGGTTGAAGAGTTAAGAAGAAGACAAATAGATGCTCAGGATGTGTTAGCTGATGAGAAAGCTCTACGAGAACAGAACTGGGCTGAGCAAATCAGAAAGCAGAATGAGGAATTAGCAAAACTCAGACTGCCTATCGTGCCCAAGGAAGAAGAAGAGGAACTTCCTATTCAAGATCAAACTGAGGAAGAAGATATAACTCAATGTTATGAAAAACTGTACTTCTCTTCTCAGATTGATTCACTCAAGTTGAATTCAGTTCAAGGGATCATCATCATGGAGTTTGTCTTAAAGAATGGTGAAACACCTTCTCTGGAGCTTAATCAACTTCATAAGCTGGGTTATGAAGAGTGGAAGCAAGTAGCTATTCTTATCAAGCAGATGGAAAAGTCCTCTGCAAGGAATCAAGTCAAAGATGAAATTCTAAGAATACTTGCTAAAGCTGATGCGATGCAAATCATACCCAGATCAGAGATAGCTACCCTACTAACTTCCTTTCACAAAATAGGAAAGAATAAACTGAAAAAGCCAGCTGGTTTAGCAAAAGCAAACAAGGACAGTCTTGCTCTTCGTGAAGGCATGGAGTTTCAAGAGAATACATATGTTGAAAAGCCTCAGAAAGGGTTCATGTACTTGGACAGAAATGGTGAAAAATGCTTCCAGACTGATGCATCAATTTATACATGTGGGGTATCTCAAGTATTTTCTCTGAGACAAATTGTTGAAAAGACTGAACAAAATGCAAGATTCAGATACAGACTAAACAGAGCAATACGATCACAAAAGGATCAGCTTCAACATATTCCCAATCTGCAAGAAATCCTTGAAGAAATTAACAAGGAGATAAAGGAATTTGAAGAGCTGCATCCTCAATAGATTAGTTCTATTGTAAATTAGATTAGTTCTAATTTTGTAAATATTAGATTAGTTCTAATATTTTTGTAAGCACTATGTGTGCCTGATCTAAGTGTTCAAACGTTTTGTATTCTGATAAGTTCAAATTAATACAAGTATAAGTTTGATATGTTCAACTGTGTTATGATGTGTTCATATTTATAAGTTTGATAAGTTCAGCTTAAATGAATAATTGATAAGTTCTTATTCATTAATGTAATTGGTTGATGTGTTCAACTGAAAGTTGGTTTGTTCCACTTATAATTGATAAGTTCAATTAAAATTGATATGTTCAAATTAATATTTGATTAGTTCAAATATAAAATCTTAATAAGTTTAAGATTTAAAACATAATTCTGTTAAACAAACTTATTAACTGTTTGATGGTTTTGTCATCATCAAATAGGGGGAGTTTGTTGGGAAGATGATCTCATTAGTTTAGATTTGATGAGACAAAGTTAAGTTTGTATGATGTGTTCTATATATAACTTAAACAGAATTATGAAGCTTAGTCAGACTGAACACTTATAGTGATTCAGACTGAGTATAACTGAGTATAAGCTGAGCATATGTTCGACCAGTTTATACTACACCTTAGTTAGTTTATTAATATGTTTAATAAGTTGTGTATGTCACATAAGGTATATATCGAGTATTCAGCTTGATGTGTTTCAAGCTGAGTGACTCAGCTTAAAAGCAGAGTCAGCTCGATAGAGTTACTAAATATGTTTTAGTAAATTCTTTAGACTTCTAAGGATGAGTTAATAATTATACATGTTAGTTCATGTTTGTTTTCGAGTGTGTTCTCGAAGAACTCAGCTTGATGAGTTTCAAACTGAGTAACTCAGCCTGACTAAAGAAGTCAGTTTAAAAGAATTTAAATGTGTTTTAAATTCTGTTCTATCTCTCTATATCTACGGGAAGGATAAGAAGACTTCAGAATCAAGATTGAAGATTGAAGACTCAAGATAAGAAGATTCAAGATTCAAGATTCCGAGTTATCCGATAGTTAGTTAGCAAATTAGGATTAGTCCAGTTTGTTAGGAACCGTAGCAACAGGATTATAAATACTTATCTCCTGATAAGTTTAGAGGGACGAAGATTCTGAAACAAGTTGCAGAGCCAAACCTCACCTCATCGTATGTGTTACGAATCTTGATTACTGTTTGTCAATTCAACGTGATCAAGAAACTCACGATTGCCAAAGTATTCGTGTGTTCGAATATTCACATTTGTTGTGAAGATTGGTAAGTAATCATAAGTTGATTGAATCTGTGTAAATCCTGTTTAGAGAGTCGTCAGTATCTATAATCATAAGTTGATTATAGATAGCTAAGTTTGAGAGATTGAGAAATTTATATTAGGTGGTTATATATCAAGAGTTGCTTACTTGATAGTTATTGTAATCATCTTCTTATTCAAAGCATTATAATTATCTTCTTTATAAAAGAATTCAATTAATTGTGCTTTGATTTACTGTGTGTGACACTTTTATTTGATTTGTTCAATTTCCGCAGAAAGTGTATTCAACCCCCCTTCTACACACCTGTTGCTTGTTGTTATTCTCATACAAGGGACCAACAGGTGTTATGTGTAAGTTCCATAGTTGGTTAAAGGTTGTTAAAGAGGGTTGTTAGGAGCTGAGGTTGGATGACAGCTGGAGGTTAACATCTGAAGGATGACTGACAGCTAGAGGTTGGACGTCAGACCTCAGAGGTCTGGACTTTCTGCTATATAAGGTCCATCAGCTGCAGTTTCAAGCTGGAGATGAGATTATTTTTCATTTTTATTCCTTTGTATTGGTTCATTCTTTAGTAGTTGTTTTGTATTCTTCATAATCTTCATAATAGTGAGAGTTTAGTTCATTCAATTCAATAATTTTGTTCTTGATTTTCATCTTTGATACTACAATAACATCTAATCCTTTCGCCCTGGTTGCTAAAAAGAGATCGAGGGATAATTCATGATCTTCAAGGTTGAAACAAGTAGTGATCTATGAAAATAAAAATTCTGGTGATGAAACTGAATTGGATCAAGTGATAAAAGACATGTCATTCATCACTAAGGCGTTCAAGAATAGGTTTGGTAAAACCAACAACAAGTAGAGATACACTTATGGGTCACGAAGACCAAAAAATTACAGGGCTGAGAGAAGAAAGTTAGAGAAGCCTGAGGAAAAGAAGGAAGAAGAAAGGAAAAGCTACAATTATGGTAGGATAAGCCATTACATAGAAGACTCTAGGAAGCCCAAAGTAAAAGATGCTAAATACTACAAGCAAAAGTTCAGGCTGGCAAAGAAGAACGAGTTTGGAAAAGCCATGATGGGCAAAGAAGATCAGTTCCTCTATGATATGGTGCCTGATGAAAGTGATGATGAAGAAGAAGTTCAAGCTCAATTATGCTTTATGGCTAAGTACGACTCAAGTGGGATGAAAGTGAAGAAGAAGATGCTGAAAATATCCCTGAGTTGATTGATTTTGAATATGATGATGAAGAACAAGAGGTTTTTGATGAGCAAAAGGAAAAGGTAAGTCTTCAATACGCAAAAACTCTTGTCGACCACATTCAGAAACAAGAACTTAAAATACAAAAATTAAAAGCTAAAAACAAACTAAACTCATATATTTCAGAAGAACAATAATTTGATGTTAGAGTTAAAAACTACATTGGCTGAAAAAGAAAATGACTTAAATGAACTCGCAGCTGAAACTAGAAAGGTAATTCATAATTTAAAAGCTGAAAAAGTGAGTTTCGAATAAGACTTTAAACATTTTGCAAAGGGATATAGCACAATTATACTCCCAAAAAAATGTCTTGATCGAAGATCAGTTTGTAAAACACGGTCAAATAGCACAAACCATTTTAATTATATAAACCAAAAGACACAAAGTTTTGCGACCCGTACACCTATGAAGGTGTGGGTTTCGAGAACCCACACAGTTTGGAGAAAATCATTGTCAAACAACTTTATCACTTTGATATAATGAATCTAAGACTAACTACAAGAATGGTGTTTGTTGGTTAGGCAGAAGAACTTAAAATGGAAGAAATTAAAAGAAAAGAGACCTCCAAAATGCAAAATCCACTTATTTACGAGAGTTTAAACGAGTCATACAACACAAAACAAAACCATTCTTTCAAATGACTACTTTCGCAATTACAGTGAGGATGAGATGACAAATCTTTTTAAAAATAAAAGCAAACACGTGTGCATATTCCACACATGGAATTACAAAGACGTTTTGAAAAAATCGAACAAGGGAGTTTTAGAAACACAGTCATGAGTGAGGTTAGCCAGTAGTTTTCACAAGAGAAAATCAAAGAACTTGAATCACAAACTCAATTCCTACATAATTCCGCTTCCACTCACAAATGTGAAACAAGAAAGTCTTTCTTCAATTCAATCCCAAACGTGTACTCAAATGAATGTTTTTCCTTCACGGATCAAGATCAAGATATTCATGCTCAAGATATTCACTCTACTAAAGATCAGTTAGCTCATGCTCAAGCAAGAATAAAGTGATTAAAGAAGAGGGTTGAACTCATGAGAGAGATTGGTGAAAGTAAAAATCAAAAAATCAGAGATGAGATGTCAAGAGTATAAGTCATAAATTATACGACTTGAAACAGAAGCAATTCAGTTAAACACAACAATAAAAGAACTGAAAACTGAGTTGTTAACGAAAGAAAAAGACAAAGAAAAAAGTCACACAACTTTACCTCCCATGAATCCAAACAAGTAATAATCAATGGATGATCTCTTTGCATGCTCTTCAACTAATGTGTATGTCTATCTTCTGATACAAATGTGATAGATTAAAGAAAACAAGTTGGGTTTGGAGAAGAAAGGACAGAAACAAGAAGAATGATGGTGGAGAAGGCACTTTTGGGACGTCTTCTGAAAGTTTGAAAAATAAAAACTTGTCTTTTTCTTGTAATCAATCAAATGTTGTGAACTTAAATTCTTGTGCTTCCGTTATTAATTCAAATTGCACTTTTGTTTAGTACAAATATCAATATGATCAAGACCAGAAAGGAAGAGGAATCAAACCAGTTTCACATTTTAAGTCATCGAATTTAAAACACAAACTGGTTTTTCAAATAAATAAAAAGGGCTATAAAATCCATTTATGAAGGAAAAAGAAAACCACCAATTCTAGGCAAAAGTTTTTCCAAAATAACAACATGAGTCCTTATAACAAGAATTTCTAAATGTGAAACAAAAGAAATTATAATAACTGGAATCAAGTTAATTTGAATCAAATGTGGACTCAACAGAGATTTCCATCATACAAAGCACGAAATGATTTGAATCATTCACTGAGATTCATAAAGAATGTTCAAAAGAACAAATAAGTTGAAAAACCGAATCAAATCTTGGTTAAAAAGCAAACCAGACTAGAGAAAGATGATATCGACACCAATAAACGACTTTGTGAGTTTTGACTCAAGCAACTCATAAACGATGAATTTTCTTCTAACGCAATTCTAGCAGTTCTTCACAAACATTCGCAATGGATTTCAAAGAAAGCAAAAATCGAATAAACTTCTCAAATAGCTTCAAGAAAGTCTACATTCACAAATAACCCAAAAGTGCAAAAGCAACAATAAGAAATCGAGAAGCCAATCCAAACTTGTCAACCAAAATCTGAAAAGAAGCACAATAGCAAGATTATATCTGAACATGATTTTAATTGTGCTAACTTGCGTGGACCCTGAAATGAGGACCTAAAACTTATCTACTATCCATGTGCAGGTGCATAATATATGGTACATGGACTTCGGCTGCACCAAATACATGACCGACAACAAGGGTCTTCTCACTAACTTTGTTCATAAATACTTGCGGAATATTCGTTTTAGGAATGACCACGTTCCACCAATACTGGGCTATGAAGATATAGTGAAAAGAAATGTTAGATTAAAGAAAGTGTCTTATGTGGAGGAACTTGGTCATAATATGTTTAGCATGAGATAGTTTTGTGATAAGGGATTAGAAGTCAACTTTAAATCCAAGGTGTGTTGCCCGTACTGAAGCGGGAGATGAGATACTAGGTGGAACACGGAAGTCCAACCAATACTCCATCGATTTGAACAACTTCGCCTCCGAGACATTAGTTTTTCTTCTGTCCAAAACCTCATCGGATCTGACTTTGATGTGGCATAGGAAACTATCACACCTGAAATTCAAAAACATCAACAAGATAGTCAAAGAATATCTAGTGTGTGGCATTCCTAAGCTAAAATTCGAAGAACATCCGTGAGAACACTGTGAGAAAGGAAAAATGAAAAGACCACTACACAAAGTAAAACAAGTTTCTAGTACTTCCAAACCCCTACAATTACTACACATGGATCTTTGTAGACCGATGAGGATGTAGTCAAAGAATGGGAAGAAGTATATCCTAGTAATTGTTGATGATTTTTCACGATATACATGGGTCAAGTTTTTGAGATTAAAAGATGAAGCATGGGCTGTCATTATCTCATATCTCAAGCAAGTTCAAAACCAGAAGGGTCATTCTGTGGGTTCTGTACGCAAGGATAATGGCACAAAATTCAAGAATAAGATTTTAAATATATACCTTGACTGTCGGATTCTGCATACACACCTGAGCAATGGTTGAAGCTGCAAGGACTATGTTATCATATGCAGACTACCACCTTCCTACTAGGCATTCAACACAACATGCTACACACAAAACCGCTTAATCATCCATCGTCATTTTAATAAAACACCCATAAATCGGAAAATGGCATTATACCTAATATAAATATTTCCATATATTTGGTAATAATTGTTTTGTATTAAATGAAAAGAGTGATTGAGGAAAATTTAATTCTAAAGCTGATGAGGCAAATTTCCTTGGTTACTCACAAGAATCAAAATATTCTAGAGTTTTAAACAATGAACGAATGTTGTAGTTGAAATCATAAACGTAACTTTTGATGACACTTTGAATCTGTTGGTCCCGAATGGATACTACAACAACAAATGTTTGTAGAATGGGGGTTGAATACAAACTTTAGCAATTTAAAAATTAAGATACACACGGTTTACTTTTATATAATTCTTATTGATGTTAATCAAGAATTACATGAACTAGATGCGGAAAATCTAAGTTCAATAAAAGGTGGCAACTAGATTTGTCTAACCCATAGACAATGCTAATCTTAAACAACTAATGTCTAAGATGTTCAACACATGAACAAGTTTGTTACACTGAAAGTAAAATGCTAACTCTTCTAATTCTCAACTTATGAGATTTCAGTGCTTTTCAACGCATACTAAGCATGTTTCCATGCATGAGTATTTATAAGCAAGGTGTGTCCGAGTTGATGAAGAGAGAATGAGACAATGGTACTTGGTTTAATAATATTATAATAAATAAAGTTAGTGGGTGAAAAGTAAGTTAACTTTATACACAAAGTGTGTAAAGTGAACATACTTTTCAGTAATGAGTATACCCACTATCTATTATTATATTATTAAATTACTACCTTTATGTCTTGAGAAAGTAACCTTATCCTTCCATGCATGTGCTTTAATCGACACCATGCTTTCTGATGATTTGACTTAACTAAGTATAGAGTTGCCAGCCATACTTTATTTGTCAAAGCATATCTTTGAGATCTTCTCTTCTAAAGTATCTTTCTCCCTTTCCAGAGGATAAAGATCTATCCTTTTTGTTTCTTTGCAGATACAAAAAGTGCTAAGTACTTTTACAAAGAAAGATCTAAGGCATAATAGAACAACACATGTTCTGCCTTTGACTTAACAGAATATTACACTGAAAAGCTATTAGCTGATTAACGACTCAGCTAACAGACACTGAACTGCAAATGTAATTTTGCTCAGCTAAGGATAATTGTGAAAGACTCAGCTAACTTGATTTGCTCAGCTGATCGAAATGCTCAGCTAATAATACACATCAAAGTATAGCTAATAAACTGATCAAACTAAACTGTCAGATGATCCCAAGGGCTCAGCTAATCATTTTAGTGTGATCAGCTTATAGAGTGAAGAAGGATAAGTATAGAATACCTTATCTGAGATGTGGAAGGCATCAGCTGATAAAAGAGATACTGTCAGCTGATCTTTTGTTTGCTCAGCTGACAGATGATATACTGTCAGCTGATCATTTGTCTTCTCAGCTGATCTTTTGAAGAGCCTTCAGCTGATGGTTAGCACCATCAGCTGATGCTTTGTAGATGCATAGCTGATGCTTCTTAACTTGTCAATTCTTCTTAGCTGATCTTTCTGAAGCTGGTCCTTTGGCTGATACTCAGTGTTCAGCTGACACTTGGATTCGTCAGCTGACATTTCTTACTTAGAAATTCTTTAAGTCTAGTATGAAAAACAACACATGTTTTTCATTGATCTAAGTCCAAAACTGAATATACAGTTTTGTTAACATCAAATCCTATTTTACTTAATAGATAGGTTTGATTTAGGTTTGATATTGCTATCTCCCCAACAATCTCCCCCCATTTGATGATGACAAAACCTTATCTGTTTAAGAAGAATCAGTTTGACTAGGATTTGTAAAGATAAAACTTTTAAGTGCATTTTGGTTACCTAGCTATCTGTTTTTGGTAACTCTTTTGAATTATGTTCCCTGATATTCTGTTTTTGGGAATCTTTTCATTTATGAAGTACCATGTTCTGTTTTTGTGGTATCTTTCATCCTTTTTCTGTTTTTAGGATTTTTGAGTTTTCTAAATTTACACTAGGTGAGCTATTCACTAAGATTCATCTATACTTGCATTTTAGCTAAGTAGTCCATGATCAAAGTTTCAAGCTTGATTACAGAACAAAGTATTTACATCAGAGTTTGTACAATGTAATCTAACTATGACTTAAACTAAGTACAGAAGTTGAACTATTCTAGGAATTTGAAATTACATCTAATCTAGTTATGAAGTTGTCTTTATTCCCACCAAGGTTCTTCTTTGATGTCTGGACGATGTTCAACTGGAATGGTTGCAATTAGTTCATCAGCTCTAGTCTCCATCAGTCTTTCAAAGTGTTGACTTCCTGTCTGTCCTCTTCCCAGTCTTATAGCTTGAAAAATTAAAGCTCTTGGCGCTCTTCCTATGTCAGCTTCTCTTAGGAATCTCCAATCACCAGCTCTGTTTTTGAAGAACATCCTTCTTTCAGGCTCAGTTATGTACTTAAACATTTCTGGCTTAATATTGGAGGGCAAAGTAGTGTTGAGACTTTCATAAGCAGGAAGAAAAGGATAGTCAGGATTGACAATGATCTGTTCAATGGTGACAAAAGCTTTTGAATTCTTTTTGAAAGCATCTTCAATCAGATTGATGTGTTCAATGAACTGATCATGTGTGAAGAGCCTATTGCAGATTGACATCCGAATCCAGTATTCAAATTTTGGCATGAACCTTTGAACAATTTCACTTTTGGACTTGAGGAGATGGTACAGGATCTCTATCATTTCAAAGAAGGAGAGTAGTTTGCAGTGTTGAAGATAGGTATCTTCATAAGTCTTTCTTTCATCTCTTCTCACCACTCTGAGATAAGGACCCTCATCAGTACCTTTGTATGGAGTAACCCTTGAGATGATGTCTTCACATCTTCTGTTTACCAAGTTTTCTTTGTTGTCTCTGAACTCCTTGGCTTGCCTTTCAGTTTGCTGAGCTAATCCTCCAAAGTTGAAGTTCAGCAGAGCTTGAATGGCTTCCTTGTGAGTCTTTCCTCTCTTAGGAGCTTTCTTGGTAGAAGGGTCATCTTGCTGTGGTGTATCCAGTACTTGATGTGATTGAGAGGTCATCATAATCAGCTCTTCTTCTTGTAGCTCTCTTAACTCATCATCAGTAACACCAATAATTGCAGCAAGATCTTCAGGAGAAGTGAAGTCCTGATGTCTTTCCTTGGTTTTCAAAACTTCTTCTATGGAAGTACCAAGTGCAGCAGCTAACTCACTGATCTCTCTGAGACTCTCTTCTTCTTGTGTTAGCTTTTCCTCTCTTCTTTCTTCTTCTTCAATCTCCTCAGCAGTCATTATCTTCTTTCCTTTTCTTCTTGATGAACTACTGGGAGTTGGTTGACTTGATTGAACTGGAGAGGAAGCTTGGACTGGTGGAGCTGTTGTAGAGGGGCTCTGCTCCTTTATGTTGAATATAGAGGACAGAGGTTGATCATCTTTTTCATCATCATCAGAATCATCTTCTGATATGGAGATTGGAGCACAGGATTTACCTTGCTTTGATCTCTTAACACTCTTCTTTCTGCCCACTATTTTAAACCTTCTTTTTGGCCATTGCTGTTCTTGAGCAGATTTCTCCCCCTCAGTTGGATTCTCCCCCTCAACATTAGATGTTCTTTGAGCTTCTGTTTCATTGGGGGCTGATGCTTCCTCTGCTTGCTTAGCCTGAACTTCAGCTGTATATTCATCAACAGTTGCCCTTATGGTGTCTGGGGAAGGTTCTCTAACTGACTTCTTTGACTTCTCCCCCTTTTTGTCATCATCAGAGGAAGGGAAAGCAGTAGGCTTAGCAGGGGCATCAGGTGTGGTAAAAGAATGGGGTCGGGAAGCTTGGGAAGGGGTTGAGGTGTAGATGAGAGGTCAAAGGCTTCTAATAGCATCAGTGATGTTGGTGAACTCTCTGAGAGTGTCACTGTGCCTTTGCCTGGAGTACTGGCTTAGTCTTGTGACCTCAGCATCTATGGTATGGAAAAGGGTGGGTACTCTTAGAATAGAGTCAAGGATGGTGACAGAGATGTTAGGTGGTGAAGGTCTTAGGGTAGACAGTTGGCTGAGAAGGTTGGATATGGTTTGGTTTAGTGTGGTAATGGTTTGATTTGAGATGGTAGGTGAAGGAATAGGAGTAGGAGTAGCAGTTTGGGTAAGAAGTTGATCCAATTTGGTTAGAATTGGTGAGAGATCAACAGGGGTGGGTTGGGTTTGGGATTGGTGTGATTTGAGTGACTCAATCTCTTGGGTTAGATGAGAAATTTGAGTTTCTGTTTCAGTTTGGAAAGAGGTAAAGGAGGATTGAAGACTATCCATCTTTTGAGAGATAGATAATAAGCTTTGAAGGATTTGGGGTGAAGGTTCAGAAGAAGTAGAGGGAATGGGTTGAGTGGGAGTTGATTGAGAAGTTGTGCTTAGAACTGGAATGGATTGTGGTCCCTCACTTAGACCTTGGTTTATAGGCCTAAGATCACTGGGAACAGAAATTGTACCCTGTACCAATGACTGGTTTATGCCACTAGTATTGACAGGTAGTGCACTAGCATGTGTAAGAATTGAATCAAAAATAGGTGCAAATATGTGAGTGTGAGTGAGGGTTGCACTCAGAGGGGTATCCCTTATTACAGTAGTAAGTTGTTGGGAACTTACTAAGGGTAAGGATAGACTCATTGTGGGTGTAGACACAGTATGACCTTGGGAGATGGTCTGTCTTTCAATGGTATCACCCTGTTGGGAGGGTGATCCAGATTGTAGGAGTCCCATATTTACAAATGTGTCCTGTTGGGAGAACATATTCACTGGCAATTGGGTTAAGTCAACATCCATTTGCTCCTCCTCAACATAAGAGGGAACTTGTGGAGCTGAGATCAGAGGTGTGGATGTCACTACCTCAGAGACTTGTGAATAATGCACAAACTCTGTTGATCTTAATTCTGTATGGGTTTCAGTGGGAGTAGAACTAGCAACTGTTGGGAGTTGACTAGAGCTTGGCTGTTGTAGGGGTGTTACAACTGGAGGTGAGGATAGGATCTCACTGGTTGGGTTTACCAAGTGAGTATCCTCAAGATTAGTAGAGATTATACCTGAGATGTGCTGGGTCTTGCTTATCTCAATCATTTGAATGAGATTGTCTGAGATTGTGTCTTCCTCAGCATCATCATCAGCTGCTGGTCCTCCACTTTGAGAAGATGAGCTGGTTGTTGCATCATCACCAGCATCACCTCTTTCATCACCAGTATCTGCTATTTGTACAACTTCAGCATCAGGATTAATAGGCTCATCCTATGCTGGTTCATCAAAAACATCTGCTCTAAACATCATTTCATCATCAGCAGTGTCCATCAATTCTTCATCCATCAAGGCTTCATCTTGAGCAGGAGTCACTGACTCTTCAGCATGCTCAGAGATTATATCAGCAGACTCAGAATCATCAGCCATCTGTTCCTCACTATTTGCAGCAATCTCTTCTTCATTCACATTCTCATTTTCCTCAGCAGCAACATCAATCAATTCTTGCATCTGAGCAATTATAGCAGGACCTTGATCTTCCCTTATTAAATGGAAAGTTTTCTGACCCATTTGAGGGATGGTCATTGTGTGCAAGTGAGCAGCTAACCCAGCATAGTGTTCCCTCTGAACATCTCTAAGTGCAATTAAACTTAGATACCTGATGTAAGGAACTAGAGTTCTGGTTGATTTCTTTGATGTGCCCAGAGTGATCTTATCCACCATTTCAGAGAATATGACTTGTGCGAAGTCAATATTCCTCCCTATGACCAAGGCATGTAGCACCATCAGTTCAGACTGGTTCATTTGGTCATGGCTGCCAGAATTGTGACCAAAACATCAAATGATTACACTAGCTAAATACTTCCATGGGTGTCCTAGAGCAGACAGTTTATACTGGCCATGGGAAACAGCACCTTGGTAGCCAATCAGGGGCAAAACCTCTAGAACTTGATCCATTGTAGCAAAAGGTTGAAATGGAGCCATATGGGGTATGGAGATCGCTTGTCTGAGAGAATCAGTAGTGATGTTTGTGTTGATGGTACCATTGAGGCAGGTGCAAGTGATTAGGTCTTTATTAGCATGGTACCTTGCAGTGTACCACATCTCACCAACAATGTTTGGAAAGATGAACAGAGGATGAGCAGATAGACATGCGAACAGGGGATGAGCAGTTATGAAAGCCACCATAGGTTCGTATCCCTGGTTTGCTTTGCTCATGGGAATATCAGTGTTTATGAGAAAGTTATGTGGGCGTATTGTGATTTCAGAGTTGGGTGTGACATTTTCACCAACAATGGCGTTTGGAGAAGTTGCAGGGTTGAAGGAGACCATGATTACAGAGTAAAGCAGTTTATGCAACAAAGATTTAGGGTTTGAAATTTGAGAGAGAAAGAGTGTTTGGGAATTTTGAAAGTGTAAGAAATGAAGAACCGCTCGAAAACACCTTTAAATCTTCCTTGGAAACCTAAACTGTCACAGAAATATATTTTCCAAAAAGTAACTGTCACTTCTACAAAAAGGTAATAGACGGAATAGTCATTAAATACACAGACAATAAACAAACAATTAAACTAAATAAATTAATACCTAGTAACATAATAAATACAAATGAGAAATTAATAAAATAAGTGTGGGGACACAGAATTTTTGACTTTTGAAAATCATCAGCTGACAAACGAGAGTGTCAGCTGATCCATGTTGAGATAAAATAAGTGTCAGCTAATGAATGCACTTAGCTGAGCTTCTAAGTCTTAGCTGATGGTTTATCAGCTGAGGTATAGTGTCAGCTGATGATCGTCAGCTGACATAATTCCATTAAATAAAATATGTAGAAGCTTAGATAAGTACTTCATTTCACACACAAATAAAATTATTTTCACACAAAATTAACTACCTAAGAAATGAATATATTACATATTTAACATGCCAAGTTTGGATATTAGGAAGTTGAATCGAGACTCATCTAAAGGTTTTGTAAAAATGTCAGCTAATTGAACATCAGTGTTTATATAGTGCATTGAGACTTTCTTTTTCTGCACATTATCTCTAAGAAAATGATGTCTGATTTCAATATGCTTGGTTTTTTAATGCAAAACAGGATTGTTAGATATAGTTATGGCACTGGTGTTGTCACACAGAATTGGTGAGTTTTCAAACTGTAAGTCATAATCAAGGAGTTGATTCTGCAGCCATAACAATTGAGCACAGCAGCTTCCAGCAGCAATGTATTCTGCCTCAGCTGTTGAAGTTGAAACAGAGTTCTGTTTCTTGCTTGACCAGCTAACTAATCTTCCACCTAATAATTGACAACCACCAGATGTACTCTTTCTGTCTAGTGTGCAACCTGCAAAATCAGAATCAGTGTATCCAACTAACTCAAAATCAGAGTCTATGGGGTACCAAAGACCTAGATTAGGAGTTCCTTTGAGATACCTGAAAATTCTTTTAACTGCAGCTAAGTGAGTTTCTTTGGGATCTGCTTGGTATCTAGCACAAAGACATGTAGAAAACATAATATCTGGTCTACTTGCAGTGAGGTACAAAAGAGACCCTATCATACCTCTATAAGCTGTAATGTTCACTGATTTACCATCAGTGTCCTTTCCAAGCTTTAAGGCAGTGGACATGGGTGTTTTCATTGAAGAACAATTTTCAAACTCAAACTTCTTAAGTAAGTCATTTACATACTTTGTTTGATGAATGAAAATTCCATCAACCTCTTGTTTAATTTGAAGACCTAGAAAATAGTTTAACTCACCCATCATACTCATTTGATAATTGTCAGACATGAGTTTAGAAAACTTTTTGCAAAGATCAACATTTGTAGACCCAAATATTATATCATCTACATAAATCTGTACAAGAATAACATCACCCTTGAATTTTCTTATAAACAAAGTGCTATCTATGCTTCCTCTTATAAATCCTTTATTGGTCAGAAAAGAAGAGAGGGTATCATACCAGGCTCTTGGAGCTTGCTTCAGACCATACAAAGCTTTGTTCAAGAAGTATACATGAACTGGTTTGCTTGCATCCTCAAAACCTGGAGGTTGTTTGACATACACCTCTTCCTTCAATTCACCATTGAGAAAAGCACTCTTAACATCCATTTGGAATACTTTGAAGTCTTTGAAGGCAGCATAAGCAAGAAACAGTCTTATGGCTTCAAGTCTTGCAACAGGGGAAAAGGTTTCATCATAGTCAATACCTTCTTCTAGGCAATACCCCTGTGCAACTAGCCTTGCTTTGTTTCTGATGATCAGCCCTTGTTCATCTATTTTGTTTCTGAACACCCACTTAGTACCAATGATGGATTTGTCCTTTGATCTTGGCATCAAAGTCCATACATTGTTCCTAGTGAATTCAGCCAATTCCTCTTGCATGGCATTTATCCAGTGAGGATCATTTAGAGCTTCATCTACCTTCTTTGGTTCAATCATAGAAACAAAACCTGTGTATAAACAAATATTGCAAGCTTTTGATCTTGTTAGTACAGGTGCTTCTATATTACCTATGACTTGATCAATTGGATGATTTCTGAGGTCCTTGTAGGCATTTTGGATTCTGGGAGAGTTTGGATTTCTTTGGATTAAGGGAGTTGAAATTCTTTGGTTTGGGTCAGCTGATGAGACTTCTGGTTGATCAGCTGATAGAATTTCTTGATTACAATCTGATGGGACTTCTACTGATGAGGGAATGTTTGATATGGAATTAGAGTCCATTGATGTTGAATCATGATTCCGATCATTCAGTAAAAGTATGGGTTGGTTTAGGATAGAATGTGCAGAGGTGTTTTGTAGATTTGGAACAAATTCATCTAAGTCATCTATGTCAGCTGATGAGATTGGATCAGCTGATGGGAGTGGATCAGCTGATACTGGAGTGTTGTTTTCAGTATTCAGCAAATCATTAAATTCCTCACCTGTAGATGGATTAGTATAACAGGAAGCAATAAAGTCATTTTCATTAAAACTTACATTGATTGATTCTTCTATGACCTTTGTTCTGATGTTGTAAATTCTGTAAGCTTTGGAGATCACAGAATATCCAACAAACACACATTCATCAGCTTTTAGTGCAAATTTCTGCAATTGATCTTTTTGGTTCAGAATGAAACACTGACACCCAAAGATGTGTAGAAAGCTGATGTTGGGCTTCCTTCCCTTGAGCACTTCAGAAGGAGTCTTGTTGTGCCTCTTGATTACAAAGGATCTGTTCAGAGTAAAACATGCACAGCTGACAGCTTCAGCCCAGAAGTTGAATCCTAACCCACTCTCACACAGCATGGTTCTTGCAGCTTCAATCAAAGTTCTGTTTCTTCTTTCAGCTACACCATTCTGTTATGGAGTTCTTGGAGCAGAGAAGTTTTGAGATATTCTTTTCTCATCACATAATCCTTCAAGAGTTTGATTTCTAAATTCAGTTCCATGATCACTTCTAAGCATCCTTACCAGATTGCCATTAAGCACTTCCATCTTTCTAATGAAGCTTATAATCTCTTCAGCAGCCTCACTCTTTGCTTTTAGGAAGATGACCCAAGTATATCTTGAGAATTCATCAACCATTACCAATGCATACTTACTTCCACCAATACTAGCAGTAGCAACAGGACCAAATAGATCCATGTGCAACATGTAGAAAGGTTCAGTAATGGAGAAGGCTTGCTTAGATGGAAACGAAGTCTTGTGCTGCTTTCCCTTCTCACAGGCAGAACAAGTTTTAGGCTTAACGTACGTCAGTGAAGGTAGTCCTGACACTAGTTCACCCTTGCTCAACTTGTTAATGTTTTTGAAGTTTAAATGGGAAAGCCTTTTGTGCCATAACCAGTTTGTGTCAGTTACTGACTTGGTATACAAACAGGTTAACTTGGATGGATCACCAGAGGACATATCAAGAGTATATACATCCTTGGTTCTCTTTGCACAAATTATTGTTTTACCTTCTTGATCTAAAATGGAACCACCTGTCTTTGTAAAGAGGACTTTATGATCACCATCACATAGTTGACTTATGCTGATAAGATTGTACTTAAGCCCTTTAACATATGATACCTTGGACAAGGTTAGGTTCCCATTATGAAGTTCTCCGTAGCCTTTTGTTTGCCCACAATTGTTATCACCAAAGGTTACTCTTAGACCTTTTTCCTTCTTGTAGTTACTAAGCAAAGCTTTACAGCCTGTCATGGTCCTTGAACATCCACTGTCAAGATACCATGTGTTCAGACCCTGCATAGATGTGATTGAAAGAAGGTTAGTGACACTTGGGCATCCACATTTAAGTGGACCCCTGTGGATTGCACCTAGCCATCCACTTTATATTAGGTTGTTTATGAATGAGAGAAACAACTGTGTTATCATAATCAGTCCGCTGTCTTGAGTTACCTTCAAGAGAACAATTACTTGCCTTATGTTCTTTGCTCCCACATTTATAACATTTTTTTTGTTTTTGGAGCCTTTAACATGTTTTGGTAATTGCCTAAGAGATGTCTTAACTGTTTTCTGATGACTATGGGTCATCAGCTGACAGATTTCACCATTCAGCTGTTGCAGCTGATTCTGTAAACTAATAAGGTCTTTGTTTACAGTTACCTTAGGTTGACCCTTAGTTAAAACGAGTTTTTGATCAACCTTAGGTGTGGCAGACTTAGACTTTTTGTAAACAAAATATCCTTTTCCCTTAGTTTCTCCTATTGAAAGAGTTTGAAGTGATGTTTGATCAGCTAAACAAACAGAAGAGGATCCATGATCAGCTGACAGGCTATCAGCTGAGCAGTTATCATCTACTTTTTGATCAGCTGATGTAACATCATTAGCTAAAGAATTTTCAGTCAGCTGAGTTTCTAAATTTAATGTATCAGCTTTCAAGGTTTGACAACATAATGTCTCTTTGGTATCAACAAATGATTCCATTCCTTTACTTACTTCCTTTACACTTAAATTTTCAGTACTTTTGCTTTCTGTCAAGACAATAGAACTTGAACCAACTTTTGAAGAGGTTGGGTCTTTCAGCTGAGTACTTTTACTTTTAACGAATCTGTTAGTGATAATACTTTTTCCTTTTACAATCTTTTGAAAAGTAAGAGGTAAAATATCAGCTTTTTCTAAGATATTTATGTTCTTGCTAAAATCAACACAGTTGGCAGTTTGGGAATAATTTCCACCAATAATAGCTTGAACTTGTTTTGGAATTTGCTCATTGACACACTGAGTGGTCTTCTCAGCAGATACACACCAAATTCTAACTACTTTTTGAAGGTCATTAAACTTTATTGTTGCTTCATTGGTTTCTTTTACCAAGATCTGATTAAGTATCTTTTGATTAGCTAAATCATCTTCCAGTTTTGTCATTTGTTTCAGTTTCTCATCTTTAAGACTTAATCTCTCTTTTAGTGATTCTATTTCTAATTTTAGCTTCTTTTCTCTTTGAATATTTGATTGAAACTCAACACACAAATAATCAAACATAGTGTTCTTCTCATTATCTTCATAGTTAATAAATTTTCCAACCTGATACATAGAAAAGGGATCCCAGTCAGGAGAAGTACAAGCTTTAGCAGCTTTCTTCATGTCCTCATCAAAAGAACTTGTACTTGCTGTGTTGGCCATCAAACTGAACTGAGCTGTGAGGACCTCATCTTCATCACTTGAGAGATCTTCCTCAGCCCAATCTTCTTCTTTAGCAACCAGCACCCTGTTCTGAGCTTTCTTCTTTTTCTTGTCAAGGAGAGCAGCAAGAAGCTTCTTATACTTGGCTTCATAATCAATCTTGCTGTCTGAGCTTGAGGAACCCTTGAAGCCTGTGTTTCCTTTGGACTTACATTCATTGGCATAGTGACCAGTCTTGCCACAAGAGAAACATCCTTCAGAAGCCTTTGGTTTTGACATGGCTCTTTCTCCTTTGAAGGGTTTCCTTTCAAACCTCTTGACACCCTTTCTTTTCAAGAAAGGTTTGAACCTTTTAACCAACATGGCAGCCTGCTCAACAGCAGCTTCAATGTTTTCCATGTTCTCCAGATCTTCATCCCCATCAGCCACTTGCTCTTCATCAGAAGACTCCTCATCTTCCTCCTCATTACTGGACTCATCCACAACTGCAGCAAAACTCCTAGATCTTGTATCCTTAGATACAAGGGCAGTAGATGGAGCTTTTGCAGCCTCCTTCATATCCTTGGTAGAGATCTTCCTTTGTTTTACTGATTGTTCATGATTCATAAGATTTCCATATAAACCAACCAGTGAAAGACCCTTGATTTTCTCACCATGTTTAAGCACAGTAATAAAATGATCCCAAGATTCTGGGAGAGAGTCTAGAAACTTGTTTACAAGTTCCTTATTGCTCTTGGGAACCTCTGCCCTTCTTAAGTCATTAATAAGGCAGTTGAACCTGGTGTAAGTCTGAGTGAGACTTTCACCTTTATGAGCAAAGAAGAACTCATATTCTCTAACCAGAAGGAGTTTCTTGTTCTCCTGCACTTCTTCAGTGCCTTCATATGCAACGGTCAAGGTGTCTAGCATCTCTTTTGCAGTTTTGCAGTTAAGAACTTGATGATAGACATCATTTGGTAGTGCAGAGACTAAGGCTGTTCTTGCTTTAACATCAAGATTAACAAGCCTTTTGTCTTCATCAGACCACTGATTTATAGGTTTTATAATCAATCTTTCAACAGCAGGAGCTTCATCAGTTGCTTCAGTCACTTGAAATGTTGAGGAAGGAACATGAGGACCTTCAGTAACAGTTTTAAGCATCACATCATCAAGGCTTGACATATAGAGAAGAACTCTACTCTTCCAGAGAGAGAAGTTCTCTCCATCAAACATAGGACACCTTGTGAGTGAGCCATTGTTAGAAGAACCATTAGAAGCAGCAACAGAAGTGGCCAGTTTGTAGTGTGGGGTAGAAGCAGTTGAAGAGTAAGAAAAACAGATCTTAGATATGAGTTATCTAGCCTACTCTGATACCAGTTGTTGGTCCCGAATGGATACTACAACAACAAATGTTTGTAGAAGGGGGGTTGAATACAAACTTTAGCAATTTAAAAATTAAGATACACAGTTTACTTTTATATAATTCTTATTGATGTTAATCAAGAATTACATGAACTAGATGCGGAAAATCTAAGTTCAATAAAAGGTGGCAACTAGATTTGTCTAACACATAGACAATGCTAATCGTAAACAACTAATGTCTAAGATGTTCAACACATGAACAAGTTTGTTACACTGAAAGTAAAATGCTAACTCTTCTAATTCTCAACTTATGAGATTTCAGTGCTTTTCAACGCATACTAAGCATGTTTCCATGCATGAGTATTTATAAGCAAGGTGTGTCCGAGTTGATGAAGAGAGAATGAGACAAAGGTACTTGGTTTAATAATATTATAATAGATAAAGTTAGTGGGTGAAAAGTAAGTTAACGTTATACACAAAGTGTGTAAAGTGAACATACTTTTCAGTAATGAGTATACCCACTATCTATTATTATATCATTAAATTACTACCTTTATGTCTTGAGAAAGTAACCTTATCCTTCCATGCATGTGCTTTAATCGACACCATGCTTTCTGATGATTTGACTTAACCAAGTATAGAGTTGCCAGCCATACTTTATTTGTCAAAGCATATCTTTGAGATCTTCTCTTCTAAAGTATCTTTCTCCCTTTCCAGAGGATAAAGATCTATCCTTTTTGTTTCTTTGCAGATACAAAAGGTGCTAAGTACTTTTACAAAGAAAGATCTAAGGCATAATAGAACAACACATGTTCTGCCTTTGACTTAACAGAATATTACACTGAAAAGCTATTAGCTGATTAACGACTCAGCTAACAGACACTGAACTGCAAATGTAATTTTGCTCAGCTAAGGATAATTGTGAAAGACTCAGCTAACTTGATTTGCTCAGCTGATCGAAATGCTCAGCTAATAATACACATCAAAGTATAGCTAATAAACTGATCAAACTAAACTGTCAGATGATCCCAAGGGCTCAGCTAATCATTTTAGTGTGATCAGCTTATAGAGTGAAGAAGGATAAGTATAGAATACCTTATCTGAGATGTGGAAGGCATCAGCTGATAAAAGAGATACTGTCAGCTGATCTTTTGTTTGCTCAGCTGACAGATGATATACTGTCAGCTGATCATTTGTCTTCTCAGCTGATCTTTTGAAGAGCCTTCAGCTGATGATTAGCACCATCAGCTGATGCTTTGTAGATGCATAGCTGATGCTTCTTAACTTGTCAATTCTTCTTAGCTGATCTTTCTGAAGCTGGTCCTTTGGCTGATACTCAGTGTTCAGCTGACACTTGGATTCGTCAGCTGACATTTCTTACTTAGAAATTCTTTAAGTCTAGTATGAAAAACAACACATGTTTTTCATTGATCTAAGTCCAAAACTGAATATACGGTTTTGTTAACATCAAATCCTATTTTACTTAATAGATAGGTTTGATTTAGATTTGATATTGCTATCTCCCCAACAGAATCTCAATGATTTAAAAACAAAGTCATCAATCATAGCTTATGGACATTTCCATTCAGGACCTGTTTTATGTAAAAATGAAACAAATTCTAAATCCACCAAAGATTCTAATAATTTATATTTTTTGTTTCATTTCATTAATGCTTCCGGATCTAATTCTATTTCTAATGTTGTTCCACAAGATTCTGTATCTACAACGTATGCACCGGCATCTACATCGCAAACTGCATATGGACACACTTGTACTACAAGTTCGAATTATGTAGCACCAGTTATGGTGACAACTATCATGTTACACCAATCTACGATCCAGAAACAAATGTACAAGAGGATGACATAGAGCTCACTAACCGATTAGACGAGTTCTTTCCTCATGTACCGAATACTCAAACTCCCTGTAAATCTATATCTTAGGTCTCACCCTGAAATCCAAATCATAGGAAATCTAGACTCGGGAGTACATACAAGATTTACTACTGCCAATGAGTGCTTATACAAGATTTACACGTGTCTTGGAAGCACTTGAAGATCCAAATTTGGTGATTGCCATGCAAGAAGAGCTAAACAAGTTTGAAAGACTTAAGGTGTGGTGATTAGTCCCTAAACCAGAAGGGAAATCTATTGTTGGAACAAAATGGGTCTTCAAGAAAAAGAAGTATTCACATTGAGTCGTTCTAAGAAACAAAGCCAATCTGGTTAGAAAAGGTTACAATCAGCAAGAGAGTATTGACTATGATGAGACATTTACTGCAGTTGCTAGGATAAAAGCAATTAGACTATTCTTAGCCTATGATGCCTTTAGGGATTTCAAAATTTTCCAAATGGACGTGAAAATTGCTTTCTTGAATGGAATCCTAAAGGAATAGGTATACGTTCGTCAGCCTGAAGGGTTTGTGGACCCTAGGAAACCCGATCATGTCTACATTCTGGATAAAGCACTGTATGTCCTAAAACAAGCACCAAGGACATGGTATGATGTGCTATCAACAAATTTGATCAAGGAGGGTCTGAAAAGGGCAGATAAACACTGCTCTGTTTACCAAGAGAAAAGGGAGTTGACTATCTGATAGTTTAAATATAGTAGATGATATTATATTTGGCTCCACCAACCCAATGTATAGTAATGAATTTTCAAACACGATGACAAAACATTTTTGAAATGAGCATGATGAAAAGATGAATTTCTTTCTCGGATTGCAAATCAAATCAGTGTCAAATGATATTTTCATAAATCAAGCAAAATACATAAATGATTAATTAATATGAAATGTCAAACCGTTCTTCTTTAGTCAATCCTATGTCATAAAAAACCTAACATATACCCACCCAAGACCACTTTTGATTCTCTAGAACCAGACGGTTTGATCTTATATACCAACTAGCGTTACAATGGTCACTTGCAAAAGGTTTCTAATTTAAAACGAAATGGCCTCGTACCCATGTGGCAAACCCTTTATGCCATCGTCAACCGTTGTGTCACCTGTACTCATGTCGGGATGGACACAGGAACAAACGACTCCTTGCAAGTCTTTGTAGGCATAGCTCATCACCTACACATTGACTATGCACTACTTTTCTGGATGGATCTGGTCAAAATGGTCAATGAAAAACAATACCAAGCAAGTGAAAACGCTTTGTTCCTTATATGCGATTCTTAACAATGATTCTCGACCAAATAGTGCCTAGACAAATGAAATTTCTAAAAGGCCGGATCATCCTTTTGTAGCCATGTTCAAAATGCAACACATAAATTTAATGGTGGATCATTCAGGAGTTGAAACTATGATTATACGAGTTGATCTAGTTAGGACTATAAATCAGGAGAGTGAAATTATTCAGAAATATATTCGAGAGAATAGTATAACCCCTCAGCTGAAGGTATGGCGGTGGCCTATTAAGATAGTGACAAAGACGATGGTCAAAGGGACACGACAACGAATGTGGTAACAATGAAGGGCAATGATTACGAGAGTGAAGTGTCGGTTGATATGATGTAGACGACTATGAATTGTTAGTTAGGTAAGTCTTAATTTGAAATCCCACAAATTAGGAATTTAGAAATACCACCGGTCTTCCAAGAATTATAAATTTTTCACATCTATAAGATTTAAAATACAAATCTCTTATTTTTTATTTTCTAACAACTATGAATTTTTAAGAATTTATAATACAAATAATGCAAAATCCCATAAACCACAAGGTCTTGGTTTAGGCACCGTGGGGCTCGCTTTGGGAATTTGGATAGCCCGAGAACACGAGCACGCTGGACGCATAACGCACAAGCCGCCGTGTGACCTCAACTCACAACCCCGCCGGTGACAATGCAGAGATGGTGCTCCAAGCTCCGATCACTCGCCGTCCTCCGTTCATCTTCATCGTTTTCTAAACCTCATCAACCACAACTTTCCTCTCTCCACCACCTCCGCCCCCGTCTCTTCCATTCCACTACCCCGAATCTCCTTAACAAATCCCTAGTTGCTCCTTCTTTGATTTCTCCCAATTTTCCTCCCCAGCTATTCACTTCTACGTCAACGTTACAAGCTACAGTAACTTCCAATGGCGCTTCTTCACTTCCTTTCGCTGTAAGTTAGGTTTTTTTTTCCAGTATTGGTATAAAATTATCTGAATTGTTTGCCAACGGGATTGTAGTTTAACCCTTTATACAATTGTAAGCTCAAATATCATATCAGGTTTATAAATTCGATTGTCTGATCAACATTACCATTGTTTATATGTGTAACCAGATTGATGTGACAAAAGATCTACACTTTGCCTATCGATACCACTCTACTTACATTCCATTTTCAACAGATAGTTGGTATACAATTTCTAGTTTGGGGATCTGATTAATCAACTACTCTGAATTGATAGGAGTTAGTGCAAATATGAATAACATTAGCCATCAGTTTGCAATGAAATCCATTACAAGTTCCTTTTTCAAACGTATTAGGTTGTTTTCAGAAATGAAACTGTACTTGTCTCTTTTTGTTTGAAACAAAATGAGCATGATAAGGTATAGGAATCCTGTAAGCAGTAATTGACTTGCTCACAGTAAAGCAGTTTTGTATGATTTTCATTCAGCCATGTTCTTATATGACAAAGGACTGGATGTTTACGACTATTTGACTAGGATAGAGTCATAAAACATACTCCCTTGCTTCAGAAATAGATTCATGTCAGTTTTATTTCAATTCTTATGTAACGGTTTGAAGTTTCAACTGCTTAATTGGCTCTTTTTTTTCTTAACTTTTCTCGTGGTATGACATTATAATTATCTGTTATGTGTAGATGATGCAAGTGAGGCATCTTACTCTCAAACAAAGAAAGAGAAAGCTAAAGAGTAGGCAGCCACTTACCCCAGTAGTCTCCAAGCTGAAGAAAATCAAAATGAAATCTTATTCGTATGTACCTATCTTCCTTTAAAACATAATTCTAATTAATAATGTACAAGGAAGAAGTTAATCTTCGTGGGATTCAATCAGGTCTTTTAAGGGGCGATTTAGGACCATGAAAGATGGGCAGATTAGGCGTTGGAAGGAAGGAAAACGACATAACGCTCATCTAAAGGCAAGTTTACGATCTTTCATGATACTTGTCATACTATCGACCATATCTTATAATAATTAACTATGAATACAATAAATAACATATCAGTAAAGACATTCTTTTACATATTGTTTGTTCATAAATTTGAATGGGTAATAAACTAATAATTATGGAAGGAGTAGGACTCCAAACTTCAAGGGTCCATTATCTTGATCTACTAGCGCTACTAAGATGAACATGTACAGAAACGTCAGAGGGCGTAGAGGGGAAGGCCGAAGGCCTGTGTAAACCGCTCCAACGCGAAATTAGTAAGAGTCATCGGACTAGGTATATAAGTGGGAGGAGAAAGGGAAGAATTATTTACCTTTGCATGAAAGAAGGGAAGAAGCAATCATCAAGATTACGTAAAGGATATGATGATGGTTCAATCCCTATTGATAGGTTCCCCTCAGTTGATACTAAACAAATCTCAACCTTTGATCATAATTTCAGATTTCAAAGGCTATGATGATCACGAAACTCTAAAACGGCGCAACGTCTCTTCCACCGTTCACAAGTGACGGTTTCCACCCCATCATAGGCACGCCACAGCGTTGCAGTTGAATCACGTATTTTCTCGTCATTTATTTTATAAATGTAGGCTGCCATCATATATGTAATTAAGGCATAATAGACTGGGGAGATTTGATGACGTATAGAACGTCCCGAACTCCCGATCAAATCCAAGCATGAACCAACTAAGTTCAGGCTACCATGCCTGCGAAAGAAAACAGACAATCAACTAAATGCAAGCATAACCTAACATTCATAATGCAGGTGTGAGGTGACACCTAGCCTAGTCATAGCCCCTAACATATCACGTAAAGACCATGCCTGATCAGTCATCAAGGCGTATAGTTGTAGACTAGCAAGCCTGGAATTCTACCATCAGGTGTCAGCTCACAAAAATTTGCTAATAGACAAAGTCATTTCACATGTCACACAAGCAAGACATGTCAGATAAATGTCGTAGCCGCAATCTGCTGATGGTGCAACAGAGTGGGGGTACTAGGGTCCTCAGTCTGACCCCCACATGGGTTTTGACAGCCGTCTATTCCACATTTAATGTGACCACAAGTGGGTAATAACCTTCTATAAATAGAAGATTGCCCCTTCATGCAAAGGTAAGTAATTCTTCCCATTCTCCTCCCACTTGTATACGTGGTCCAATGACTCTTACTGGCTTGAGCGTCAAAGTGGTTTACATGGGTCTTCCCTTGTCAGCCCTCTAACGTTTCTGTTCATCTTAGCTCTCTCTAGCAGATCAATAAGACTAACCCTTGAAGAGCAGAGCCCTCCTCTTTCCATAATCTTAACCCGTTTAGATTTATGAACAAACACATACTATAAGGTCCACTTATTTTGAATTTAAAAAAAAACTGAACAAAAAGATCTTATTTATGTGAGTCAGTCACTAACTCAAAATGTCTTGCAGTCGAGCATCAACTACATTAAGTAATCTTAAATTGATACTCAGACTTACACGAAAAATCTGCCACCTAAGATTTATTTTCTAGTTGCTATTCCATCTTAGTTGAACAATTACTTAATTATGTGCCATGTTATATGTGCATGACAATCTGTCGAAATAATAAGATTCTTAAACTTTCTAGGGCTTCATAGAGGCCCTTTGGACAAATTTGATTTAATTGGCTATAAAGGAGATTTAGGCATAATTTGTTGCACGTCTTTTATCTCATATTAGCAGCAACTTAAAGTTTTCTTAAGCCAAGTTTATGTGAAAATATTATGAATGATGATACTGATGGTGCGCAAATGTAGATGTTAGTTTGTTTGTTCAATGATGTTCTAGGAGATGTAGATGCAAAATGCATATGTGCGCCAGTTAACTGTGTCTTTAGATTCATCTATGTATTATATGATATAACGCAAGTTTTTGGAACCACCACCAAGTTGGCCTAGTGGTAAGGCGTTTTGAAGTCCTCAAAGAGGTCTCAGGTTCGAACCTCTCTAGGTAAACATCTTGGGAGTGGCAAGGGAAGGGCCCGGAAGTGGTCATGGGGATGCCCCGGTTAGGGTGCGTACATCTGAGTCAAAGACTCGCCCCCCTCCCAGGCCCTGAAGAGGGAAAACCTCTCCATTTACTCGTTTGTTGCAAGTTGTTGGAAGGTAGAAACTTTATAACCTTCTTGTTAGGTTCTGTTTGGAATTTGGAAGAAGTGTTGATATCTAGTTAGTTATCCCTTCAACTCTTCAAGATGGATTCGATTATTGTTTAATTTTTTCCTGTTTGGCCCTTAATGTCATTGACAAACAATGAGAAGCAATAAGAATATGTGATGCAGTTAAAGTTTTGTATCAAAGGATAGTTAGCCGATTACACTTCCACGTCACTATTCAAATCACACAAAAAATAGGAAAAGAGAAACAAGCAGTTTCTGATCGAGTTTTATTTTATTCGACTACAAGGGCTAACTGGCCAAGTCCGTTGAGAACCCAAATTCCATGAGTAATTTGCTTGCGTGTCCTTGTATAAACATGTAATGGGATTTTAATTTACACTGTTGCTTATAATGAGTAAAATGTTGAACTTAACTGATAACTTAGAAATATTACATTACTGAGACCAATTTTTTTGCATACTTTATCCTATTTAAGCTGACTACAAGAATTATTAGTCAAAAGGTTGATAGTTTGTTAAGAATATTTTGATTTTGACTAGGAGGTGCTAATCTGATGACTACTTCAGAACAAAAACAGTGCTGCTTAACTTTTTATCCAAGTTTTATTTTTCTCCTGTCAAAATTTATCAAGATTGGTTAGTTATATATATATTTATAATCCCGAACTGTAGCTAAAATCGAATAAGTATAAAGCTAATTAGGGTTGATGAGATTAACTGAGAGTATGTTGCTTGATGCAGTCGAAGATAGCAAAACGCCGTGGCAGACTACCTGCAATAGTCCCAGCAGCATATGCAAAAGTGATGAAGAAGCTCAACTTCTGCGGCTAAATCATGAAACAAATTGTCATTTTATCATCATAAAATCTGGAAATCCATGGCTTTGGCATTCTGAATTTGAGATATTTACATAGATCAATTGTTTTTTACTATATGCTATATTATTATAGGTTGAAGGTTGTTTTGAAATTTACCTAGTGAGGAGGATTGATGGAACCCATAATTATCTGCTCTTATATGTTTGTTTAAAGGAGAAAAGTTGGGATTTTCATCTGCAAAATTTCATGAACAATAACACATAACTGAAATGCTATGGTCTAATCAACACTACTTAGGTCATTTGCTCTAATCCCCCACAATGTTAACTCTACATTTCCATTTTCCCTTCACCGAATGAGATAAGGATTTGATTGATTGCATGTGTTTGGGGAAGAAGGTGAAGTGATCCTCTTAGATATGATCGGAGGATATCTACAACTCAAATTCACATTTTGGACTAAAAAGTTAGCGATAGTAATGAGACAGAGAAAGGTAACATCTGTTTATTTAAAGGACCACTTAGGAAAAATTAATTGTAGGGAACATTGACACATCTTAAAATTTTAACCGATTAGGTCAAGCCTATGGCCAGACCGAGACTTTCGTTCAGGCAATCCGATCGGCTGAATTAGATAAAGGGTTGATTTTATATGAATTTAACAGAACAAGCCTGTAGGTAGGGGTGTCGAAAAAACCGAACCCGAATAACCTTACCGACCGGAAATCGGGTCTATTAAATCGGTTTTCGGGTGCCTAGTTCGAGTAACATGGTATTTGATATATAACTATTAATATAATATAATATAATATCTATACAATATATAAAAAGTTTAATGATCTCTTTCTAATTTCAAAACTACTTAATTTTAAATAGTATATATTTTTATATAAATAATACAAATACTCAAAGTAATTGTCTAGTCAATCATCTTTTTAATTACTTCAACTTATCTAAAGTAATTGTTGTTTTAAAACTCATTAACCATAATCATATTTTTAGGTTTTTTAATAATTATATATTTTAACTAATTATACATTTATACTTGTCTTTAGGTTACAAATGGGTCAACCACACCATAATCCCATAACTCACAAAACATCTTTAGACAATTTGCAACCCCAAATCAATTAAACGAAATTACTTCACATTTTATGATTCTAGACATTTAGTAATTAGTAACAAATAATCTTAAAATTTTTACTTAAAGGAAGTAACTCAACTTGATGAAGGTATTTTCTTTAATTATATGTTTTAGTTATTAGCAACAAATAAAATTTGATGAAGTTACATTATCTAATGATAACATTATGTATTTATCGTGGAGCTACAAAATATGCCAAATAATAAATTCTTATTCGATTGTACCCGAATAAGCCTAAACCCGAACTACCCGAAAACCGAATAACCCGAGCCTTATTCGGATCGGTTATCTGGTAACATTTTACTACCTCAAAACCGAATAACCCGAAAACCAAATAACCCGATAGAAGAACACACCTACCTGTAGGTGCTGAGATTTTCAAACAACAACCTAATTTCGAGTTTTCTTGACCTAAATTCATCCAATAGGTCACCAATTTGACCCAAATTCAATCACAACCTCTAAGTAACTTATATACACATCGACAAAGTTTATTTCAAGCATTAAACATAAACATAATCACACCTATAAGAATCAAACCCTAACTTGTGATATTTTACCCAAAAATGATCCATTTGATTTAGAGATTCAACAGGGCCTTAATAGCAACTAAGAACACTACGATCATTCATAAACAAGAGTTAGAACTTGTATGAAGTCTTCAAATTTTTCTAGCACTAAATCCAAGCAGAACAAGTCACTAATAGTTGGAATCAAGCTTAGAATGCTTCAAGTGTTCAATCAATTTGTAGCTTCCAATTCTCTTGCACTCTTTTCTTTCTTGAGTGTCCCACCAACCAAAGACTCAAATGAGTAAAAAAATATCTTAAGTTCGGGTATTTATATTGGTTATGTGCACCGAAATGTAATAAACTATGCCCATATTAATATTGTATGTAACTAACTAAACTTTGTTCGCTAAAATGAGTTAAAGTACCCGAAATTTACGTTTAATGCAATATGACCTTTTATTGAAGGTTTCCCGGTCATCCTAATTTTTTTTCTTTTTTTCCCTATTTTTTCTTTTTTTGGTCATTTATTATTATTATTATTATTATTATTATTATTACTACTACTACTACTACTACTACTACTACTACTACTACTACTACTATTATTATTAACACCGCCTCACTGAAGAACAACGACACCTCCACCGTATATTATTATACATTTCACTCCTCCACCTTCGACTGAAGAACAAGAACTACCGCCTCATACGAAGTCTTCAACCACAGCCGGCCGCCATTGCCACCGACTTCAACCACCGCCACCATCGCCTCCGACTTCAATAACCGTCGTCATCGCCTTCATCTTCGCCCACCAACGCCTCCGTCTTCAAGCACTTCGATGCTTAGGGTTTTGGATTTGTGATTTAGTTTTCTTTATTTGTTTGCTTAAGGCTTTCGATTTGTTCAACCTGCTTAGGTTTTGTTTTGTGTGAATACCCACACATTGTATGTTCTAGATCTTCATCTTTTTCATTTTAGGGTTCTTTCTTGTTTCATCTTCATATTCTTCATTTTAGGGTTTCTCAATTGTAGATCTTGGGTTGGAGAACTTTTGTTTCTCGATTGTGGATCATTTTATGGTTTCTTTCTTGTTTTATCTTCACATTCTTCATTATATAGTTTCTCGATTGTAAATCTTCGGTTGGAGATCTTGGGTTTCTCGATTGTAGATCATTTTAGGTTTCTTGATTTGTTCAACCTGCTAGGGTTTCGATTTACACCCTTGAACTCGCAGATCTTGGGTTTCTTTTGTGAAAATCACAGATCTTGGTGTCAAAGATGAAGGTGGTAGTTGTACTTGATAGTTAAAGTGATGGTGGTGGTTGTAGATGAAGGAGGTGGCGGTGGTGGTGGTGGTGGAGGTGGCTGTGGTGGTGGTGGCGGCGACGGTGGTGGTTTAAGGAGTAGGTGGTGGTAGTGGTAAGAAGGTGTTGGTGGGTAACTTGAAGATGGTGAAATAAAGAAAAAATATAACAATAAATATGTTATGATAATACTAATACTACTAATAATAATAATAATAATAATAACTAAATAAATAAATAAAAGAAAAGATAGAATAAAATAATATGTTACCGGCTCCACGTCATGTAACGCCACCTCTAACGAGCCTAAAATTAGAGTTAATTTAAACTTTTTAAACTACTATTATCAAAAGCGTGCAGCGGAATTAAACACCAATTACAAAATCAACGTTGTTTGACTCGGCTAATTAATTACACCAAAAATTAAGCCAAGTTGTTATCTACAAGCGTTACCTACTAGTTTCCGACCATCGGATCCAAACTTATAACGACGTGTTCCCCAAAAGGAATTTACAACAAAAACTACCACCAGTCCCGCCTCACCAGGCATCTAGCATCAACCTGCGAAAAAGGTAAATCTTGCACCGTTAGCTACAACTAGCTAGTGAGCACCAATTACACATAAGCATCAATAAGCAGGCTATCATGTATCAGAACAGCACACAGGGCTATCCTATCATATTACGGCGAGCCAAACGTGTCAGCAAGAGTCGTAGCTCAACAACCCAACCAGCAGTCCACGTGGTACGCCATGTCTTTCATGCTGGTTGCAGTCTATCAAGGAACCCAGTCCCATAGAGGAACGGCGGCCTGCAGAGCCTTACCCAAGTGTATACTACTTGAGTACCGTTAGTTCCCCAATCCGTAGTCCCTAAGGACCCTGGGAACCCAGCCAGATACTAACACCCGTCTACCTGACTGACCTCCGTGTTCTCCAGTTCAGTGTCCTGACATAACTTCATAAACAAATAGCTGATCCAATAAGGATCCAGTTCATGCGGGCATATAATCACAACAATATCTTTCATATCAATGATAAGCATGCTTGTACAACTCTATCATATATTACCTCGTGTCTTACATATCAATGCACCAATCACGTGTCAACATGTACCACAGATAACTTACCTATTGAGACTCATGGGAAACCGGTACTCACCTCAAGTTTACAAGAGGCAGATATGCAATCGAGAATCCCAAGAGCACACAGAATCGTCCGAATCACCTAACACATTAGGTTCAGGCTTAGACACCAATCAACGGCAATTAACGAGGCTTAAAACACAACACTACAAAGCTGTAAACTAAATACCCCTGCTTGCGGTTGCAGGGCACTACCATGCGGCCGCAAGGGTCCTTCTTAAACCCCTTATTGCGACCGCAAGGGTTTTCCTTGCGACCGCAAGGGTCATACCTCAAAACCCACTCCTACGGCCGTAGGAATATATCCCTACGCCCGTAAGGGTAGTTTCAAAGGTTCCTGCGGCCGTAGGTTACATACCTACGCCCGTAGGTTTCGTTCCATCACCCGTAGGTGGTAAATCATCAAAACCCCCTACTACGGCCGTAGGACCCTGTGCCTACGCCCGTAGTAACTTTCAAAATCCTTTGCGACCACATGGCTTTCCCGTGCGACCGCATAAACCAAAAATACAGTGAACACAGCTCTGTTTTCCGACATAAGCGATTCTTCGCGTTTTTGTACTAAAAATCGATCTAAACACCATTCTAATGGTTTATATACTTCCTTTGACACATATGGAAGCTCACTAACATATTTTAAACACAAAAACTACAACAAAACATCATCTAGACCTTTAATTTGTCACACCCACACCAAAGCTTCAAGAACTAAGTTTATTGAATCAAAAACATACTTACAAGATGATTTGAAGATGGAAACACAAAATCAAAAGGCTGGAATCACTTGTAGCTTAATCCTCTTCTTGATTTTCTTTCAACAAAACTTAAAGCTTTGTGTGTGTGTTTGTTTGGAACGTACGTATAAGTGTGTATGTGTGTTTCAAACTCATCCAGGGGATAAGAGTGACATTAGGCCGACTTAAGGTCTAATACCCCTCACTGGTATTTTGTTCTCCTATTCAACTTATTACTCGACTTAGGTTTATCCGTTTCAACTAACGGATATATTTATTGAAACATTATCCAAAACCATTCAACTATTTATCTATCTGGTCAACTTATGACACTTTTCATAATACCACATTTTAATCCACATTTAACACCAATTAACACCATTTCACGTTTAAAACACCAATTAAAACATAAAGCACCATTTAACATGTATACTACAGTTAGCAACAAAACACCAGTTAAAGTCAACGTACAACTATTAAGGCTACATGTATTACTGTTTACAACTAGGCCCCGCTTTTGGGGTGTTACACGTCAGCACTTACCTGCTTTGCAGGTCAAAATTACACAAATTGCAACTTTTTTAATAGTTCATTGTATTTTAGCAAACAAAGTTTAGTTCGTTGCACACAATATCAATATGAGTATAGTTTATTACATTTCAGTGCATATAACCCTATTTATATACCCTATATTTACCATTTCGGTCCCTAAGTTCAGTTTCTCATACTTTGGCCACACAAACTTAAATGGAACTTTATAAAACTTTCACAATCTTTTTAACACATAATAATCAAGATCTTTTATATTAAATCTAAATGTTAATAATCTAATGTGTATTTAGATTAAATGTCAGTTGTCATGGAAATAAAAAGAAAAAACTTGATAACTCATGAACTTAAAATTCTTTTTTAACAGTTATTAAAATATTCAATTTATTAATATTTGTAGTAACCATTTTTATATACTTTAAATAAATTCACATATAATATATGTAGTATTGATATTGTTCCCAAATAATTCAAAATCTCACTAACTTAGCAATTTAAATGAAGTTTTAGAAGACTTGAAATTACAAAAAAAAAAAACAAAAAAAAAACCATTGAGCTGTAATATTTTGACGGGATTAATTGACCGATATATCTTTTTTCTTTTAAATAAATAAAAAAGACAAGCAATTAATTGATTCGTGACTATGAGTAAAAAAGCTCCCATTTTGAATTGCAAATACCCAATACTTGTTTGCCTACTGAGACCTACGCTTAACTTCCTTATCATTTTCAATTTTAATTATATATATATATATATATATATATATATATATATAATTAAAATTGAAAATGATAAGGAAGTTAAGCGAAGGTCTCAGTAGGCAAACAAGTATTGGGTATTTGCAATTCAAAATGGGAGCTTTTTTACTCATAGTCTATACACTCTTGAGAAAGACTTTGATTTTCAAAGTTGAAGGTTTAAATTTTTAGTCAACCATTCTTCAATCCATATCTCTCCCTCTCTATGCTTCTCTAGCCAATCACTCTCATTTCATTTCAATTTTTCCCTAAAAAAACAATTTCGGGTCAAAATCAGGTCGACGGGTCAACCCGAACCCATCCTGACTTTTCTGTGTCGACCTGGTTCGCGACGGGTTAAAGATGTGTTTCATATCGGATTAGAAATTTCCAGTCTTACAAATAACAAATGACTTATAATTTTATTACCTTCATTTGTTGTATGTTGCTACGAATATTATCTAACTCGTGTACTTATGGCACTATGTTAGGCCACATCCTATGTATGTTCAAGTGTGATATGGTCTTTATCATGCGAGTTCCCACTTGCCTCCATTCTTATTACGTGTAGAGGCCCATGTCGAGTGATGGTTATCATGTTTCGTGATTAGATTTTTTATGATTCCTTTTGTATGTTTGCACGAATCATATGAAATAAAAAAATTAGGAGCGAAAATCAAGATTAAAAAGTTGTAACTATAGATTTATTAAGGAGTAAATATTATGTAAAATTAATTTAAAAAATAGAAGTAAAGGTTACACAAGTGATTAATTAAATGTACATAGTTCAATCTATCTAAATATCAGTTATAACCTACCGGGCCGTAACACATCTTTTAAAATTATAATAAACACCTAACTAGGTGTCACATGTCCATTTTTAGACCCTCATTTTGATGTTTTCCCGCTCATTTTCACCATTCTATACATCTGTCACTTGTCCTCTAAGAGAAGCAGTTTGGCGTAGCCCGCTCTTCCTTCCGTATTACTATCGCAGATCCCTAATTTCACGTCCTTTCCGTGTTGCCAGTCATCTTAAGCTCCTAACCCTAATTCTCCCAATTCTCCCAAATCGGAAACCTACATCACGGCAACATTCTGACGTAAAGCATGAAGATTACCATCGAGAACAATTTCTGGTTTCAACTCAAGAACAATTTTTTACGTGCGACGGTATCATGGCTTAATGATCTATGGTTGCTGAAAAGGTTTCAACTCAAGAACAATTTCTGGTTTCGGAAATCCCGGTATGCTTTTTTTCCTATTCGATCTTTTGCCCTAATTCGATTCATTCTTCTGTCAATTTTTGTAGATAACATTCTTATTTGTTGTTCATTTCTGAATTTGTTCTTCAATCTCTAATGGTTTTGAAAGCCTATCAAAATTATTTGAAATTTTATGATGATTATAACTGCCCACCAATTGTTTGATGAAATGACTATGTGGCCACATTGGTTTTCAATTAATCTATGTATGTTTCTTTTGGTTTACTGTACTGTTCAGAAATGTTGATGGATTAAATTTCATATCTTTCTTATCAGTTTCACAATCAAAGCAAACAAACCTTGCAAATGGATGGTAGTGAAGTAGTATAGATTCAACTCATGATTAACACTATAGTATAGATTAACACTATCTGGGAACAAAGAAAAGTTTTGTTGCTATATGTGATATTTTAAATCTAACTTGATTGGGGTCACTCGAAGATCACCATTGCTGTTTTTTCTTTGTTAGTGTTAGTTTATAGAGAAGTTTGGCTAATTTAAAAGCTTAAGAGCAAGCCAACTAATCTGAGTCCCATGTTGATGTTTGCAATGTCTTCTAATCTGAGTCCCCTGTTGATGGTGTTTATGTTTGTCCTAATGATGCTAGCTACTGAAGTAAAGGTTGAAGAAGTTAGGTTTGGGTGTTTGAATTTCACTGGGTGTGTTGTCATTTTTTAAGACTTTTGTGTGGTGTTAAATACATGGGCTGTTATAATATGTGGCCTGATGAGATACTCTACTAAATTGACTACATGGTTTGTACATATGGTTTTGGGAAGATAATATAATGCTTGCAGTTTTAAAAAAATATTGTATGGTTAATGACCTTATTTAGGATATTGTTGAGAACTAATGTAATAGTATTTATTAATCATAATATCATAACTGTCATTCCTCGTAATTTATGTGCTTAAATTGTAACACCCCAAAATGGGGCCTAGTTGTGAACTGTAGTACATGTAGCTTTAACTGTTGTATGTTGACTTTAATTGGTGTCTTGTTGTTAACTGTAGTATAAATGTTGTTAAATGGTGTCCTAAATGTTAACTGGTGTTCTAAACGTGAATTGGTGTTAAATGGTGCTAATTGGTGTTAAATGGTGATTAACTGGTGTTAAATGTGGATAAATATGTAGTAATATAAAAAGTGTCATAAGTTGACCAAGTAGACAAATAGTTGAGCGGTTTTGGATAGTGGTTCCAAAAGTATCTCCGTTAGTTGAAACGGATAACCCTAAGTTGTGATTTAAGTTGAATAGGAGAACGAAATACCCGAGGAGGGGTATTAGTTTGATAAGTCGGCCTATATGGGCCTTTCTTATCCCCTGTGACACAAAACACACACACACAATATACACATACGTACATACGCATAGCACACACACACAAACCCTTGTGGATTTGAAGAAGAAAGCTAGGTTGGATCAAGATTTGAAGCTGGATTCGAGTACTAAATCTGTTCTTGTTGAGCTTGATCACCATCTTTTGTAAGTTCTTGTTCACAAACCTTGTTCTTGAGTCTAGGGAAGAAGGAGACCCATTTTGATGGATTCAAGTGGGTTTTAATGTTGTTCTTGTGTCCTAATGATGATAGTGAGTAAATATTTATGCTAGAGATCAAATACAAACGCTTAAATACGGATTCAAGTAGAGATTTGTGTCAAAAATGGGTAAGTCAGCAGCTGTGCTCGAACAGAGCAAGAACAGACTGTAATTGTTGTCCCTACGAGCGTAGTAGAAAGTTACTGCGGCCGTAGGATGTTGTTTGTATTACTACGGTCGTAGGAAATGGTTGCTACGTCTGTAGGATGGTGTTTAAGAGGATTACCACCCACGGGTGATGGAAACAAGACTACGGGCGTGGGTATATAACCTACGGCCGTAGTTACCCAAAGGATACCTACTACGGGCGTAGGATATGGTTCCTACGGCCGTAGGTCATGGTTCTTTGGCAAGAACTTCTATGGGCGTAGTGTATATATACTACGGCCGTAGTACGTGTTGGAAACATGTCCTGCGGGCGTAGGAACATGTTCCTACGGCCGTAGGAGGCTGTCAGAAGCCATGTTGACATTTTGTTGAGACGGTTGTTAGTGCAGTCTAATGTAGTGTATACTAAGTAGCATTTATCTGTGTCTATTGGTGTTACGTGATTCGGATGACTCTGTGTGCTCTTGGGATTCCAGTTATCACATCTGCCTCCTGTAAACTCGAGGTGAGTACCGGTTTCCCATGAGTCTCAGTAGGTAAGTTATCTGTGGTACTTGTTGACCGTGATTGGTGTATTGATATGTGAAAATTGAGGTATGTTATGATAGAGTTGTACAAGCATGCTTATTGTTGATATGAAAGATATTGTTGTGATTATATGCGCGCATTAATTGGATCCTTATTGGATCAGCTATTTGTTGATGATGTTATGTCCGGACACTGAATTGGTGAAAAACGGAGGTCAGTCAGGTAGACGGGTGTTAGTATCTGGCTGGGTTCCCAGGGTCCTTAGGGACTACGAATTGGGGAACTAACGGTACTCAAGTAGTATACACTTGGGTAGGGCTCTGCAGGCCGCCGTTCCTCTATGGGATTGGGTTCTTTGATAGATTGGAACCAGTATGAAAGACATGGTGTACCACGTAGACTGCTGTTGGGTTGTTGAGCAGGGTTGGCTCCCCTGCAATATACGACTCCTGCTGACACGTTTGGCTCGCCGCAATATGATAGGATAGCCTGTGTGCTGTTCTGATACATGATAGCCTGCTTATTGTTGCTTATGTGTAATTGGTGCTCACTAGCTAGTTATAGCTAACGGTGCAAGATTTACCTTTTTCGCAGGTTGATGCTAGATGCCTGGTGAGGCGGGACTGGTGGTAGTTTTTGTTGTAAATACCTTTTTGGGGAACACGTTGTTGTTTGTATGGATCCGATGGTCGGAAACTAGTTGGTAACGCTTGTAGATAACAAACTTGGCTTAACTTTTGATGTAATTAATTAGCCGAGTTAAACAACGTTGCTTTTGTAACTGGCTTTTAGTTCCACTGCACACTTTTGATAATCGTTGTTTAAAAAGTTTAAATTAACTCTATTTTAAGCTCGTTAGGGGTGGTGTGACAAGTAGGTATCAGAGCCTAAGTTTGAGGAATTGGGTACTCATTGAAGTATTCAATCTCAAGCTCGGGCCCGACCATCGTTAAGTGTTCCTATCGGGGTAATTGGGGTTAAGTTGAGCGTTATGTGGCTGTCCTATGTGATAGATTAAATGTAGTAATAATAACTGTCGAATAAATGGTGTACTAACTGTGGTCTACGTCTAGATAGTAAGTTGAGTAGAAATGGCTGAACGTAGAGCTACGACAGAGGAAGCTCTTAAACAGATGGAGGACGAGGCCTCCAGTATGCGTCGTGAAGCTGAGGACGAGGCTTCTCAGCACAATGTGGAGCCGCCACGACAAGATCAAGAGCAGGCGGCATATGTTAGATTGTTAGAAGAGGAGCTTAGACTGACGAGGGAGCTGTTACAAAACGCTTTGCCAGGAAAAAAGCCAGAGAGATGTTCCTACAAGAAGTTTTTGTCTTGCGGGCCGAAAGTTTACGAGGGTAGTGATAATCCCTCTGAGACTATCCGTTGGTTACGTGAGACGGACCAAGTTTTCTAATCTTGTGAATGTGAACGTGAACTCCGCGTCAGATATGTGGTTCGGATGTTGAAAGGGCTAGCTCTGGATTGGTGGGATACAGTGAAAGACACGTTGAGCCCGGAGGTGATCGATGCTCTGACTTGGGAACAGTTTTCTGAAAAGTTGAAAGCGAAATATTGTACAGATTATGATCTAGAGCGACTGGAGAATGAATTTAATAGTCTCCGTAAGGGGGACAAACCAGTAGAAGACCTTATCCACGCTTTTACGGATAAGGTTAGATTCATACCGCATTTGGTGACTAACGAGAAAGCCAAGATGCGGAAGTTTGTAAACATGCTGCCACTTGATTATCGCGCTCATGTGAGAGCTGCGGCTACTTTGGATCGGCCGTTTGAGATAGCCCGAAAAATTGATGGGGATAGACGCCAGGGAAAAGGGGATCATGTTGCAGAGGGTCAGAAGAGGAAGTTCCAGCAGTTTGCGAAATCTGGTACTTCTAAGGGGCAATCATCGACTGGGGGAAAGCCTGATTCTTTGAAGAAGGCTAAGTTTGAGGGTTCTTGGTGCTCCCTGTGTCGCACCTACCATGCCGGTGATTGTTCGAAAGCCACTACCCGTTGTTTTAGGTGTGGTCAGAAAGGGCACTCGGTGAATGAGTGCGAGTTCAAAGAGAATGTCTGCTACAAGTGCCACAAGCCTGGGCACAGAATTTCAGATTGTCGATCAAAGACAGACGCTGGAACTGGAGGATCTGCTTCAGGGCAGAAGAAAGATAACGCTCCCCGTGCAAAAGGGCGGGCGTTTCAGATGACGAGAGAAGAGGCGAAGGGAGCTGGGGACGTGATTACTGGTACTTTTCTTATTAACTCTACCCCAGCATGCGTATTGTTTGATTCTGGATCTACATATTCTTTTGTGTCTGTGTCTTTCTGTGATAAACTGCAAATGCTTGTATCTGTGTTGTCTGAGCCTATAAGAGTAGAGACTGCTAGTGGTAAAATAGTTTCAGTGGTAGATAATGTCCCTCAAGCGGTTATTGATATCGATGGGAGTAGTTTTCCTGTTTCTCTTCTTCTTATGCCGATTGCGGGATTCGATGTTGTGATTGGGTTGGATTAGCTTAGCAAGTTGAACGCTGAGATTTTCTGTTCCAAAAAGTTGATCAAAGTTCCTTTACCTGACGGGTCATATGCGGTGGCTCGCGGCGAAAGGCGAAAGTTAGATATTCCTATCATTTCTCTAATGAAAGCTCGTAAGTCGGTTTTGAAAGGCTGCGATTGTTATCTAGCCTATGTGAATGATGCTAAATTGGAGAAACGTTTCGTTCGTGATATTCCAGTGGTGACCAATTATCCAGAGATATTTCCTGACGAGTTGCCTGGGTTACCACCAGTCAGAGATGTTGAGTATCGTATTGATCTTGTTCCAGGGGCTACCCATGTGGCTAAAGCTTCATATCGTCTTACTCCTTCTGAGGTTCGCGAGATGATGACACAAATTTAGGAGTTGCTTGACAAAGGCTTTATTCACCCGAGTTCTTCTCCTTTGGGTGCTCCGGTGCTATTCGTGAAAAAGAAGGATGGAACGATGAGAATGTGTATTGACTACCGGGAGCTGAATAAGCGAACGGTGAAGAACAAGTATCCTCTGCCGCGGATAGACGATTTGTTTGATCAGCTGTAGGGAGCGACGTGCTTCTCAAAGATTGATCTGCGGTCTGGATATCACCAAGTGTTAGTTGCCAACGAAGACGTTCCAAAGACGGATTTCCGTACGCGTTATGGTCATTATGAGTTTTTGGTGATGCCTTTCGGCTTAACCAATGCTCCTGCTGTTTTCATGGACCTGATGAATCGAGTTTGTCGTCCTTTCCTTGATAAATTGGTAATTGTATTTATTGACGATATTCTAATCTATTCTAAGACTGAAGTTGAGCACGAGTTACATTTGCGAGAGGTTCTTGAAACTCTCAAACGGGAGAAGCTTTACGCTAAATTCTCGAAGTGCGAATTCTGGTTGCGAGAAGTCCATTTTCTTGGTCACGTGATCTGTAGCGATGGCGTGAAAGTTGACCCGGCGACAGTCGAAGTAGTTATGAATTGGAGAGTTCCTCAAACTCCTTCTGAAGTTAGAAGTTTTCTCGGCTTAGCTGGTTACTATCGGCGGTTTATCCGCGACTTTTCTAAACTTGCGGGTCCTTTGACTAAACTAACTCGCAAAGATGTTGCATTCGTTTGGGCGGAAGCTCAAGAACAAGGGTTTCAGTCTTTGAAACGGCTACTATGCGAAGCTCCAATACTTTCCTTGCCAGAGGGATCTGAAGACTTTGTTGTTTATTGCGATGCTTCGTATTCTGGATTGGGGTGTGTACTGATGCAGCGAGATAAAGTGATTGCCTACGCTTCAAGGCAATTGAAACCTCATGAAGGCAACTATCCGACTCATGATCTTGAGTTGGCAGCGGTGGTGTTCGCGTTGAAATTATGGAGGCACTATCTCTATGGCACAAAATGTGTGGTCTGTATGGATCACAAGAGCCTACAATATGTTTTCACGCAGAAAGAGCTCAACCTGAGACAACGTAGATGGCTCGAGTTGATAAAAGACTACGATTGTGAAATTCGCTACCATCCTGGTAAGGCCAACGTGGTGGCGGATGCATTGAGTCGCAAGAGCTCTACAGTAGATGCTAGATTCATGAAACTTACTGTGGTTCCCGATATCATTGCTCGATTGAAGGAAGCGCAGCAAGTGGCGTTGCAAGATGATAATCTCAAAGCAGAAACGATGAAAAAGCTGAAAGATCAACTTGTTGATGATACTCGCGGACTTAAGACTTTTTAGTCTCACGTATGGGTGCCTTTCCATGGTGGAAATAGTGAGCTGATACTGTAGGAAGCTCACAAGTCTAGGCTGTCGGTTCATCCGGGCAGCACGAAGATGTATCATGACTTAAAGGCATTGTATTGGTGGCCTACTTTGAAGCGAGATATTGCTTCTTTTGTGGAAAAATGTCAGATCTGCGCACAAGTTAAGACAGAACATCAGAAGCCTTATGGCAGTTTACAGCAACTTGAGATCCCTGAGTGGAAGTGGGATCACATTACGATGGATTTTGTGACAAAATTGCCGAAAATCCTTAGGGGTCATGATGCTATTTGGGTCATTGTCGATAGATTGACCAAGAGCGCTCATTTTCTAGCTATTAGCGAGTCTACTCCGCTAGAAAAGTTAGCAAAGCTATATGTAGACGAAGTGGTGTCACAACATGGTTTGCCATGTTTGATTGTGTCGGATCGTGATGCGAGATTTGCTTCACAATTTTGGTAGAGTTTGTAGCATGAACTTGGTACACGTGTTCATCTGAGCACGGCATATCATCCGCAGACAGATGGCCAGTCAGAAAAAACGATCCAGACGTTGGAGGACATGTTTCGCGCATGTGTTCTCGAATTTGGTGGTGCGTGGGATTCTCATTTGCCATTGGTCGAGTTTGCTTATAACAACTCGTACCACTCCAGTATTGGAATGCCACCTTATGAGATGCTGTATGGGAGGCGTTGTCATACTCCCACGTGTTGGTTAGAGCCTGGTGAAAAGCAGTTTGCTGGACCTGAGATTGTTCAGACTACGGTGGATAAAGTGAAGATTGCGCGGGAAAAGCTTAAAGCGGCCCGTGACAAACAGAAAGTATATGCTGACCCTAAACGCAGACCAGTTGCATTCCAGGAGGGCGATCGGGTGTTCGTGAAAGTTTCTCCCCGGAAAGGTGTGATTCGTTTTGGTTGAAAAGGCAAGTTGAGTCCACGTTATATTGGTCCATTTCGGATCATTCGCGTGGTTAATGATTAGACAGTTACGCTAGAGTTGCCTCCAGAGCTTTCTGGAATTCACAACACGTTCAATGTGTGTTATCTGCGTAAGTGTAAGGTGGAGAAGAACCAGATTCTGCCTCTACAGGAATTGAAGGTTGATACTTCAAAGCTCCTAGTTGAAGAGCCTGTTGAGATACTTGGTTCTAAAACCAAGAAGTTGCGTCAAAAGCTGATTAAACTGGTATTAGATAAGTGGAAGCATAACCTGGGTTCGAACATGACCTGGGAGACGGAAGATGACATGAAAGCTCGATACCCTCACTTGTTTGTGGACGATCAGATTCCGAGGACGGAATCTTCTTAAGGGGGGTAGATTTGTAACACCCAAAATGGGGCCTAGTTGTGAACTGTAGTACATGTAGCTTTAACTGTTGTATGTTGACTTTAATTGGTGTCTTGTTGTTAACTGTAGTATAAATGTTGTTAAATGGTGTCCTAAATGTTAACTGGGGTTCTAAACGTGAATTGGTGTTAAATGGTGCTAATTGGTGTTAAATGGTGATTAACTGGTGTTAAATGTGGATAAAAATTTAGTAATATAAAAAGTGTCATAAGTTGACCAAGTAGACAAATAGTTGAGCGGTTTTGGATAGTGGTTCCAAAAGTATCTCCGTTAGTTGAAACGGATAACCCTAAGTTGTGATTTAAGTTGAATAGGAGAACTAAATACCCGAGGAGGGGTATTAGTTTGATAAGTCGGCCTATATGGGCCTTTCTTATCCCCTGTGACACAAAACACACACACACACCATATACACATACGTACATACGCATAGCACACACACACAAACCCTTGTGGATTTGAAGAAGAAAGCTAGGTTGGATCAAGATTTGAAGCTGGATTCGAGTACTAAATTTGTTCTTGTTGAGCTTGATCACCATCTTTTGTAAGTTCTTGTTCACAAACCTTGTTCTTGAGTCTAGGGAAGAAGGAGACCCATTTTGATGGATTCAAGTGGGTTTTAATGTTGTTCTTGTGTCCTAATGATGATAGTGAGTTAATATTTATGCTAGAGATCAAATACAAACGCTTGAATACGGATTCAAGTCGAGATTTGTGTCAAAAATGGGTAAGTCAGCTGCTGTGCTCGAACAGAGCAAGAACAGACTGTAATTGTTGTCCCTACGAGCGTAGTAGAAAGTTACTGCGGCCGTAGGATATTGTTTGTATTACTACGGTCGTAGGAAATGGTTGCTACGTCTGTAGGATGGTGTTTAAGAGGATTACCACCCACGGGTGATGGAAACAAGACTACGGGCGTGGGTATATAACCTACGGCCGTAGTTACCCAAAGGATACCTACTACGGGCGTAGGATATGGTTCCTACGGCCGTAGGTCATGGTTCTTTGGAAAGAACTTCTTCGGGCATAGTGTATATATACTACGACCGTAGTACGTGTTGGAACGATGTCCTGCGGGCGTAGAAACATGTTCCTACGGCCGTAGGAGGCTGTCAGAAGCCATGTTGACATTTTGTTGAGACGGTTGTTAGTGCAGTCTAATGTAGTGTATACTAAGTAGCATTTATCTGTGTCTATTGGTGTTACGTGATTCGGATGACTCTGTGTGCTCTTAGGATTCCAGTTATCACATCTGCCTCCTGTAAACTCGAGGTGAGTACCGGTTTCCCATGAGTCTCAGTAGGTAAGTTATCTGTGGTACTTGTTGACACGTGATTGGTGTATTGATACGTGAAAATGGAGGTATGTTATGATAGAGTTGTACAAGCATGCTTATTGTTGATATGAAAGATATTGTTGTGATTATATGCGCGCATTAATTAGATCCTTATTGGATCAGCTATTTGTTGATGATGTTATGTCCGGACACTGAATTGGTGAAAAACGGAGGTCAGTCAGGTAGAAGGGTGTTAGTATCTGGCTGGGTTCCCAGGGTCCTTAGGGACTACGAATTGGGGAACTAACGGTACTCAAGTAGTATACGCTTGGGTAAGGCTCTGCAGGCCGCCGTTCCTCTATGGGATTGGGTTCCTTGATAGATTGGAACCAGTATGAAAGACATGGTGTACCACGTGGACTGCTGTTGGGTTGTTGAGCAGGGTTGGCTCCCCTGCAATATACGACTCCTACTGACACGTTTGGCTCGCCGCAATATGATAGGATAGCCTGTGTGCTGTTCTGATACATGATAGCCTGCTTATTGTTGCTTATGTGTAATTGGTGCTCACTAGCTAGTTGTAGCTAACGGTGCAAGATTTACCTTTTTCGCAGGTTGATGCTAGATGCCTGGTGAGGTGGGACTGGCGGTAGTTTTTGTTGTAAATACCTTTAACCCTTAGCCTAATGTTACAACCTTAAAGCCCTCTTGACGGTTGACAACTCTAGTGATAGAGATTAGAATTAGATACAATCCTATACTAGTTGGTTGCTTGTTAGCTATCAGGAGTGTTCACCCTAAAATATAAAGCCGAAACACCTGAGTGATTGAGTGAACTCCTTGTGAGGATGCGATACTCTGCATAATATCGATTACTGATTGTTTTCTGATTGGTTTGTTCGTTTGGGGCGATTTATCTTTTTTGTGGTAATTAAGATGGGGAATTTGGTTGGCCAGGTTGGTTTATGTCTACTTGATGATTTTCTTGAGGACAAGCAAAGTTCAGTGTGGGAATTGTGATATTTCCGGATTAAACTATGTTTTGATCCGTAAATATTGTTGATTCTACATTAATTTCACGCGTAAAAGATCATATATTACATTAATTAGTTATGTTGGGATGATTACAGGTTTAATTGTTGAAACAGTGGAAGATATGCGGAAAACGAGCAAGAGAAGTAGGAAAAACGAAGAAACGCGCACAGCAGGGAAGCTCGCGCCGCGTGCTATGCCCAACCTCGCGCCGCGAGGTCCTCGCGCAGTGAAGAAATTAAGCTCATGCCGCGAGTAAACCTCTGGAAAATTGACCCTCGAGAAATTGATAGCTCGCGCCGCGAGCCTGCGCAGAGCAGGTGCCTATAAATTCGATTTTTAATCCTAATGACGGGACCTTTTGTCATTTGGCCAACCCTAGGCGATTTTCAAAGACTTTTGCAACCCTGGAGGGTGAGGAAACACCCTTGGAGCCTAGGGAATTCATCCATATCAATCCATCATCATCATCATCCATCCGGTTTGTCGAATACATGCATATTCTTCGATCAGTAATGATTTCTAAGACTAGTTTGGATTGTTCAAGCCCGATTATGGGCTAATCATCTCTTGTATTCATCTTATGAATGAACCCTAATTGGGATATTTCTTGATTTCTTTGATTACTCGAGGATTGATTCTAGTTTCATGTTTATTCAATCAAAGTTTGGATTTTTATGTTTTTTATCTCTTGTTTCTGGATTCATGGTACATGTGGAATATAAATCGGAAGTTTATATGATATGTGTTCTTCTTTGAATGTTTGTCTATGAATGATTCAAGGTGTTTACTAGGAAAAGTAATCAGAATCTAGAAACAGAAACATAAACCTAATAATCTAGGGCTTTGCCGTCAAGGACATGATTGGTTATGTTAACATTGTTTAATGTGATTGATGAATTATGAACTAGGTTGTGTGGATTTGATGATCAATTGGAAATTGTTATTCTTATCTGTCTCGCAATAACTATATGAAATCGGAAATTAATTATAGTTAAGTCAATCCGGGTAATCGATTAAATTGATCTTGAGATATATCACAATAGGGGGAGTGATTAAGGTGGATACTTGTTTATACTCTGGTCATTTGCAAGAGTTCATCCCGATTTTACTTGTTTGTCTTTAATTAGTTGCTCGTTATCATTTTCTTAAAACTGAAAAAACCCCCCATTTTAGGTTAATTATTAGTCTGCTTTCTTTCTGGTGTTACACTGCTCCTTGTGGATTCAACACCCATTACTTGCCTGTCTCTATGCTATTACATGATTAGGTATACTTGCCTAGTGTGTGTGCTTGCTAGAATAGGTGGATATTGCCCAGCCACAACCCACACCAGTCATCCATAAACCCGCCATAACTGGAGAGAACTTTGAGATTAAGGGCCAGTTCCTTAGCATGATAAGGGATCTCCAGTTTGATGGAAAGGTCGTCCATGATCCGAATCAACACATTGAAAATTTTCTGGACATCTGTGACCTATTCCACAACCAGGGCGCATCAAATGATGCAGTCCAACTCCGTATCTTTCCCTTCACTCTCACCGGAGAGGCGAAAAATTGGTTACGTTCCCAAGAACCCGACACCATCATCACTTGGGAAATATTACGCAACAAGTTTGTCACCCGATATTTTCCACCATCCAAAGCTGATAAGCTCAAGAATGAAATCAACGGATTTCAACAGCATGATGATGAAACTATCACGGGAGCGTGGGACATATTCAAAAGTCTCTTGAGAAGTTGCCCGCACCACGGATTTTCCAAGAGTGCTCAAATTCAAACTTTCTACCGTGGCATTAATCAAGCTGCTCGAGCCACCCTCGACTCATCTAGTGGGGGTGTATTCATGTACAAGATACCTACCGAGGGGTATGAGCTCTTAGAGGATATGGCCCTCCATAACTTGGAATGGGCCCCGGATCGCCGAAGAACCGGGAAAAGATCATTGGTTAACGCATTAGACAGTGAACCTCTCGAAGAAGTGGCAGCTTTGAAAATCAAACAGCGGTTACTTGAGAAAAAGCTCGATGAACTAACCCAATCTTTTGTTGCTATGCAGGTAGGCTGTGAGAAGTGTAATGGGACGCATCTAACCAAGGATTGCGAAAACCAACCGATAATGACACCCGAGGAGGTCAACTACATGAATCAAGGATTCAAGGGTCCCTTCCAGACTGGTGGCTCCAACTGGAACAACCAAGGCAACAACCGTCATTACAACCACCCACTGCCCGGTTTTCACCAACAAAGTCCTCCACCCCCTAGGACAAATCCGAATCCTAATGCACAAGTGGTAAACCCAGAGCTTCCTCTCACGGATTCCTTGGAGGTAGTCATGAAGCAATTCATGACAGCTTAGCTGCAAACAACTAAAGAGCTGAGACAAAGTCAAGACATGTTACAGCAAAATCAGAGGAACCAGCAGGCTACCATTCAGAACCTCGAGAGGGATATAGGCCGTAATGCTCAAGCCTTATCCGAGAGACCAGCCAGAGGTCTCCCTCCAAATACTCACGCTAACCCGAGAAATGAGCATGTTCAAGCAATTACCACCCGAAGTGGTAAAGAGGTAAGTTCCCCTGTTCATCCATCTAATTCTGATGAATTTGTTCATGTGCAGGTACCGGAGGAGGGGCCCGAGGAGTTCGAGACGGAGAAAGAGGCGCAGCCCAAACAAAAGAAGACACCGGATCCAACACCGCCACTATCCATCGTCCTAAGATTCCATTCCCTCAAAGGCTCCAAAAAGAGAAACTAAAGGCGCAATATAGTAAGTTTTGTGATATGATTAAATAGGTTCGTATTAATGTGCCTTTGGTCGATGTCCTTGCAGGTATGCCCAACTATGGCAAATTCATAAAGGACTTGGTCTCCAACAAGTCAAAACTTGAGGAAGCTTCAGCCACGGTGTTAAGTGCGGAATGCTCGGCAATGATGCAAGCGAAGATGCCGCCAAAGCTAGGCGATCCAGGGAGTTTTACTATCCCTTGTTATTTAAATAATTTCTTTGTTTGCGATGCTTTAGCTGATCTAGGTGCTAGTATAAGTTTAATGCCATATTCTTTTTATGTGAAACTAGGCCTAGGTGAACTTAAACCCACTAGGATGACCATCCAGCTAGCCGATAGATCATTCAAATATCCTCTAGGTATAGCTGAAAATTTGCCAGTTAAAGTGGATAAGTTCATATTTCCTGCCGATTTTGTAGTGCTAGAAATGCCTGAAGACGGTAGAGTACCTCTCATCCTAGGAAGACCATTCTTGCATACTGCTGATGCTATTGTTCATGTCTCTAGGAAGCAACTCACCTTGGGCATAGATGATGATAGGGTGACCTTTTCCATGGATAAAGCAATGAAACACCCCACCTCTACTTCTGATGATTCTTGTTTCTTTCTTGACATCATTGATGACTGCTTGGATGAAGAGATAGGAGAGGTTCTGCATGTTGACTCACCTGAAGTTAACCCCATTGATGAGGAGCAGGAAGAAAGTAGTGAGGATGTGGGGTTTGAGGATATCAAACTCGACCCATCTCTAAGAGTGAAAACGTCCCTTGAGGACCCGCCATCTCTAGATCTTAAGGAACTCCCATCCCATTTGGAGTATGCTTTTCTTTTGGACGATTGTTCCCTTCCTGTCATTATCTCTTCAAAACTTTCTGAGGGCGAAAAGTCCAAATTGTTGGAGGTGCTAAAGAGCCATAAAAAAGCCCTTGCTTGGAAAACCGCCGATATCTCCGGGATTAGCCCCACCTTCTGTACTCATAAAATCCTCATGGAAGATTCTTTCAAACCGAGTGTTCAGAGGCAACATCGGCTTAATCCTAACATGAAAGAGGTGGTCAAGAAAGAAGTTCTAAAGCTTCTCGATGCAGGGCTGATCTACCCGATCTCTGATAGCCCATGGGTCAGTCCTGTTCAGGTTGTCCCCAAGAAAGGGGGTATGACTGTTGTGCGTAACGATGAGGGAGAGCTTATCCCTACTCGTACAGTCACGGGGTGGCGAGTGTGCATTGACTACCGTCGTCTTAATGAAGCAACTCGCAAGGATCATTTTCCCCTCCCCTTCATTGATCAGATGCTCAAGAGACTCGCGGGAAACGAGTTCTACTATTTCCTAGATGGCTTCTCGAGGTACTTTCAAATCCCTATCGACCCGAAGGATCAAGAAAAAACGACTTTCACTTGTCCTTTCGGTACCTTTGCGTATAGGAGAATGCCCGTTGGGCTTTGCAATGCACCCGCAACCTTTCAGCGGTGCATGAATGAGATATTTCACGATATGATTGAGGACTGCATGGAAGTTTTCATGGATGACTTTTCTGTGTTCGGCAGTTCCTTTGATCGATGTCTTTCCAGTTTGAAGAGAGTCCTTACAAGGTGCGAGGAATCAAACCTTGTCCTTAACTGGGAGAAATGTCATTTCATGGTTAAGGAAGGCATAGTCTTGGGACATAATATTTCAAAAGCGGCCTAGAGGTAGACAAGGCGAAGATTGATGCCACTGAGAGGTTACCTCCCCCGTCGAACGTCAAAACCGTTCGAAGTTTTCTGGGTCATGCGGGCTTCTACCGGAGGTTTATTAAAGATTTTTCAAAAATCACCCGTCCGATGACCCAACTTCTTGAGAAAGACAAACCATTCGTGTTCTCCCCCGAATGTGTTGAAGCTTTCAATACCCTCAAGGAGAAGCTCACACATGCGCCTATCATGGTGCCACCCGATTGGTCCCTACCATTCGAATTGATGTGTGATGCAAGCGACTCCGCCTTGGGGGCCGTGCTTGGGCAACACCAGAATAACCACTTTCAGCCCATATACTATGCAAGCCGGACTTTGACGAGCGCGCAAGAAAAATACACGACTACCGAGAAGGAACTTCTCGCGGTTGTGTTTGCTTTCGATAAGTTTCGGCCCTATCTGGTTTTATCCAAAACCATAGTATACACGGATCACTCTGCCCTTAAGTTCCTTTTTGCTAAGCAAGATGCTAAGCCTCGTCTCATTCGTTGGATTCTCCTGCTACAAGAATTCGACATTGAGATTCGAGACAAGAAAGGGGCGGAGAATGTAGCCGCTGATCACTTGTCCCGTCTTGATAATCCCAACCTCGAGGAGATTAATGAGGATGAAATTCATGACACCTTTCCGAATGAGTTTCTTTATGCGGTGGAGTCGTTTGAGGAACCCGAAGCCCCGTGGTATGCTGATTTCGCTAATTACTTAGTCACGGGCATCCTGCGAAAGGGGTTTACACATCAGCAAAAAGGGAAGTTTTTCTCGGCTCTCAAGTTCTATTTCTGGGAAGAGCCAAATTTTTGGAGAGTCGGAGCCGACTGTGTTGTTCGTCGGTGTGTTTATGGAGAGGAGGCGAGAAAGATCCTAGAGGAATGCCATAATGGGCCAACCGGTGGACACTTTGGTCCGAGTTACACAGCTCGGAAAGTGTTAGACGCGGGTTTTTATTGGCCCACAATCTTCAAGGACGCGCATGCATTTGTCAAAATGTGTGATGCGTGCCAAAGGCTCGGAAATATCTCTAAACGTGATGAAATGCCACAACAAGGCATTCTTGTTTGTGAGGTATTTGATGTGTGGGGGATTGACTTCATGGGTCCTTTTCCTAACTCCCACAACAACAAATATATTCTAGTTGCCGTTTACTACGTATCTAAATGGGCCGAGGCCAAGGCCCTCCCGACCAATGATGCAAGGGTCGTAGTCAACTTCCTCAGAAATCTCTTCTCTCGATTCGGTTGCCCCCGAGCCATCATAAGTGATCGTGGTACCCATTTCTCTAATTACCTCATGGAGAAGGTACTCGACCGATATGGGGTTGATCACCGTTTCACCACCGCCTACCACCCACAAGCAAGTGGGCAAGTGGAAAACACCAATCGTGCCTTGAAACGCATACTGCAAAAGACCGTTGAGAACAACCAGAAGTTGTGGTCTCAAAAACTAGATGATGTGTTGTGGGCCTTCCGAACTGCTTTTAAGACGCCTATCGGGACCACACCATTTCAGTTGGTCTATGGAAAAAGTTGTCATCTTCAACTTGAGATAGAGCACAAAGCTTATTGGGCTATTAAAGAGTGCAACCAAGATTTGTGCAAGGCCGGTGAGGACCGACTCTTCCAAATAAATGAGCTAGAGGAGTTGAGATTGGAAGCCTATGAAAATTCACGCATCTACAAAGAGAAGACAAAGATGTGGCATGATAATAGGCTGAAAGAGTTCAAAAGTTTTCAGAAGGGTGACCTGGTCTTAGTTCACCAAACGAGGTTTAAATTTTCACCCGGAAAACTCAAATCGATTTGGGCTGGACCATACACGGTGGTCGCGGCCTATCCATCAGGGTACGTGGATGTGCAACTGAGAAAAGACATTATCCGCATCAACGGACATCGTCTTAAACTTTACCACGGCAAGATACCCGATCCGGAGGGCGAAGAGATGACCCTCTTTCCGAAAGAACCGTGAGCTACACGGTCGAGTCAAGCTATGACTCGTTAATATAAATGCGCTTCTCGGGAGGCAACCCGTGTGTTTCGTTCTGTTTTTGTGAGTTTCTGTTCGTTTGTTTGCTTACCCGTTTGTTCGTGTGTTTGTTTTTTTAAGAATTCGGAAGTTTCAGCTAATCCTAAGTCGCGCCGCGAGCCCTATAACTTCGCGCCGCGAGGTTCCCTCATGCAAACTTCCATTTTTCCAGCGAGTTACTCCCGCCGTGAGGTCCCCTGTCTCCCGCCGCGAGTATGGTCAACGAAAAAAGAGCGCGGGTTAACAAAGCTCGCTCCGCGAGCCCTTCTTACCTCGCGCCGCGAGGTCGGCTGGAGCGGTTTTTAAGATAAGTTTTCTTATCTTCTTCTCATTGAAAATCCTATCCTCTCCCTACGCGAGCCCGGCTGCTACTACTCCCTTCATCGATTTTTTTTCCGAGTTTTTCACCCAATTCTTCCGGATTTCAATGGCTCCTAAGGTATGAATCACTTCTACACCCTTTTTCTTCAAGATCTATGGTGGATTTCACCATTTTTGTGGGTTTTCTTCAAGGGTTCTACCCAAAACCGATTTCATGGATGATATAGCTTAAATCTCGAATCTTTCATGCTTTTATGCTTACACTATGTTAGATTTTAAGTTTCCCCATGAGTAGAAGTGATCTAATCCAAGTTTCTTATACCTTGCATGTGGAATTCGAAAATTTTGCGTAGGATTTTCATGTTCATGCTTCATGATCTCGAGTTTTGCTATTGTAATGCCGTATTTTGCTCCAATTGTTGTATTGCTGCTTAAGATGGTGTTCAATCTAAGTTTTGGAAGCAATTTTTGGCAATCCATGTGTAACGGGTCAAAACAGTTGACTTTTCCGGTTGACTTTTGCTAGTTGTGGCCAAATTGGTCAATTATTTCACATGGAATCCACAATAGAGCCTACACTTTCTCTCTATTGTGTGGGAATTGGAATTAGCCCGATATTCATGCTTAGACTAATGCTACACACACGTATTCTTCATGAAACTCTTTGGTTTTCTTTGTTGTTGTGTGCATTTTTCTTCCATTGTGGCTACTTTTGGGGTTTCATTCTGGGTACTAACTGCCATGTGCCATTACTTGGTTCCTGTTTTGCAGCGCACCCGTCATTCTGCATCCACTTCAGCCCCAGCTCCTCCAACTCTTCACAACGACGGCTTCCAGGTCAACCTTCAAAACGAAAGGAGAGATCACATCTTCCTAAATCTGGACCAAAGTATTGCAGCTACGGGACCGGGATTCGGCAATATCTCTACCCAACTAGATGCCATGAAAGACCGGCTGACAACACTGAGCCGCAGGCGAATTGACTCAGGTAGAACTTTAGATTAGGATTTCATGCAAAGGCTCGGCAAAGCGGATATTCGTGCTTACTTCCCCCGCACTCTCCGAGATGAGTCGGGCCAAGTGTTATTCACCTGCCATGCATGGGATAATGTGCTTAATATTCAAGAGCCAGTGTACCGCGAGCTTTGTCTCGAATTTTTTTCCACCTACAGGATGCGCGTAACCGCCTTGTTTGAAGATATTAATGATCCATTTGCAGTTGCGTTTAGACTGGGGGGAGTGTGGAGGAGAGGCTCCCTAACTGAATTAGCCACCTGGATTGGCATCTACACACCAGCTGAGATCGCCCACCCGGCTTTTCCACTGTACTTCAATCAGTGTATAGTGGGCCAGACCGAGGATGCCAACATCCATGCCATGTGGGCTGCCGTGGGTGCTCGTGCTTATGTCGGAGCGAACACAAAGGCTTCCCGCATTCACAATTCAGAGCATCGTGTTCTTCATCGCATGATCGCGTGCTCCATTAATCAACGGAGGGAGAGCTTGGAAAAGGTGAACAGAACCGATGTTTGGTTGCTACACCTCATCTCTCGGGATCGGTTTCTCAACATCCCATTTTCATTGGCTGCCTATTTAACCGAGGCCACGGGCCAAAGGAGCGCCAGCGCCATCTGTGGTGGCCGCTATGTCACGAGGCTAGCACACACTCTGGGGTACTTCGCCCCAGCATTGTCGCTTCACTGACTGAACAGGGGCCCATGAGTTATATTAGTGACACTCAGCTTGCAGGCATGCAAGTGATTGAGCACGGCCTTCTAACACGACGAGGAGAATGGCAATGGAACCATCACCCCCACATCCCGGAAAGTCCAGCCCGCCAGGCACGCAGCCCTGTCCGCAGGGAAGATGAGGGTCCATCCCAGCCGGAGGTCAACCAGCAAGAGTGAGACCCACTAACAGCATACCAGTGTCTTACGGATCGCATACAGCAGTTGGAGGTTTCCTTCGACTCATTCAGAGACTCGGTACAACACCACAGGCGGAGCGACTACCTGCTATCTCAGGTTCAGTACAGTATGGATTGGCAGCAGAGAGCTTTCTCTCAGGTTTTCGGGGAGCAGGTTATGCTCCCGGAATATCAGCCACCACCACACTGGGCTCCAAACGAGCCAAATCCGCCATTTTATGCAGGTGCAGCGTCCGGTTCCCACCACCATCAGTCCGAGCCCCATAGAGATGACCTTGATGAGCCCTAGTCTGATGAGTTTTTAGTTTGATACTAATGATGGACATTTATGTGAGATTTATTTTGTCTGCTACTATCTGTTGGGATGTACTGCTACTTTCATTTTCTGCTTTGTTTGGTTTGCCTTTGAGTGTTTGTTTGTTTGTTTATGCTGGTTATGTTTGGCAGCCGTTGCTTTGATACTTGATGACTGACGATAGATATCTACGACAACCGCTCCATGTCCACTACATATGATATCCCAGGAAGTTTCTTAACCTAATTCTATCTTACTGCGTACTTGAATGCATTGGGGACAATGCAAATCTTTATTGTGTGGGAATTGGGGTTAAGTAAACTTAACTTTACTTGCCTTCGAGCATTTGTCTGTGGTATAATCTGATTTTTGGCCAGTTTTCTTTCTTACCTTATAATCCACATTATTATAAGTTATCCCAAATGAATAAATTGTTGGTAACATGAGATTAGAGATTGCATGCACTGTTGATCGTCACTTAACCCATTTTCCATAATTGAGAGTTTTTTAGCCTTATAGTAGATATTTTAGTAGAAATTTTTCGATTGTGTGAGGATAGCTGCAAGCATAAACTGTAGAACTTGTTACCGAGTTACTTTTCGAGATCACCACAATGAGTATTTATCACCATTGCACTGATAGAGGCCTTCATTTGTTTTAGCCAAGTTTTTAGCCTGTTTTCGTTAGAATATCTTATTGTTAGATTTTCTAATCTGCCTTACCCTTTGTAAAGCGTAGTACTCACTTTTAGTACTCGATACCCTTGACACCATGTTGAAGCCTTAGCCTATTTCATTTGATACCCACATTATTTAGCCAATTCCATTTTAGCTTCTTTTGGCCTTAGCTTAAGTCTTAATTGTGCTGGATATATGATTTTCGTCAGTGTTGCGTGTCGTCTTATCGAGTCAATAAAAGTACTATGCCACCCAAATAAATTGCGGATTCTTAAGCATGTAAGTGTTATTGAATTCTCGCCAAAGGCGAAGTTGAAAAGCAGAAAATCCAAAAAAAAAAAATAAAAATAAAAAAAATCTTATCTATCTCCCATATTAGTTTCAGTTTGACCGTTCTAGTTGGACTAGTGAGTCATTGTTTCAGCACAGTTTAGATTTTTGCTATCTTAGTCACTTTAAAATCTATTGTCCCTACCTTTTAACCCTCAGCCTAATGTTACAACCTTAAAGCCCTCTTGACGGTTGACAACTCTAGTGATAGAGATTAGAATTGGATACAAGCCTATACTAGTTGGTTGCTTGTTAGCTATCAGGAGTGTTCACCCCAAAATATAAAGCCGAAACACCTGAGCATAATATCGATTACTGATTGTTTTCTGATTGGTTTGTTCGTTTGGGGCGATTTATCTTTTTTGTGGTAATTAAGATGGGGAATTTGGTTGGCCAGGTTGGTTTATGTCTACTTGATGATTTTCTTAAGGACAAGCAAAGTTCAGTGTGGGAATTGTGATATTTCCGGATTAAACTATGTCTTGATCCGTAAAAATTGTTGATTCTACATTAATTTCACGCGTAAAAGATCATATATTACATTAATTAGTTATGTTGGGATGATTACAGGTTTAATTGTTGAAACAGTGGAAGATATGCGGAAAACGAGCAAGAGAAGAAGGAAAAACGAAGAAACGCGCACAGCAGGGAAGCTCGCGCCGCGAGCTATGCCCAACCTCGCGCCGCGAGGTCCTCGCGCCGCGAGGTCCTCGCGCCGCGAGGTCCTCGCGCAGTGAAGAAATTAAGCTCATGCCGCGAGTAAACCTCTGGAAAATTGACCCTCAAGAAATTGATAGCTCGCGCCGCGAGACATATAGGCTCGCGCCGCGAGCCTGCGCAGAGCAGGTGCCTATAAATTTGATTTTTAATCCTAATGACGGGACCTTTTGTCATTTGGCCGACCCTAGGTGATTTTCAAAGACTTTTGCAACCCTGGAGGGTGAGGAAACACCCTTGGAGCCTAGGGAATTCATCCATATCAATCCATCATCATCATCATCCATCCGGTTTGTCGAATACATGCATATTCTTCGATCAGTAATGATTTCTAAGACTAGTTTGGATTGTTCAAGCCCGATTATGGGCTAATCATCTCTTGTATTCATCTTATGAATGAACCCTAATTGGGATATTTCTTGATTTCTTTGATTACTCGAGGATTGATTCTAGTTTCATGTTTATTCAATCAAAGTTTGGATTTTTATGTTTTTTATCTCTTGTTTCTGGATTCATGGTACATGTGGAATATAAATCGGAAGTTTATATGATATGTGTTCTTCTTTGAATGTTTGTCTATGAATGATTCAAGGTGTTTACTAGGAAAAGTAATCAGAATCTAGAAACAGAAACATAAACCTAATAATCTAGGGCTTTGCCGTCAAGGACATGATTGGTTATGTTAAACTTGTTTAATGTGGTTGATGAATTATGAACTAGGTTGTGTGGATTTGATGATCAATTGGAAATTGTTATTCTTATATGTCTCGCAATAACTATATGAAATCGGAAATTAATTATAGTTAAGTCAATCCGGGTAATCGATTAAATTGATCTTGAGATATATCACAATAGGGGGAGTGATTAAGGTGGATACTTGTTTACACTCTGGTCATTTGCAAGAGTTCATCTCGATTTTACTTGTTTGTCTTTAATTAGTTGCTCGTTATCATTTTCTTAAAACTGAAAAAACCCCCCATTTTAGGTTAATTATTAGTCTGCTTTCTTTCTGGTGTTACACTGGTCCTTGTGGATTCGACACCCATTACTTGCCTGTCTCTATGCTATTACATGATTAGGTATACTTGCCTAGTGTGTGTGCATGCTAGAATAGGTGGATATTGGACATAAATTTTATAACTAGATTTCACACATCACTCATGATATTAGTTCTCAACCAGAGATTTTGATGATTTGATGGAAGCAAGAAAACATCTGTTCAAATGATATCAATGCAGGCCTCATGTTGTTCTTCTATTCTCCTAACTGAATATTTTTTATCAATTAATTTTTACTTAATGAAGTTGTGAACTAATATCATGAAATTGCATAACGTGGAATGGAAGTCTAATTTAATCTCTTGAATTTTTTGGCTATTATGATTCTTTTGTTGTTTAAGGAGTTATTATTAACAATCTGAAGCAAAATTAAATCAATATTGTTTTTATACGGCATCCTTTTATTTGCAATTAAACTGTTCAATATTGTGTGCATCATAGTGAACTCTATTCTGGTTCGAACATTCTCACAGTCAAGCTTGCTCAGGTAGCTCAAGTGGAAGCCACTTATGCTGTTGTCTTCTTCAAACACAGCTTATAATTTGGAAGTTTGATTGGAATGCTACAAAGAACAAAAAACAACTTGATATCAGCTCCTTATGTTTTAAATATATTCAAATGATTTGACAAGTTCGTTACTACAATGAGAGACGTATTCCAAATTGGGGTGCTTAAATTAGTTATACTTGATGTGGACTGTGAATTTCTATCACACATCTTCATCCATATATGATCCTGCAAATGAAAGCCCATTTCATTTTTTATTGACCCATTAGTAGATTTTTATAAGGTGTAATACGAAGAATACTTCCATAATTCGATTTGTTAGCAAATCATCTCTCGGAGTCTCGGGTTATTAGTTCTTATAGCATATGGTTCAATTCATACTTATCCATGTGTGGGTGTGGATATATGAATGCTTTGTCTTGCATAATTCTTAACCAAATTAATTATTTAATCCTACACTTATTCTAAAATACCATGTATATTATGTTTATATTTTGTTCTATTTGCAGAATGTAGTGTAGTTGAAGACTTTTCAAGTTTTTGGAACTTAAGTCGATTGATGGTGCATCTCAAGAATCTTGAATAAAAAAAGCAGATCCTTCTAACCTGCTTTTTTCCGTCTTTCTGTCAGGGAAGGAAGCTTCAAATAACATGTTACGTCATGTTTGTTTTCTGAACCTTGGAACCTGTTTTCTGAACCTTGGAAGGCCATATGTGTATGAACGGCTTGTTTATGAAGTGACTTTGGAGCAACACATTTGGTAAACTCTACTAAAGGTCTATTTCATTTCAATATTCTATCAGATTGTTAACTAACACTGAATTTCTAACATCTTTTAGCTTTAATCAAGTATTGTTTAGTTGGAGCATGCTTAGTGATGATTCAACAACAACAACAACAACAATACCCAATCCCGCAAGAAGCGGGGTATGGGGGAGGTGGGATGTAGACAATCATACCTCTACCCGTAGGTAGAGAGATTGCTTCCTAGAAAGACCTCCGGCAATATAAAAAAAAGATAGAACAAAATAAAAATAAAAATAAAATAAAATAATAAAATAGTAAAAATAATAACAATAAGAATAAGTACATTAAAAATAAAACAAATAACAACGTAAAAAAAGGGAGAAAAAAAGAAAGAAAGAAAAAAATAAAAAATAAAAAAAATAAAAAATAGAGAGAATATTTGTATATATGTATAAGTGTAAAATAAATCCCCCGCAAAAGTGGCATCACCTAGTCCCCCAAACCATAAACCCTAAGCCGTAAATTGCAGACTCTCTACTACCTAGTCCTGGGTCCTAATCTTCCTTCTCCACGAGGACCTATCTGAGATCATGTCCACAGAGAGAGAAAGCTCCTGTAAATCCGCTCTAACTCTATCTTCCAACCTAAGAAAGGGGCGACCACGCCTCCTAATGCCATCCACTATAAGCGCTTCTGCTCTCCTAACTGGTGCTGTTGGAAGCCTCCTTTTAACGTGGCCGAACCACCTCAGTCTCCCCTCTCTCAACTTGTAGATGATAGACGACACTCTTAATTTGCTTCTAAAGACACCAATCGGGATTTTGTCTAACAACGTTTTCCCGCACATCCATCTAAGCATCCTCATAAGTGATTAGTATTTTAAATCATATTGGGATATAATCTTTAGCTTCTTTCATAAGTGATTCCTAAAATTTATCAATTCAGTAGAGGAATGAAGAGGATGAAGTTATGCATGTGTTAGCACAACATATCTATTGCTTTCTTGAATTTTCAGGTTAAATTCCCAATTTCTTATCATATTTTATGCCTTGTTGGATCAGTTGTACCAGCACACGAAGATCATGCTGCAAGCAATGATTCGTGTTGCAGCGAGAGGAAATCTGGATGGATCGAATTACTATTTGATTGGTTTGTATGTTATTTAAGCAGTCGGAGTGGAGGGGAAGATTGGGTGTAAGCATGTAGCATGCAGGATCGAGCAGATATATTAACGACAGCCAATAGGAGGGTGAAGTGTTGACTAATGTTATCTGCTTTCGTGTTCCGAGTAGCTGTGTGATAGAGAAGTGATGATTGATGCGGAAACCATGGTTACTCGCTTGGATATATGTTTCTTTTATACTAACTGTTTTGACTTGCTGACTCTACTTGTTGTTTGTTTCAAGGAATCATTGGTCGATATACATTATGTAGCTAGGTGGTTTCCTAGCAGGAAGGCTGTATGTGTTTTTTAAATTGGATATGATCAAGATGATTATTTGGAATTGGTGATAAGGGACAACTGTAATGCCAAGGCAAGCAAGGAATGGAGTGGTCGGATGATTCTATAAACTGGGCTTGGTGCTGATGTATTATTACTGGTTCACTGCTTGCGTGTTACAAAGAAAGTGGAAAGTTTTGTGTGTGACCCCAGCTGAAAATGGCATGATGTTTTGGTTCTATTGTATTTTGTGCTTACCATACAAAATGTATGTGGTGCTTTGGATATTGTTAGTTAAATAGCTACTGGGCAAAGTCGATAGAGGCCTACTGAGTGTAATCTTTGTAACTGATCTCTCAGAATGGTTTTGGAAATGGAATTTCATTTTTGATGTTAAAAAAAAAAGTTGTACCATGTCATTAAAATAACAATTAGTTAAGGTGAAAATAGTTAGATTTGGATAATTAGATGAGAAGTTGCTCTAAAAAAACTTATTATTGATATAAATGCAAAATTACCAACAATATCTAGCTTTAAACAAATACTATCTATTTTTTTGAATTCAATTACGATTCATTTTTGCTACAGTTCTTTTTTGCCCACTTACAAGTTTTCTCCTCTTTGGTCCATCCAAATAAATGTTTTAAAGATCTTATGTAGTTCACAGATATCTCCAAATGATGCAGATATAGAGGTGGCTCTTTTGGAATTTGGAATTTTATATCCATATTTATTTTCTCATATAGTCAATGATTTATTGGATATCATTTGTGGAATTTGGAATTAAGGGTAATATGAATGTTGTGCATGCAGTCTGTTACTCGTGATATAGTTCTTCAAAAGGTTGTTTAGTCGGACCAACCTTATGCTTGAGATCCTTTGGATTTGAATCGATCCTTCCCTAATGACCGGCAATGTTTAGCTGTCATGGTTGTCCGGATCAAACGCACCAGGTCAACTCTGCTGAAGTGGTGTGCTTTGATGAACAAGTCAACGAGATGAATTATCTTTTCAAATTAATTTTTTATTGTATTCTTTAAGCCATCAATTGTTCCTGATTTCATCTGTACCCTTTTTCTTTCTTTTGAAACTATATATAACGCTTCTTATCTTGATTTATGTTCTTTTTCTTTCTTTAATTTTAGTGGAATTCATGCATTCACGCATAAACATGTTGGAAACTATATATAATAATTCAACAAGAGAACATGTTTCTTTATTTGAAGTGTATAGTACCTTCATTAACGAATTCACGCATAAACATAAGTACCCTTTACGAGGAATCGTAAACTTTGAACGGTATTTATTGTAGGCATGAAGATCTATCTTACATGAAATCTTCTGAGTGCTAAGGTCATAAATTTCTAATATGCACCGTATTTGTTATCGAATTAATTAAGATCCAACCCGTGTTATACACGGGTATCTAAACTTGTTGATTTATAATAGCTTTCTGCCTGTATGCTCTATCATACACTCCCCTTTCTACGCTCTCACATACACTCTAGTAGTTTATAGCTTCTTACCTCTGGTCACATTCTCTATATACGCGGCGGATCCTCTAACCTTCGGTAAGCGTGTCTTAGGTTCGTGCGTGGGGGTTTGCGTTTAGATCTAGTCTTACTCTCCATCTCTAACCTTCAGTTTTCTAGTTTGGTGTGTGTAGAATGTATAGATATTGGTGTGTGTTTGTGTTTACAAGTTCATTGTTTGCGACGGGTTTATGATATAGGGTTTGTTATTACTTATAGTCTCCATCGCCGGATTTCAAATATGTGTGAGTTGTAAGGTGCTTGAAGTTGGCGGATTTCGTAAGTAGATACTAACAAAAGATAGACGGATTTTTCAAGGTCTGTCAGAAGTTGGTTGTGAGCTTGATACCGACAACATAAAGTAATTCTAGTTGGTTGTAAACTTTATATCGACAACATAAAAACTTGTTGTTAGTCCCGAATGAATACTACAACAACTAATATTTGTAGAAGGAGGGTTTAATACAAACTTTAGCTTTTGAAAATTTAAGAAATACAATTATACTTCTAAATAATTCTTGTTGATATGAATCAAGAATTACATGAATTAGAAGTGAATTTTTAAGTTCAATAAAAGGTGACAATAAACTAGTCTAACACATAGACTAAGCTATTTCTAAACAACTAATGTTAAGGGAGTTCAACACATGAACAAGTTTGATTATACACAAAGATTGCTAACTCTAAGTTTGATCTTTGCTTAAAAGCTTGAACTTGCTTCTAAAATCTCACTGGATGTTATGTATAGATATTTTCTACCTTATGGAAAAGATATTTTGAATGTTGAGCATGACATATAGAGCAATCGCATCCAGTTGTGAAAGGAGGAAGGGAACAAAAGGACTAAGGAAAATGATATTATATTCATAAAATTTGTGGGTAGAAAGTAAAGTCACTTTAATCAAATGCTTAAATAAAGTGAATGTAATTTCCAGCAAAAGTGTATCACACTCACATTATTATAATATTAAATCTCATACATTTTGTCTTAGAAGTTTAATTTTCTCTTCTCATGCTTATACTTTTAACAACAACCATGCTTCTTCAGATTTGACTTTACCAAGTATAGAGTTGTCATCCATACTTAATTGTTGAAACAAATCTTCGAGATCTTCTGTTGGAACCTAGAGGGGGGTGAATAGGTTCTTTTACTTAGTTTACCAATTTTTACACTTATAAAAACTAGTAAGTTGTGTTTTAAAGATTGATCTTGAAGTTTATAACAACACAACAAATATTTGCAAGAAATAAAGAGAGTAGAGATAGAGAGATATCACCAAGAGTAGACAAGAGATTTATAGTGGTTCATACAAGTGTTAACAAACTTGCACTACATCCACTCCTTGGCATCACCCACCAAGAGTTTGCTCCACTAAAACTTCTCTCTTTGAAGGTAGAGATAAACATTTACACCTTCTCTCTTTAGCTTACAAGAAATAATCTTCTTTCTTGCAAACAAGGCTAAGATAAGTCTAACTTCACTCTAATTATGTTGGCTAGAGTTAATCCTCACTTATCTCTAATTCTATAGGCTAGAGATGATCCTCACTTCACTCTAATTTAAAAAACTAGAGTTAATCCTCACACTATTACAAATGATGTAAAGATAATGTAGTGTTTAAGCTTTGTAAGCTTTTGCTCTTGCTTGATTCTTGATCTTGAAAGATAGATGAATTATCAAAGAATATGAGCTCACAAGATATGAATATATGTTCTGTGTTTTTGCTGTGCAAGAGGTCAATGAAACACAAGACTTGAGTTAGTTTAAATAAGGGAAAAGGTGTAAGCTCAAAAAGTGTCCAGACTGTCCACGGTCGATCCACGGTCGATCCCACAGTTGATCCACCGTTGATTCACGGTCGACCGTGGAATCTTCCGTCAGCATGCTGGACCTTTTTGAGCCTTGTAAATAAAGACGTTGTCCTTTTACCAAAACCATACACAACCCATTTTTATCATAAAAATGTGCTGAAAAGGAACCTTGAAAAAGTTGGTTTGATGCAATACTTCTTATGTTTAAATTTAAACATCAAAATGGAAGTTTATAAAACAAATTCATAAAACATGTTGGAAGTTTGCTTCTTTAGGAGATTCATTTTCCTATAAGTGGTGTTGTGTTATTTCAATGGAAGATTATGTTTGGTATTTGTCAAAATGGGAAGTCTTTTACTTTACCAACCAAGCTTGTGAGTTTTATAAAAAGTTTTTCAATTTTTATAAAAGTTTTTATAAAAAATTATTTTATAAAAACTTAAACTTGTTTAATTAATTATTTTGTAAGCTCATATAATTCAAACGTTTGCTTGTAGGATATCTTCGTCATCACATTTTAAGATGGCATCTTCAATTGTCGAGTATGAGATCCGTTGTCTTCAAGCGATCCGATATTCAGCTACGGTTGACCACGGTCGACCGTGGGGTAGACCGTGAGGGATGAATGATTCCTTTAATCTTGTTTTCTTCATATCTTATTGATTTAAAGTCTTCACTTGTTTGTTCTTCACTTGATTATTAATTTTAGGTTTGTTAATCTTCTAAGAATGTAGAATATGAACATACGAATAATTTTGATAAGCAATAATATCACTTGTTCATATTTTTATCATCATCAAAATAAGGAGTGCATTTCTTAATGTGTGACCATGTATGCACTAACATCTTCTTCTTCTAAAGTATCTTTCTCCTTTTCCAGCGGATAAGATCGATCCTTTTTGTCTCGTACTTGATACAAAAAGTGTTTATACTTTTACAAACACTGATCTAAAGGCATAATAAAAACAACACATGTTCTGCCTTTGACTTAAGAACAAATACAAAGTAAACAGTGAGCTGATATAACAATTTCACGACTCAGTTGATAAAAATGTACTAAACTACAAGTGTAAGTTTGCTCATCCTAAGTATTGGATGATCAAATGATCATATTGAAGATTCAGTTGATAATAGGGGATCAGTTGATGCTCAGCTAATTAACTATTATATAATTGTGAGGTGTAAACTAATCAACCTAGATGATCATTCAGAGTGATAAGCTTATGTGAAATAGAATAAGCGAGGTAAAGATTACTTAGCTGATGTGAGATCGCCTCAACTGATCGAATTAATGGCTCAACTGATCAAGTTCACTGCTCAGCTCATCAGAGTTATCGCTCAGTTAATAAGTGTAATTACTCGGTTCATAGTCTTCTACACTTGTCTTTTCTTCTCGGCTGACCTCAGATGTTTGTCCATACTTAGAGAATTCTTCAAGTCAGATTCAAACAACCCATGTTTGAAATCATTCTAAGTCTAACTAAATGTATGGTTTTGTTAACATTAAATCCTATGTATTTCAATAGACGGAATAGATTATTGGGATGAAATTATTATCTCTCCAACACTTGTACCTTTAGAAGACACGCGCCGACAATAAACATGAGAAACCAAAAAAGTCAAGCCAATAAAGATAGATCTACATAATTAGGGAGTTAAGAGTCCAAATAGTAGCTCCCTTAATAAATTAGAACCATGACATTCCCCGATTAACGACCGTTTAAAAAAGAAAAAACAAACAAACAAAGTTTTAAAGTTTGAGCCATAAAAACAAGCTCCACGTCTCCACTTACAACAAATAAAAAAGAAAAAAAGTTGGAAATATCAAATATGCATTTATAGAATCTCTTTAATCTTTTGTTTTTTGAAAATTCAAAAGGTCAAAATCCTAAATTTCTAATTGAGACTCAGAGAAGACCAGAGAGGGAGCTACACGAAAACAGAAGCCTAATCGGCTAAACTATATTCCATACCACGAACGCTGACACCCCTCTCGTTAAACCCTAGGCGGGAGTGTTAGATCAATCTAATCAATCAGTGAAAGGGAGCCATGGCCCATGAACACAAATTTCTATTCAATCAAAAAGAAAATCCAGTAGATCAATTAATAAAGGGGCTATGAATAAACAATTAGGAGTAAAAACATACTGAAGTGTTGTTGTTGTTCATCACCCAAAAGCTAACAAATGATTTAATATAAAATCTCTAATGAGGAAAGAAAATTTAATCATAAGAGAAAGAAACATACATTAAAAAAATCCGTGTAGATGTCCTTCCAACTACAACCAAACTAATAATTTAAATCAGAATACCAATTGATCCAAACTTTTTTCGATCGGGTATTCGGGTAGGAATATTTGTTTCTGAACTTATTTTGATCAGGTATTCACGTAGGAATATTTGTTAATGTGTTTAACGACTCGAACCTAACCCAAAATAGTTTGACACAAGTAGGGCCCAAAATAAAATTAAATTGGATAAAAATAAGCTGATACAAAAATAATACAACCTATTAACAAACATAAGTGGCCCGAATAGACCATCCGCTTCGGTCTCCTACCCGAGCTCCCTGGCCCCCCAACTAGCGCAACACACCTTTGCTGCAGGGATGGTTAGGGCGGGTTCGACTAGCGGCTAGGGTGGAGACTAGTGCTGGTTCCGCTTTTTTTTCCCTTTTTGCTGTTACACACAAACACTATTTTTTCCCTTTCTTCCTCCTATAAATACCCGTCCTCATATCTTAATTAATAATAGTTGAAAAAAAATAAAAAATAAAAATAAAAAAGATAGAAAGTTGAAGAGGATTGAATGTAAGGGTTTGGATTTAAGGGTTTGTGACCTCAAGCTTCTCACCACGTGAGATATTCCAAAGTGGTATAGCCAACCCCTCACTCAATCTTTCCAACAGAAAACAAATTAAAAAAAAAACAAAAAGTTTGTTCTATCCCGGCCCTACCCCTACCGACTTCCCCTCCACCGCACCAAAAACAAGCCACCTTTTATTCTTAAGCAATATCACCGTCATGTAGCCACCTTTTTCGCTTCCCATTTTCAATCTTCACCCCCCATTCCGGTTTCCTTTCTTCTGGTATGCTAAGCTAAGCTATGGCTACTCTTGGTGATATCGGGGTTTCTGCCCTCATCAACATAATCACTGCCTTTGCTTTCTTGCTTGCTTTTGCTCTCCTAAGAATCCAACCCATTAATGACCGAGTTTACTTCCCCAAATGGTACATTATTGGGGCTAGAGCTAGTCCTACACACTCGCCCAATTTCATCTCTAAATTCGTCAATCTTAATTTCAAGACTTACCTCACTTTCCTTAACTGGATGCCTCAAGCTCTGCGAATGAAGGAGCCCGAGATTATCGAACATGCTGGTCTCGATTCTGCAGCTTTCTTAAGGATTTATGTTCTTGGGTACTCCTGATTCTTTATACTTTATTTGGGTTTTTGTTTCTTTTTGTGCTTGTGTGCGATTTTTATGCAAGCTCAGTCACACACAAACATACACACAAAACCATTTCTGTTTTGCTGATTTTGTTTGAAATTTGGGATTTTTACTGATGTTTTCTTGAAGATATAGATGGTTGTAAGCATTTTATTATTTAATGGGTTCTGTTAATGTTCTATAATTTCTGAGAAATGCATGTTCTTGAAAAGTTTGTGAAATTTGGGGTTTTTACTGCTGTTTTTCTTGATTCTTTGTTCATATATATTGTTTGTACAATCCTTGAACCTATGTCAATAAGTTGAGGTTCTATGTATAATATTCTTTGTTGACCTGGAATTTTTATTGACAGTTGGTATTTGACTCTCGTCTTTCTTGAAAATTTGGGTAAATAGGTTAAATTGGTAAATTTTAAAAATTAGCTAAAGTGCAAAGGGATTTAGAGGGTGAAAAGTTGTCCAAAATGTAATTGTAACTACTAAAACATTGTAAATCATTTTATTTGAAAATTGATTAATTATTGTGATATTATTATTTTTAATGATATTTCATAACATTATTTGTTTATAAAAATGTAAGAACATAAGACACAGAAAGTGTTGTTACCTAGCCGGTTTTGCCTGCTACCAAAACCCCTATTTTGCCACATTTGTACTTATGCCTAAGGTACCTTGGCATTGGATTAGAGTAAATCATAAAGAATCTTGTTGACCGAAATTAGTACCATCAATGATTTGTGTAATATGTTTTAATATTATCATAACGCTTCGGGTTAGAATATCCCAAAAAAAAGGAATAAGGTTGATAGTTATAATATGGGCATCTGAAAATGAAAACCGCCCCAATAATTTTGTATGACGGTGGGAGTACATATAACAATTGCTTTGGTATAAGTAGCTATCGATCTCCCTTAGGACCACATGAATGTATTTGCACGATTATTGAATTTGATAGCTAATGTGCAATAAATATTTCTATAGATATGATACTCTCAAGAGATTAGAATTGTAAGCTTTGGTTTCTGTAATATTCTTATGTTTATTTTCCCATATTTTTTTTCTTTTTAGTACTTTAACATAACCATATTTAAATTGCAGCTTAAAAATTTTCGGGCCAGTTGCAGTTCTGGCATTCTTGGTTCTTATTCCAGTGAATGTATCGGGTGGGATGTTGTTTTTCCTCAGCAAAGAGTTAGTCATCAGCGACATTGATAAGCTTTCAATATCAAATGTTCAACCCAAATCTCCCAAGTTAGTTTATGACTTTATGTTCTTCATTACTTCTATTAAAGTATTTGCATATGAAGAAATATATTGTCAAATTTAGAATTGTGACCTTTAGACAGTTATGAAGAGGTGTCAATTCAACCCATTTACGTATGAATGGGTCATTTCAGGTTAAGTTTCATATCTAGGTCAAACGAGTAATATAAAGAAAATATGTAGCTTAAATTGAGAAAAATTTAGTCTAATTGATTACATTATTACCGAATAATATTATTTTAATCGTATTAGACACACTAACTATTTGTAAAAACAATGAATAGAATTTGTTGGGCTGAACCTGATATGTCCCTTTGTAATCCATACCAAAGACTTTCTTGTTTTGACCCAAACCCGTTCTCACTTGTCACCCAGCCTGCCCATTTGCCGCCTCTATAAATTCATGTCACCTTTTGCATATTAAGCTTACTTTCTGGTGAAAATTTTGATCAATATGACATAAATACCCTTGGATAACGCTATCATCATAATATTTTGGTGGGGGCAAACCTATCGCATATTCACATCACTTTCTTGTATGCTGGAAATAGGACATTTGCGCTAAAAGAGTTTTCTTGGCTAGTTAACTAGCTTCAATAGTATGTTTCTCAAAACTTATATACTCAACATAAAGGATAACTTTTTCTTTTGTCTTCATAAAACACCTATCTTTATTATAGAGCAATTCTATAATGAGATTGAATTTTTCTAATTTTCAGATTTTTTGCGCACATTTCAATGATGTATTTGTTCACATTTTGGACATGCTACATGCTCTACAAGGAGTATGATGTGGTAGCATCAATGAGATTGAACTTTTTGGCTTCAAAAAGCAGGAGACCCGAGCAGTTCACGGTATGCGTGTGCTTACTTTCAATTCTTGCTTTTTAAAAGTTTGTTTGGCTCTTGAAAGTCATACACAAAAGTAGGAAACTTAATTAAAGTTAAGAATATTTGGTTGAATTCTAAATTTAGAATACTTTATGTTCAAACTTGCAAAATAATATTTGGACTTTGTTCTCTATGAGATATGTAATATGCTTCACCATCAACTTTATGAAATTATTTTTGCAGGTCTTGGTTAGAAATGTACCTCATGCCCCTGGCAGTTCTATCTCCGATAATGTGGACTACTTTTTTAAGAAAAATCACTCGACTCACTATCTTTGCCACCAGGTAATAGTCTTTCTGCAAATTTTGGTATGCGGGTCTACACACACACACACACACACAAACACAAACACAGCCACCCGTCCGCACGCGCATGCACGATATATATATATATGAAAAAGTTCATGCGAGAACCATTCTTAGTGCGAGAACCGCGAGAACCAATCTGAGCCGTCCAATTCCCCCTCCTTCAATGTCATTGCCCACCCATGAATTCCTCACATACACCCTGCCACACTCTATCCTTCCACGCTCTCCATCCGTTTAACTTCCCATATCCAAGGAACGGCTGAGATTGGTTCTCGAAGTTCTCGCACTAACAACGGTTCTCGCATGAACCATCCCCTATATATATATATATATATATATATATATATATATATATATATATATATATATATATATATATATATATAGGGGATGGTTCATGCGAGAACCGTTGTTAGTGCGAGAACTTCGAGAACCAATCTCAGCCGTTCCTTGGATATGGGAAGTTAAACGGATGGAGAGCAGAACCGCGAGAACCAATCTGAGCCGTCCACTTCCCCTTCCTTTAATGTCATTGCCCACCCATGAATTCCTCACATGCACCCTGCCACACTCTATCCCTCCACGCTCTACATCCGTTTAACTTCCCATATCCAAGGAACGGCCGAGATTGGTTCTCGCATGAACCCTCCCATATATATATATATATATATATATATATATATATATATATATATATATATATATATATATATATATATATATATATATATATATATATATATATATATTATATATATATATATATATATGAAAAAGTTCATGCGAGAACCGCGAGAACCAATCTGAACCGTCCAATTTCCCCTACTTCAATGTCATTGTCCACCCATGAATCCCTCACATGCACCCTTCCACACTCTATCCCTCCACACTCTCCCATCTATAAACTTCCCATATCCAAGGAACGGCTGAAATTGGTTCTCGCGGTTCGCATGAACCCTCCTCTATATAATATTAATATATATATATATATATATATATATATATATATATATATATATATATATATATATATATATATATATATATATATATATTATATAGGGGAGGGTTCATTCGAGAACTGTTGTTAGTGCGAGAACCGCGAGAACCAATCTCAGCCGTTCCATGGATATGGGAAGTTTCATGGATGGTGGCCGTGGAGGGATAGAGTGTGGCAGGGTGCATGTGATGAATTCATGAGTGGGCAATAACATTGAAGGAGGGGAAATTGGACGGCTCAGATTGGTTCTCACGGTTCTCGCACTAAGAATGGTTCTCGCATGAACTTTTTCCTATATATATGTATATATATATATATATGTAGGGGAGGGTTCATTCGAGAACCGTTGTTAGTGCGAGAACCGCGAGAACCAATCTCGGCCGTTCCTTGGATATGGGAAGTTTCATGGATGGAGAGCGTGGAGGGATAGGGTGTGGCAGGGTGCATGTGAGGAATTCATGGGTGGGCAATGACATTGAAGGAGGGGAAATTGGACGGCTTAGATTAGTTCTCGCGGTTCTCGCGCTAACAACGGTTCTCGCATGAACTTTTGTCTATATATATATATTATATGTATATACTAAACATGATACCGTTTAATTTGATTCAGGTTGTCTATAATGCAAACAAGTATGCAAGAGTGGTGAAGAAAAGACAAAAACTTCAAAATTACTTAGACTACAACCGGCTCAAGTTTGAAAGAAATCCGGATAAACGTCCAACAAGAAAGGTGGTAGCTTTACGCACTCAAAACTTTTATAAGCTTTAGTGCGGATGAATATTATTCGGTAATATATTGAACGTTTTGCATTCGAATTATTTGAACTCACAGACGGGCTTCCTTGGACTTTGGGGCAAGAAAGTAGATTCCATAGAGTACTATCAACAACAAATCAAAGAGCTTGACTCACAGGTAACTGGCTATGTGCTCGATTCATTCCTCAAAGACGAAATTACGGTTTCGACTTTTGAGATCAAATGTGATGATCTCCAACTATAACTTTTATCATCTTCTTGACATAGTAGTTAACAATGGAGCATCAGAAAATTCTCAAAGACCCAAAATCCATAATGCCAGCTACATTTGTATCGTTCAACTCTCGGTGGGGTGCAGCCGTGTGTGCTCAAACACAGCAAAGCAAAAACCCGATTCTATGGTTAACAGAGTGGGCCCCTGAACCTCGAGACGTCTACTGGAAAAATCTTGCTATACCCTTTGTTTCATTGAGCATTCGTAAACTAGTTATATCATTAGCAGTCTTTGCTTTAGTCTTCTTCTACATTATACCGATTGCTTTTGTTCAATCACTCGCTAATCTTGAAGGTCTTGAAAAAGTCCTTCCTTTTCTCAGGCCTGTTATTGAATGGTAAGTAAAGTTTTAAATTTTCGATTTTTCTTCTCATCACATCCCATAGAAATGCAAAGTTTTACTTTACACATAGTTTAAGGAAGATGTTTCTTACTATATGTGAAAAGGGAAGGCAAAATTGCAATATTGTACTTTTCAAAATTGTTTTGGACATGCTGTGGTCTGAATAATTCAAAATTGTTAAGCACTGAATGATTTTGTGGTCTGAATAATATAATTCAAAGGCTGTGAATAAATCTGCTGCCTCTGAACGTGACATGTTGCTTGATAAAGGTTCTGAATGAACAATCTGAATGATGCAAATTACCATTAGTGATATATTATATTATAAGATAAGATATGATTTTTTAACAAGGCAGCATGTGAAAGATGAAGTATTATGGTAAAGTACTTGGTGCTTAATGATTTAATATATACTTTAAGGTAGAATGATTCAGCAACGTTCTTAGTTTCATTCAGCATAGTCTTCATTCAGAGATAGTAATGAAACACGTTGAATGCTCAACGATTTAGCATTCAGATCTAAATGTTTCCATTAAGCAGCAAACAAACAGCCCCTAAATAATTCTGGTTGTTAGTATCATATAAAACCTACATCCAAACACGTTACAATTTTCATGGAATGAAATTGGTTGATTTTGATTTGTTGGAATGGATGCAGGAGCTTTATCAAGTCTTTCCTTCAGGGTTTTCTCCCCGGTCTTGCTTTAAAGGTTTTTTTATGGCTTCTACCTGGTATACTTATGACTATGTCAAAACTCGAGGGACATGTTGCGTTTTCCGTACTGGAAATGAGCACTGCAGCGAAACTATACTTTTTCATGCTCGTGAATGTTTTCTTAGGGAGTATTGTAACGGGAACCGCCATCCAGCAGCTTGATTCTTTCCTTCACCAATCTCCCACAGAGTAATAATGTTTCTTTCACTTTGAAATTATTCAAGTGATTACATAATTCCCATATATGAAGTAAACGGGTAAATAGAGAGGTTTTCCCTGTTCAGGCTACCCGGGGAGGGCGAGTCTGTGACTCAGATGTACGCAGCCTAACCGGGATATCCCGTGGCCGTTTCCTTACCCTTCTCTGGCCACCCTCAAGATGTTTACATAGTGAGGTTTGAACCTGTGACCTCTTTGAGGACAGGACGCCTTACCACTAGGCCACCTTGGTGCTGGTTATAATTCCCATATATGAAGTGAAGCCTAAGATTTTCTTTGATGTTATTTATGTTTTTACAGGATCCCGAGGACGATTGGGGTATCGATTCCAATGAAGGCTACTTTCTTTATAACATATATAATGGTTGATGGATGGGCAGGCATGGCTGGTGAGATTCTTCGGTTGAAGCCTTTGATTATGTTCCATCTCAAGAATATGTTGCTTGTGAAAACGGCACGGGATAGACAAAAAGCAATGAATCCAAAGGGCATAGATTTCCCGGAAGCTATTCCTTCTCTTCAACTATATTTCCTTATGGGGGCCGTCTATGCTGTTGTCACTCCAATCCTTATTCCTTTTATACTCGTTTTCTTTGCGTTTGCATACTTCGTTTATCGTCATCAGGTACATCCAAACGCTGTTAATAATTCACGTGTGTTTTTGTCACGTTTTTGTTCGGTAAAGGGTAAAAAGGTAATTTACTTTTTCTTATACTGATGCAGGTGATTAATGTGTACAATCAACGATATGAGAGTGCTGCTGCATTCTGGCCACATGTTCATACTCGGATAATAGCAAGCTTGATGATTTCTCAGTTACTTTTGTTGGGGCTACTTAGCACAAAAAAGGCTGCAAATTCTACTCCTTTGCTTGCTGTATTACCCATTTTGACCTTCACATTTCACAAATATTGCAAGAGCCGGTTTGAACCGGCTTTCCGAAAATACCCTCTCGAGGTAAGTTCTCATCCATGCTTTTTTGCACGAAGAAACATGTTAAAACATGAAAATCAATGGTAGATTTTTGAATTTGAAGTGGAATCCTTACAAAATTTTGAGTTTAAGGAAACAAAAACTCCACTTTGAATGCATATTTAAAGGAAGACAAAAACTCCTCCTTTACCCTTCCTTTTACTTTATTTTAATGTCTTGCAAGATTTCTCCAAATATTTAAAAAAAATTATTGAGACCGTCCAAATATCCAAAAAAAAAAAAATCTAGAGGCCACCTGATACAAATTAAATTGATAAAAAGAAAATGATAGAACACACCGGTAATCGGATGCTTGTATGTATAAAGGGGCCTGATATTCGAGACTGAGGGGATCTCCATAAAAATATAATAACTAGATAATTATGAACTCTCCTAATCACATAGCCCTAAACCTCTATTTATAATAAATAAATAAATAACATTTTCCCTAAGATAATATATTTTCTATAATTAAAATCTAATAACTACCATAATTAAAAGATTCACATAGTCTTACGCAATAAGAAAGTAGCGTTGAAGTTCAATGGATTTTTTATAGAACTGCAATTAGCCCAACTATGTTATATGGGACGGAGTGTTGGCTGCTGAAGGACTAAGAGTTGAGGATGGATGTGACAAAAATGAGGATGTTGAGGTAGATTTGTGGAAAGACCTTGCTAGACAAGATCCAGAACAGAGCTTTTAAGGACGAGCTAGGAGTCACACCTATCATAGACAAGTTAAGAGAAGGAAGATTGCGTTGGTTTGGTCACGTCAAGAGAAGACTTCCTACAGAGCCAGCTAGGATGGCAGGAACAGTTATAGTTGGCGGAACGAGGAGGAGAGGACGGTCTTGTAGGCGGGAGAATAGGTTGAGGCTAGACATGGAGGAGTTATGTCTCTCTAAGGACATGTCATCATATTGAAAGACTTGGAGATCTAAATTACGGTAGAGGGCTAGAGTTTTTGGAGGGTAATTTTCCTTATATCAAATAATCATAACAGTAATACTAATATCAATGGTAATGGTAGTAGGTAGTGGGTAGTAGTTTGTAGTTCGTAATAGTAATAAAAAAATTTAGGGTTTGCTTCTCCAAAATATATCAGACTGCGCCTACAATGCTATTGTGTGTACTCACCTTTAAAAGATGCTTTTTGATGTATCAAACTTTTGTTTTTAATTTATGACAAAGTCACCACTTTAACCGGTTGGTAGAATAAAAATGCCATGGCATAAATTGTGAAAAATTGACCCGTTACCACATTAGTTGAGACCCGATCTAGTCTTTTGACGCTTCAATTAATTTTATAAGGGTTTTCACGTATGTAGTTGATAAAGAAGGTACCCCGTCATCTCTTCATTTTCTTAAATTACATGAAAATTGAATATCATGTCCTTGTGTATTGGTTTGGAAGCTCCAACCATTTGAATTTGTCACAATCATGACCAGTACCTTACAAGATTCCCCAAACATTAGGGTAAAACTAAGAACACAAATTAGGGCAAATTTCAAATTTCAAATTTTGGAAGATTACCCGATCTTGCATTATAATTTCAAATTTTAAGGCAAAGTTAGGGCAATCATGTACTTACAAAGTTAGGGAAACATAGGAACTCTGTTCAAGGATTTTGATTCGTCCATGAGGTTCTAATTACCAGAAGATCACAACATAAGCAAAAATCATCTCCAATTTCATACCTTGCTGAGCTTCGACGAGTGGAAGAAGATGATATGTTCTTAAGTTCAAATTTGTTCCTTCATCAACTTAGTACCATATCTTATTTCTTTTAAGCTTATTTTACACTTATAGGGGAGGGTTCATTCGAGAACCGTTGTTAGCGCGAGAACCGCGAGAACCAATCTTAGCCATTCCTTGGATATGGGAAGATCATGGATGGAGAGCGTGGATGGATAGAGTGTGGCAGGGTGCATGTGAGGAATTCATGGGTGGACAATGACATTGAAGTAGGGGGAATTGAACGGCTCAGATTGGTTCTCGCGGTTCTCGCGCTAACAATGGTTCTCGCATTAACTTTTCTCTACACTTATATATGCCTGGTAACCGATTACACGTAGTATGCAACCGGTTAAAGAGGTAGCTTGTCACAAAAATTAAACAAAAAGTTTGTTACATCAAAACTCATTACACAATAACATTTTTGGAGAAGTAAACACGTAAAATTTATATGATAGTAATAATATAAGGATGATAACTAGTAATATACGGATGATAAGCAAATATATTAATTAATAGTTTGTTACGCGTATGTGTTTATTTACCCTAAGCCATATACTCGTAATAAAAAAAGTAATTAAATTATAAGTTAATAATAATATAATAATAATAATAACAATATCTAATAAAATTAATATAGTAGGCGTGCTCGTCTCTTCATTAGCCGGAGGTTGTTCATGAAGAGAAACAGTCACTCTACCTGTGGGTTGAGGTAAGACTTGACTGTCTACATCATACCTCCGTCATTCCCTATTTTCGCGGGAATGGATTGTTGTTAAATAACAGCATTGTCGAATACTAAAACATCTTTATTACAATTAATTACAATATTAGTTTCACAATACACAGTTAATTTTGGTTTCTTGTGGTATTGATCCTCAGGAAGCTGTTGAGAAAGACGCACAAGATGAAGTTTCTGAACCTGAAACCGACATGAAATCTTTCTTGTCCGAGGCATATTTACATCCTGTTTTACGTTCATTTGAAGAAGTCGAGCTATTAGAGCTCGGGATTGATCCTAACCAGGCTCACATCCTGAGTCGACAAGGAACTGAGCCTGTTTCTGATTCCCACACGCCCGCACCAATATCTGAACCAGAAAAAGAAGCGTCTCCTAAATTGCAGCGGGTTGAGGTAGTAGTCGAACGACACGAGAGTGTAGATATCCACAACCACAAGACAGACCGCTAATCTGCCATGTTAGAGTTAAGAGACTGACCCACTACTAGATTTGGAACTCTGGCTAACCCAACTACTATTTTTGTTGATGAATTTTGGCTGTTTTGGTGTATTGTTAGATAATTCACTAATAGTCTTTTGAATTGTAATGGTTAATTAGATGGCTTGTAAGATTTGTGATTCATGATCCAGGTTAAATCTTGTGTTATAGAAGTTAATGTAGGATAATGTATTAATGTTCATCACCTAGTACCGCTATGGACCAACAAAGTTTTGAGGTATTGTTTACAGTGTTGCAAAGCTCGGCCTACTCGGCCGAGTACTCGGTGAGTAATCGCTACTCGGGCCCTAACTGAGGCGAGTTTAGCAAACTCGGCCTAAAACTCGGTTCTCGGTCAAACCCGGTCAAACCCGGCCAACTCGGTTGAAAATGTTGTTCAAGTTGTGACCGACAATGCTTCTAATAACATGAGAGTAGCAAAGTTGTTGAAATTGAAGTGGCCAACAATCTTTTGGACATCTTGTGCTACTCATACCATCAATCTTATGCTTGAAGGTATTTAAATTAACAAGTTTTTTTCTTGATTTATTATTGGTTATGTTTAATATATTAATTTATTTAATTATTTTTGAAGCTATTGGTGGGTTGCCAAGGTATAAGAAATTTCTTGATCAAGCCAAAAAGCTTATCGTGTTTATTTGTGCCCATCATAAAACATTGGCTTTGATGAGACATTTTACAAAGAAAAGAGATATTGTGAGACCGGGAGTTATTAGATTTGCCTCGGCTTTTCTTACTTTACAAAGTTTGGCCGAGAAGAAGTGTCAACTTAGGAGCATGTTTACTAGTGTTGAATGGGAAAAATGTAAGTTCTTCAAAACGGTGAAAGGGAAAGCCGCTTTTGCAACGGCTATAAGTCCCTCATTTTGGGCCGGTGTAACTATATGCTTGAAAGTGTTTTCACCGTTAGTCAAAGTTCTCCGTATGGTCGATGCGGATTGGAAGCCTTCTATGGGTTTTATATATGGGGAGCTTCAAAATGCCAAAAAAGAAATCATTGATTCTTTGGGCAATAACGAAAAAGCATACGAGCCGATCATAGATATTATTGAAGCAAAGATGAAAGATAAGCTTGATACGTGCCTACATTTGACGGCATACCTTTTAAACCCATTTTATCTTTATAATAATGTGGAAGTGCAACAAGATACCAATATTAGTGATGCGTTTATTGATGTAGTTGGTATTTTGTATCCGGAAAAATTTGAACTCCAAAACCAAATATTGACCGTTGAGTTGCCAACGTACAAGCACAGACTAGGAAAATTTGACCGTCTAGTTGTGATCAAAGGATGTGCGGTGAATGATGATTGTTTTGACCCGGGTAATGCATTTTATATTCATTTATTTATTTAATATCAATTTTACCAATTTTTATAATATAATTGTTTTAAAATTGTAGCAAATTGGTGGGAGATTTATGGTAGTTCAACTCCTCATTTGCAAAGGATTGCTACGAGGATACTTTCACTTACTACTAGTTCTTCGGGATGTGAAAGAAATTGGAGCACGTTTGAAGGAGTTAGTAACTATTACATAATTTATTATTTTATTTAATATATATGTATTTACTTTAAGTGATTATTTCTTAGTATTAATTTTTTAGGTTCATACAAAAAAGAGAAATAGGTTAGAGGCAGCAAAATTGAACAATCTTGTTTTTGTTCAATTTAATGCAAACTTAATGGAAAAAAACAAAAAAAGAAAGGCGATAGGCTATGAGGTACTTCTAGCGCCGGATGCAAGTGAAGCTCAAGAATGGATTTTTGATATTGATGAAGATGAAGTTGAGGCGGGACTATCTTGGGAGACGGTTGCTGAAGCCATGGGTGCGGATGAACTTTTAAGGCCTCGAAGAAGTACCAGATCAAGAGAACTTTTTGAAGAAGAATTCGAGTCGCAGGTTGAAGAAGAAGAAGTAGATGAGGAAGTGGAAGTTGAATACGAGTCTGATGGTTCTCAAATCAAAGAACAATATGGACAAGATGATGAATGAGCATCAATCTTGTGATAATGCTAACAAAAGAATGTTTTGATTGAAGTATTTGAATTTTCAAACAATTATGTTAGGTGTTTTTAAACATATGTATTGGATGCTATGAACAATCATCTTTATATTTGATTATTTATGACTTATGAACATGCTATATATAAAAATTTCAAAAAATTTCATTAAAAAATCCCAATCCGAGTACTCCCCGAGTACTCCCCGCCTAGGCCGAGTACTCGCTATTCCCCGGTCGGCCGCTCGAGTAGCGCCTAGCGAGTTTTACAACATAAATTGTTTAGCATAGGGGCCTAAATTTGTCTTGTATTAATGTTCATCACCAAGTAACACTATACTAACAATACTGAACTATAGCAAATAACCTATAGCTTAACAAATTCATGAAGATCGTGTGTTGAACTCCATGATAAAATTTGAAAACCAACAAGTTATATCATGCGTGTGCGTTGCGTCGGGTTGATATTTAGATAATCACACTCATACTAATTTAATCTATATAGTATTATATATAATAAGGTTGTCGGGTTGATATTTAGATAATCACACTCATACTAATTTAATCTATATAGTATTATATATAATAAGGTTGTTTGGATACAGTATAGATACATATTATATAGTTTGATAATTGTCATATAAGAAGGTAAAGAATAAAGTTGTGTTTTTTTAACAAATTGTACTTTATTAAGTAATTAACTAAAATAAAATAGTTGTTGTAACTTGTTGAAAGTGTGACTATTTTCTAAAAAAGGATCAAAGCTTGTAATAAAATTATGTAAGAAGTGTGTACTTTTTAAGATTGCATATTCTATTTCATTTATCAATCAATTTTTAACCTTGAATTATAAGTGTCAGTTGTTTGTTTTTATAGTTGGAAGACCACTTATGTTGACATATCAATATGTACATATTTTTCGAATTTATCAATCAATTTTTAACCATGAATTATAAGTGTCATTTGTTTGTTTTTATAGTTGGAAGACGACTTATGTTGACGTATCAATATGTACATATTTTTCGAAGACTTGGTTGTCTACTATGTCATTAGTTGCGATAGTACAAAGTTATTATAAATATTGTAAAGAACCAATATTTAATTTACTTTAAAACCATATAAGTGACATGTGAAAAGTTGTAAAATTAAAATATAATTCATCTGATTATTCATGTCTAGTTTGATTAATAATAATAAATTTGAAATATAAATAAGAATGTTATTGTATTATAATTAGACAATATTTACCTGATTATCGAAAAAAATCATTTTGAATGAATTGGAAAACTTATGTATCACACGTATAAACGAAGAAGAGGGTTAAAACACCTGATATTAAAACAATACTCTAGACTTCAAAAAAATGTAAATAAAAGCATTAAAGATCTTTAGTGTGAACACGTATATATTATGTTCAAGTATGCTATAATTAAAATAGATGTGCTTATGTATGGTTGTGTGTATCATAAGAATCTTGTCTTTTATTGTACTAATCTTTTAGAAGTTATAATTATCTTTTCTTGCATAATATAGAAAATTGAGATAAATTTGGTACATAAATATCTTAAATAAATATGATATTTAAGAGTTTATTACATAAAAATATATATTCAAATAATATACATATAAAGTAAAACAATTATAAGAAATGTTAGATGATGCTAACACCAAGTAACTTAAATGTCTTATTCTAACATAAATTATAGATTGGTAAGTTAAATGTAATACTTATGACTAATCTATCCTCTAATTAAGTTAAGTTTGATTGTCATAACTTAACATTTCTCTAGTTATATACTTAGATACTTTTTGGTGTCATTTGTAATACTATTATATTTATATATTATACAAAGCTAAATGCATTATTTTTGTATCTATGTCAAGTTATTAAACTATTCAAAGCAATGTTCAATTGCTAATTTACTTACTCTTCTCATGTGGAATTTCCCGCTTACAAAATGTTACGTGTTTAACACGTTTACTTATACTTTTTGTTTTAGAGTTTTATGCGAGTTTGACCCAAAACATATTTAATAGGCGTAGTAATAACAAAAAAAGAATAATAATGACAATGAAACTACAAATTATGTAATGAGGAAAAACAAAAATTGAAGGTGAAAAATAAAAATCTATTTGTGGACCGAAATTAAAAAATGAAGATCAGATACAATTTATATAAATTAAAGGGTGAAAAATAAAAAATTGTGAGGGAGATAAAATAAAAATTGAAATGCATAATGGTTTCCTTTTGTGAACTGATTATAAGGGGTAACGCTCCTGATACTGAGATGAATAGTACTAAATCTATCACGGTCACAGAGAGACCGGATAGTCGCACAACAGACCAATGCTAAATACTGATAATAGATATTCATACCATCACGATCATAAACACCAGATTTTGATACTATAAGCTGACCCTAAAAGGTTATAAGTGATGCTCGCACTATCATTGTTACAAAATTGGATTCTGATACCTAAGGTGGTTAGTGATAACTAACATACATTCATATTCACACATGCACATAACATGTAAGATTCTTCCTCACGGACGTGAAATTCTTGTTTCATGGTCATGAAGCTATGTCTTTAGACCCATAAAGACATCTATTGATCTACATGAACCCAAAACCTTTTGGGTTGATGCACTCCTCATGTTAACTCATCAATACACACGTTTTTCTTGCTTCCGCTATATAAACTTAGCCTCCATAAGCCGAAAACAACTTTTAAAGTAAACTTTAACTTACATTTACCGATGAGTTCAAGAATCAAAGCTACAATTTCAATTCCAAGCCAATCTGACCTAGATGGATTTAAGTCTTTATTTTAAACACATGGAGCCGAATCGATCTCTTTCTTCTTCAAAATATTATGCCATTTAGTGCCAAATATCTTTTAACATAATCCATGCTACATTTCATCTAATACAACAAATAAGCTACAAAAATTCATCAAACTTGATAGATTAGGACTAAGATTACCCGGCTTAGTCTCAATTAAGAAATCAACAACTTCTATTACCCGGAGGCCGTTGATGGTCACTCTTTACTCTTTCCTTTTTGCTGGTAAAAAAAAAAGTAGTAGTTTTCTATTTTGAAGTTGGAACACAATACACCAATACATCATGCTCTCTTTTTCGAGATACAGATTATACAATGACAGAGTTGACTGTTGAAGTAACAATACAAGGATGAATCTTCTAGGGTTGTGTGTTTAGTATCAAATGAGGTGTTTTAAGGAGGCGCTTAAAATAATAATGCTAAAAATAAAGGTGCTTGATAGGTTGAAATATATTCCCCAAGGTAATGGATTCAAGTGTACAGTGCTCACAACAAGCCACCACCACCACTGAACGCCATGTCTTTCACCACCAACTATGCCCCCTTCATCACCACCATCACCACCAACCGTAACCACCGCACCACTCCCGACTACCTCGACCACCACCACCCATCGCAAGGTCCACCAATCGCCATTAGTTGCTGCTATCACTGATATCAGTATCACACCGACCACCTCACTTTCGGCTCCTATCACTACCGACACCGCTACCACCACAAACATTGCCACCACCAACCACAACCAACACCGATGTCACCATCAATGCCCGCCACCACCCTTTCCCACACACGTATAAGTTGATTACCTTTACAAACTAAACAATATCAATGGTAACAAAAACCTCAATAATTATTGCATTATTTTATATTCTGCTACCCTTTCCCATTCACATTTCTTTATTTTTAATGAAGCACCTTCTAAATTGTCTACACATTGCATGAAAAAAGCCTCTTGGTATTTTTTTTTCCTAAACCGCCCAAGTTTTTGACAATAAATATACTTAGGGTGTGACAACATGAGGTATAAAAAGTTTAGAAATGAAAATGATAAATTATATCTCTTTCTTCCCTCTGGCATGTTTTTTTCTCATATAAATTGTATTCCTTTATTTTTTAGCAATTAGTAATAACCATTAGTAATACAATGATACCATCTATTCTCATTACTCAAATGTTCTTTTAAGCCAAACCAAACGCCCCTTAATATTTTTGTTCTCTCTCAACACACTAGCTCCATGGCATTTAAATCTTCCTTTTAGATAACAACTCATATTTATTTTATTTACATATATTTTGCATCATAGTATATTGCCCTTGTCGTGACATAACACTTAAATTCGATAACTTGACATAAAAAGTCGGTTTTACTTCTTCAGAATACATAAAATTTAATCCCAGTTGTTATCGTGTGCATATAATTTTCGAAAGTGTTATTATGTCTATTAAACTTTTACTTTATCGCTATTTTTTCGTTTTTTTAATTGTGATTTTGTGGACTTGGATAGTTATTGGGCTGAAGAATTGAGTAGGATACCGCTCTTAGATTGGGCCTAATATATAAGTAGGCCCAAATATGCTTTTCTAGTCTTCTTTGACTTTTGTTTCATTGACAAATTTGTTGACTTTCAAAACCGCTCTCATCTTCTTGATCTCCATCAAATCTTCTCACATCCACACGATTCTCTTCCATCCCAACTCCAAATTGGGAAAATGTTTTCCCTTCCACCTCGTCACCCTCCTGATCTATCAACAATTTATCAATGGCTGCCGCCTCCTCTGTTTCTTGGAACTATCTCCCCAAGAATCACTACCAACGTTCATCCACATTCTTTACTGGATCATGTCCCATTTCTTCAAAAACTCCAAACAAGAAAAACCCAGTAGTTACATCACTCAAAGCTCTCAGTAATGCCCAAGTTTCTGCTCCAATTTCAGTTCACGGATCGCGATGCAAGTTTTTGCAATCGGATACTCGACGAACTCGCTCTAATCGGATCGTTCCGCTGAAATCTGCAGGCTCAGATAGCAGCATTACTTCCAAATTACTGCAAACTGTATGTGGAAATGCCTCAGTGAATATTAATTTCGTGGGTTGTTTTGTTTCGGGTGATTTTGTTAAATGGGTGTTTGTATTTTTAGGTTGTGGGAGTAGTGCATTTGGTTGTTTCACTTGGGATCATACTGGCAATGGATAAATACTTGAAACAGGCTTTTGTTGCTGCTGCAATTAAGTTTCCAAGTGCTCTTTTTGGGATGTTTTGTATATTCAGTGTTCTTGTGATTCTTGATCTTAGTGTTCCAGCAGCTGCTAATGGTTTGGTCAGCTTTTTTGAACCTGCACTCTTGTTCATCCAAAGATGGCTACCTTTGTTTTATGTCCCATCTTTGGTGATTTTGCCTCTTGCTATTCAAGACATCCCTGCAGCATCAGGGATCAAAATCTGCTTCATTTTAGGTACCTCAATGCTTCCATTTTTTATACTTGATATCCAAATTTGATGCCAAAATTGAGAGTGGATAATCAGATATGATATTGTTTGTTAACATAGGTGTGTTCTAGCGAATAGAACAGAATTCTATTATCTAACTATTACAGAACAAGGTTTATGTCTAACCATTGGTAATATGTTAGGTCCAAATTTATATAAATATGAGTCAACAAATGGACATACTTTATGGGTTCATATTTGTCTATGTTAAATAATATTGGTATTTGATACAAGTGGAATCAATCTGCATTTGTTCCGATTACACCTTGAAGGTTATTTACATATGTACTAAATTTGGTCGTCTCTAGGTTTGTTTATTAAAAGGTAAGGGACCGCCATAGAAATCATCAAAATTACCTCAAAAAATAAAAAAAATAAAAATGTAAGGTTAACACATTCTCTCTGCTAGCATTCTTCTTCTGCAAACAGAGGTAAAAAAGGGAGGATTTGTGTCTGTGGAGTGGGGGTTTGGGGGGGGGGGGGTTGCTGTAGATCTATTTTTAATGTATATAAGTTGTTACAAGATGTATTAACCCCTCATTAGATTGTCTCTCTTATCAATTAATATGCTATTGCTACACGGCTACACCGTTTTGACCCATTTACTTATGAACGGGTTGATTTGAGTTATGTTACTATCTCTAATGAGTAAGATAAACCAGAACTCTGATTATTAGGAAATGGATTAAAACTCACTGTGTACTATTAGAGCATAAAACCTTCTAAATGTTTTTATTGGGAAAAGGCAGATTATTATTAAGATAATATCATATTTACACACAAATTATTTTTAATACCTTAAAGTTTTGAACAAGTGATTCGGGTCAACCCAAATTGGCTGTACATGTTTAATACCATTCATTTTGCCACCTCTATTGCTAACTTTCTCTTTTCTCTCTATGAATTGGTCTTTATATAATTGTCACTTTTTGTTTACTGGATACAGTTGGAGGGTGGCTAGCTTCACTTGCAGTTGCAGGATATTCAGCTATAGCTGTTCGAAAAATGGTGAAAACAGAAATGATTCCTGCAGAACCTATGGCAAAGCCTTCGCCTTTTTCTTCACTTGAAGTGGCTGCATGGGGTGTGATTACCATTGGATCATTTGTTGCGGCTCTTAAGTACCCTGAATTACTTGGAACAAATGCTAGAACATGTTTACCATTTTTGCTAGGATCTACTGTGTTAGGCTACATTATTGGTTCAGGGTAAAAACTCGTTTTCCTTAAACTTAAATCAGTTGAAGATTTGATGAGTTTCTGCTTCATTTTTGGCTGATTTTTGGTCATCAGGTTGCCATCTGGTTTAAAGAAGGTTTTCCATCCAATCATTTGTTGTGCACTAGCAGCAGATCTTGCAGCATTTGCATTTGGATATTTTTCCAAGTTGGGATTGTTTCCGATTCTTGGTACACACTTTGTTCTTGTATTCTATGCTTGCTCCATTTCCAAAGTATGTTGGGTATGTTTGGTATGGAGCTTTTTGAAGCTTATTGGAGCTGGTAGCTTTTTGTTTCAAAAGAAAAAGCTACAAGGCATGTTCGGATGAAAAAGCTGAAAGCTTTTTTTATACAAAAAAGCTCTAAAACAAAAAGCTGCTTGAAGTAGCTTTTAAAACTTTCTGGAAGCTTTTTATATACCAAATTACCTAAATACCATCTTTAATTATTTTATAATTCTTCCTATTCTTATAATTTGTCCTTTTTTTGTCATTTTACACTATTAAGCTCCAGCTACCAGCTAATTTGCCGAACACGTATATAAATAAAATAAACAGCTTCTAGCTCTAGCTACCAGCTTCCACCTTCTAGCTAGCTACCTCCGCCAAACATACCCGTTATGTTTACCCTTTGTCCTTGCTTTTTATGTAATAAATATATGAGTTGAATTATGCAGGATATTACCTTACAAAAGTATCGTCTAATCCTGGAGCTGGTGACATTTTAATGGGGTTTCTCGGATCAGTTATCCTCTCCTTTGCCTTCTCAATGTTCAAACAAAGAAAGGTACGCCAAGTTTTAGATAGAAATTATTAACGTTAAATGCATAAAACCTTGTATATACATTACTTTTGTAACATGTTCGATAACTAACTATTTATAAGAAAAGTTAATCTTTTTTTTGATAAAAGTGTTTCGGATCAACCCATTCCTTAGTTATCCATTTTGACCGGTGGTCAACCCACACATTTGCCACTTATACATCTCTAATATCTGATATCTGTCTATTGCAGCTTGTGAAACGACATGCAGCTGAGATCTTTACATCTATCACTATAGCAACTTTATTCTCTTTGTATTCGACTGCATTTATGGGCCGACTTGTTGGGTTGGAACCTACTTTAACCATATCGATTCTGCCTAGATGTATTACTGTGGCGCTTGCTCTCAGCATTGTGTCTCTTTTTGAAGGTTAGTAGCTCGATCTTAAACATAAATTAACCCGAAAATTATGTTGATCTTTTCGTTCTCTGCTTACTAAACGGGCATATGTACTCATCATAGGGGCCAATTCATCACTAACTGCTGCTGCTGTTGTATTGACGGGTCTTATTGGAGCAAACTTTGTACAAGCGGTTCTTGATAAACTTAAATTTGATGATCCTATTGCTCGTGGAATAGCAACTGCATCTAGGTATCGTTGTTTTTAGTTGACTTTCTATGAAGGTGGCAAAATGGGTTGCATGTGGGTTGGATATAAAATGGGTCATTAGAGTGTGGGTTGAAATGGGTCGGGTCGGGTTTGGTTGACGCGCGAACAACTTTCCATCTATATCTAATTTAACAAACAAGGAGCCATTAATTAGGATATCCAGAACAATATTATTATAATAAATAAGAGGAATGTTCAATATAGTCCATACTTAATTCATATTCCTGAGGGACTAATCTTAGCCTTTGGATCAGCCCCATCAATGGTCCAGATTGAATTTTAAAATTTTGGGTGGAGTGGCATTTTCGTAATTAACATGTGATACTTTTACAATCACATGTGATTATATACTGTAATACTAAATCACATGTGATTGAATATTAAAATTTCAGGACTATATTTTTTATATGGACTTTATTGAACACAACTCTAATAAATAAATGGGTCAAAATCGCACCTAAGTTGGAACTTTGTTAACTCTTGTAGTGCACATGGCTTGGGGACTGCAGCATTATCTGCCAAAGAACCCGAGGCACTGCCATTTTGTGCGATAGCTTATGGTCTGACGGGCATTTTCGGTTCATTAGTCTGCTCAGTTCCACTTGTCCGACAGAGCTTGCTTGCAATCGTTGGCTGAAAAGAATTGGGCCAATTTTTTTTCTTGTATATTAGTTCTTCGATTTTTCTGTAAATGTGGGCAATTTATTGCATTTCGAATTCAAACTCCTTGAGTTATGGTTTCATTCGTTTTTATCTTTTATTTTTGTATTAAAAAACATAAAGTAAATAATAATGTTCATTTCCTCTATTGGCTCTTGAATGTTTTTGAACCAGCAGGTGATATTTACTTGGTATAAATACTTTATCTGCAGTAAATTATGTGTTGTAAAACTCCTATCCAAGGGCCGAGTACTCGTAACAAGGTGGGTGACCTTGCCGAGCTGAGTCCGAGTACTGCAAAACTCAACCCTAACTCGGTCAGACTGAGGATGATTCGGTTTTTAATTTTTTTTTAAATACTTGGTCTCCTTGTTTTCCTAATTAAAGCCATTTATTCATAACTAGTTTCCTATGTGTAATGAGTTAACTACTTGTTTAAGTATTTATTTTCTAATTCTATAGTTCAATGAACGTGTCATACCCTGTAACTTTGAAATTTATATATAAAAGTTCCAATCTGAATACTCCGTGAGTACTTCCCGACTAAGCCGATTACTTGCTACACCCCAATCGACAGCTCAAGTACCGGCCAACAAGTTTTACAATATTGAATTCACCTGGCAAATGTGTGGGTACATCTATTCCTTTGAACCATCCGTTATCATAATCTCCCTTCGGGGTATAGTTTCTTTTTTCTTTCAATCTTTTTTAAATAGTGTCGAAATTGATGTATTAAGGGTGTGTTTTGTTTTGATGTTTTCGGTGCTTTTAGGAGGTGCATGGTGGAGGTGGCGCTGGTGTTGACAAGGATGGTTATGGTGATGGTGGTATTGGGGTGGAGGCATAAGCGGGTGGTGGTTGTAGTGATAGTGGTGGTAAGGGTAGTGGAGGCATAGGCCGGTGGTGGTGGTGGTGGGTGATGGCTACGAAGTATCACGGTTGGTTAAAATCAATGTTGTAGACACCTTTTACTATTATATGTATATGCAGATGATCATATGATATACTATCAATATTTGATTCAAGAATTTGATTGCTTATATTACATATATCTCCATCGAATAGACGAATGCAACTAAATACATACGGGAGTGTAACTCTGTGATAAAAGCCTAACACTCAGGAATTTTACATGATAAAAAGAGATTGTAGAGTCGAAGAAAAATCAAGATTTGTTTGTTCTTCATGTTAAACCACTTTTCTTTACGCTTTTGCAGCTTCCAGTGTAGCCGAGGTCCTGTTGGCTGTGATTTGTTCAAAAAGATCACGGATTTTCAAACCGACAATGGTTTGGAAGAGACCAGTGCCATTGTTGCTACCAGGGAAGTCGGAGTGTTTCAACATTTGTTGGGTAATTTCTCCATAAAATTTAGTCGAAATGTTGCTCAAATGGCTCTCGACATAGATAAGCTCATCTAATCTGTCAAATTGCCCATCCATCTCCAACACAGACACCTGCAACGTAAAAAAATTAGAAGAATATTCAATATAGTCCATACTTAATTCACACTCCTCAGGAACTAATTTTAGCCTTTTGATCGGCCTCATCAATGGTTTAACATGTGATGCTTTTACAATTAATACGGAATCACCTGTGATTGAATACTCGTGTTGTTTACTTTTCTAACTGCTTAATCCGTTTGAGATATAAAAAAATATAAAAAAACATTAACCCATATTGACCCATTTGCAAGTGAACGTGTCGAAGTTTAACATGTGATTCTTTTACAATCACATGTGATTATATACTGAATCACATGTGATTGTATACTGAAACACATGTGATTGAATATTAAAATTTCAGGACTATGTTTTTTAAATAGACTTTATTGAACACAACTCTCACTGTTTACTTTTCTAGCTGCTTAATCCGTTTGAGATATAAAAAAAATATAAAAAACATAACCCATATTGACCCATTTGCAAGTAAACGTGTCGAAGTTTAATAACATATTATGCTTTTACAATCACATTTGATTGAATATTAAAATTTCAGTACTATGTTTTTTAAATCGACTTTATTGAACACAACTCTCGCTGTTTACTTTTCTAGCTGCTTAATCCGTTTGAGATATAAAAATATATAAAAAAAACATAACCCGTATCAACCCTTTCGCAAGTAAACGTGTCGAAGTTTAATAAAGAGATTATGTGAAATTACCTCTTGACCATAGTAACTATCAGGGCCATAGGCAAATTTGATACCAGGATAAGAACAAGTGAGCTTCCTCCCACATGGGATCCATGAAACAGTAGATCCTTCATCAAACAAATAAACTGGACTGAAGTATTTCACTCCTTCTTTCATTATCAGTTTCACTCTCAACACCTTCCCCTCGTTGTCTCCAGGAATCAGTTGTGTAGGCAACACTTCTATAACCGCATCAGCATATTGCTTTTGTGGGTCTGCATCATGAAAAAAGATTCAGAATTTCGGTATCTTAAATGTTTTATCTCAAAGTATAATAGCTAGTAATTAATCATGTTTAGTTGTTTACCAATATAAGCATCAAAATCGGGCTTTCTAGCCTCGATACTAGCTTTGATGCTTTCAAGGCTGTGTCCTCTCTCTGCCATGTCCCTCTGCAATTCAATTAAACAAACTCTTACCACTTTTCTTGATACAATCATTAGTCCGATTATTACAATATCAAACAAGAAAAAGTGCGTCTAAACACTATTTTTTGATGCCTGTTTTATAAAACAGGTAAACGGAGAGGAATTCCCTGTTCAGGTTACCAGGGAAGGGCGAGTTTTTGACTCTGATGTACACCGCCTAACCGGGGTATCCCCATGGCCGTTTCCTGACCCTTCCCTGGCCACCCTAAAGAGTTTACCTAGGGAGGTTCGAACCCGTGACCTCTTTGAGGACGACAGGACGCAGTATAATTGTACCTGAATTTTCCATGCGAACTTAACGTCGTTGCTGATGTCCAAGTAGATACTGAAGTCCAAGAGGTCTCTTACTCTTTGATCATACCTACATGTATCAAAAAAACCAAAAATTACATAAAAAATTGTAACATTTCACATTTTATTCAACTGTAATCAAATGGCTATCGAAAAGAGTGTCTATACGTCCTTTAGTTGTCTGAATTCATAAACGGGTAAACAGAGAGGTTTTCCCTGTGTAGGTTACCCTGAGAGGGCGAGTCTTTAACTCAGATGTACGCGACCTAACCGGGGTATCCCTGTGACCGTTTACTTACCTTTCTCTGGCCACCCTCAAGATGTTTACCTAGTGAGGTCTGAACCCATGACCTCTTTGAGGACGGGACTCCTTACCAGTATCCCACCTTGGTGATGGTTAGTTGTTTGAATTCGTAATGGCAGATTAATAAAACAACAAAAAAAAACATTTATGTGAACGGAATTGGGACTTACATTGGGTGCAAACCTTCAATGACAAGGATCTTGGGTGGCTTGATGAGCTCAGGGGGGTCCAAAAGACCCGAAACATGGTTATAAATAGGCTTTTCGACAGCAATACCGTCTTTAAGAGCCTTAACTTGCTCATACATAAGATCGAAATTATTGGCTCTCGGATCAAGTGCAGTCACCCCTTCAACTTTCCTTCCTGTTCTATCCAATGAATGGTAATCATCCAAACATATGACTGTTGTTGTGTCACTTATGAGTGTGTTTGAATCTGGATTGCCTCCCTTTGGTGGCTCTGCTGCACCACCAAACACACTAGTTAACCTCCTCATGAAGGTACTTTTTCCACATCCTGAATCTGCTGCTAGTCCAATTACTATTGTGTCCCCTGAGCATCTTATCACACCACCTCTCACACTGCCCTTAATTGTCTTTTTACAAGAATTGAAGAACAACACTTGCTTCTGTTGTTGAATTCCCAAATGGGTTTTTGTGGGTGTTGAGATTGAACATGTTGAGTAGTTCAGAGATTGGACTGTGTAGACTGTGGACACTGCCATTTTCTTTCTCTCTCTCTAGATGTAAGAGGAGTGAGAGGGAGAGAAAATATGAGGAAATAGCTTTTTAATGTGTCACTTAAATGGGTTTTTGGTTGTTTTCTCCCAAGTGATAGTTTTTGTGAGATACAAAATGAAAGAAGCACAACTCTTTAATTGTATACTGCCCCTGGCCTCAGGGGCAGACCCAGGATTTGAAACGAGTGGTGGCACTATCAGAAATGGGTGGTAACACTGGCTCGAAAAAAACAAAATTTACACTATGAAATAGTAGCACAGTCTCGAAAAAATCAAAGTTTACACTACGCGGATAAAATTGACTGGCTTTTTTGCTATCTTTAAGAGTTCAAGGGCATTTTAGTCATTTGCAAAATGTTGGAAAAAGAAAAGATAAAAAAAGATTGGGTAATGAAGATGAGGTGGTGTATTTGTGATAGCAATAGGAATGAAGAAGCTTGGTGGTTATTTCTTGCAGTTTGGATATTTGTCATGGCCACGTGGCATTAGGATATTGGTTGGTTCAGGATGAGGGTGGTTTGTGTGGAGTAGAGTTTTGGGTTCTTCTTTGCCAACCATATCAAACCTTGGCCATCTTCTCTTGTATGCCATTTTGCTTCTCACCAATCTTGAATTCCACTTCCATTTTAATCTGTCGATTTACAAAGAAAATCATAAATGCATACAGGTGTCTTTTAGATTTAGAGTACAACCTTTAAAGCAGTAAGTACAAGTTGCAATGGTCTTTCATTTGACTATGGTTGACTTTGTTTCTTAGACGTCATATGCAAAGCCAATATCAAGATAAACAAAACCTCCATAGCTTAGATACTACAAGATGAACAACTTAGAAAGATCAAAACATTTGTCATGGCTAAAGAATGTTTTAACCCCTAAACTTTATGTTGAAAAATGGTTTAATCCACAAAAATATGAGTTAACCCCTAAACTTTTTTAATGAATGTTTTAATCCCCAAACTTGTTAAAATCAATTGTTTTCATCAAACATGTTTAAGATTTAGCATTCAAGGAATTAGAGCCTCAAAGTTGGAGGTGGTGAGCAGGGTGCATGACATTTATAGAACTCAATATATATATATATATATATATATATCTAAATGTGTAATAAATAAACCAAATAGTATACATATGTTAATATGTTTCCGCTGTTTTCTTTTCATCAATATATATGATATAGTAATTAGTAATGTATGCTTAAATAAGTTTCCTAAGTGATTTTTTTTACAAGTTAACAGAAATGTCATATTTACTAGAAATCATTTGAAATCTCATAGTTTTATATTAAATGTATGTTTGTTAGGGTAAAGAAAAGTTTAAGGATTAAATTATTTATGGGTTTATTTTTAGAGATTAAAATGTTTATGAGATAGGTTTAGAGATTAAAGCGATTTTTAAAAGTTAAGTAACCTGGTATAGTAGGTCACGTGGTTAAAATAATTGATTTTAACATGTTTTGGGATTTAAACATTCATAAGAATTTAGATGTTAAATCATTTTTCAACACAAAGTTTACAGGTTAAATCATATTTTACCCTACCTCTAATGTGAATCTTTCTTTCTTTTTTCTTTTTTCTTTTTTTCTTTTTTAAATATTAGAACTTGTGCTCAAGTAGAGAGAAAATGATAACGTAATATCTACATGTTTTAGTTGCACTAAATGGAAAAATACTAAAATAATATCTTACAGAAACACCTTATTATTTTTTGTCACGAACTTGCAACGAATTACGGACCTTTCGAATCCGAAAATAGATCCTATTTTTTTCAAATCATGAAATAGTAAATTCAAATTTTTCGCAGTCCAAAATAGTGAATTTTAACTCTTTAAATCCGAAATTAGCGAAATTGAATTATACCTTCTTCTTGGTTATAATATAATTATGTTTTTTTTCAAATTTAAAACCCTAGTATATGTCACTACTCATTTCCAAATTCGAAACATGAATTCTAAAAAAACCTAGCATATGTCTATACAATTCTAACTTTAATGTATTTAGTTTTAATTGTAAAATTCCTTTATCACTTTGTTATGCTCATTGCATAATTCTATATATGAGTCTAAGCGTTTATCAGTTCTTTATGCATAATTCAAAGTTAGTAGAACCATAAGATGATATCATCAACATAAATCCACACATGTATATTATCTATCATCTTTTACCTTTGTCAGTGATAATATGTGCTAGTTATTAATCTTGATATTGGACTATAATTATTTAAGGCCTGTTAGATTTGGGCTCTTATGGGTTTTAGGGTTGTTATGTATATATTATTTTCTTTCAGGTTCTTTAAAAGTAATCACATAATAAGAATATTGTTCACCTTAATACAAAAAAGTACTACCAATACTACCTATGGTAATACCATTGTTAAAGAGAAAATAAGATACAATATCATACATACTCTTTAAGTTTGTTAAAGTCCATACAAAAGCCATGTCTAACTTGTAGACATGGTCCGGATAACATGAATGTTCGAAACCATTTGACAAATTCATCTTCTTGGAGTTCTTCGTTAAAGAAAATATTTTTGACAACCATTTGGTAAACCTTGAAGTTCTTGAAGACAACATAAGTAAAGACTAGTCGATAGCTTATATTCTTGCAAGAGGAGCAAAAAAATGAAGCTTGAATCGATCAAGTTTGACAACAAGACAACTTAGTATGCGACTTTTGCAACTCTAAATAGTTCTCAAGTCCTTATTTTTGCCAGAAAACCAAGTACACAATAGCCACCAAACATGCAAACATGTAGAAGTGTGGTTTTCAAACAAGAAACAACTGTTTTCGGATATGCACATGTATTACTATATTATACACGATGAATTCCTCAACCAGGAAAATCGGAAAAATAAAAGCGGTCAAATAGTAGGCAGGGATCTTTATATACAACGGTCTCAGTGGTTGCTAGATGCTTTAACCATGAAGCTGAAACTTGGATTGCCGTCCTATGTACTGACAAAAGATAATACAGATTATTCAAAACGATTTGAACTTTGAAAAAGAATCCTACCAGAGGTGGCTATATCAACTCGGGTTGATTTACATTATGTTTCATCTCATAAAGGAAAAATAAAACTTATATATACAGCTCAAGAAGGGCATATGTTGAATGGTTGAAACAGGGAAAAAGTATTGCAATGTGTAATTCGCGCATAAAATCTGCTAAATCATTTAAACACAAAAATAAAATTATCAATGAAAGAATATAACCTTTTAATAATATGTGCCACACTAATCAAATAATAGAAAAAATTCGCAAATTTTTTTTTCAAGTCAAAAGATTACCTGTTTTGCCACCTCTACAGTTTGATAAATGCAAACTACTTACCGAATAGTTTTTAAGCTGAGGGAAGAATATCCAAAGCAACCTCCTTTAGGGTTGGCATCTCTTCCTGTTGATGCACACACACATATCTACTTCCCAATCTTCTTAGCACTTTCCAGGGACCAGGGTAACACCTAATTGGATTTCAAAATTTTGGAATGGCGGAGGAGAACAAGTAGTGAATTATATACAAGAGGAGATAGATTAATAAACCGAGGTTATTGCATAAAAAGGTAACTAACTTTTGGTCAGATTTCAATTTGGTGTCGCACTTTATTTGCACAACCAAAAGGCTCAAATGTTAAAACCAAATTGAGAAAAAATGCTCTACTTTCAAACATTCAATTCACCTAAATTGACATTGGTTACTCAAAAAAAAAGATAATAACTTTAATTCATAGACATTTTAGAGGTAGTGCCCGACATGCAGAACATTGCACTTGAAGCGGTTAACTTACAAGATCATAATAAATGAGAAATTTTTAGAAAGTTTGAGTCTTTTTTCTAGGTACAAACAAATATTGATACCCTGAACACATATCTGAAAAAGGTCATTGTTTTTTTTGGCGATAACCCCTGATGAAATCAATCAAGAACATCGTAATTTGAAGGAGTAATTTGCTTTTACAACATAATCTTTTGTTGCAAACAACTCATAGATAAAAAATTTTGTTGAAAACAAAGGGAAAACATAATCTTTTGCTTTTACAACATAATCTCTTGTTGAAAACAAAGGGAAAACACAATTATAAGGGATTTTATGTACAGATGGAAGTGCAAAAGTTACCATTGTACTCATGAAAAATATGGTATATATTTTAACTTTTACTCGTTTGCAACAAAAAGAGAATCATGATGGTTAAGAAAGTCAATCATTGTAACTAAAATGATTAAACATGTTATAACAATTACAGAAAGCTACTTGACTAATTTCTGCAGTGGTGAGATAAAGAGCATTAGCTACAAACCTGAAAAGGGTTCCCCCCTTGCGGCCTTTGAAATTGTGGATGTAATATACAGTTTCCATTTTTGGAAAGAGTGTATTCAAAAGTGCAGCAAGTTTCGGATAGAAGAAAGATGGATAATCTAGTTTCTAATCTCAAGGAAAATCATATCTTCACCTGAACTCAGTTTCTCAAATATATATTTTGTAAAAAGGAGACACAAAGGAATAAGGGTAGAATGAAGGTGATGAATCATTAATATACCTTTGTAAATACAATAGTTTATAATCTAATGAGCATAATCACTTTCAGAACCGAAAAGAGTTATCTTAGTTTTTAGCCATTCGATTTGGCTTTTAGTTGCAAATAATACTCAACTTTTTGTAATAAAGGTGTTTAAGATTTTTATGCATTGGATAAATTGTTGAAGACTTTCAACCCATTTGACCAAATTCTTTTCTTTCTTTTTTTGAACAGCAGAACATACGCACACACTAATCTACTCCTAAATCTACACCTTTTGTCCAAAGTGGGACTTGAACCCATGACCATAGGCCAAAGGAAACACCTTCTAACACCTTATACTGCTAGGCTACCCATGAACATAGACCAAATTCGTTTTTGGTATATCTTTTAGCGTAGCCCATTTGGCTGCTTAGAGATACTACAAAACCCAAATCGACCCGTTTTGTATAAAAGGGTCATGCCAACACCCTTTTTTTCAAATTCTCAAATCTGTTAAAGATGTAGGTTTTTCCATTGCCCATCTTTGTAGTGTTTCAAATTTTTAATGGTCTTTTTGCAGCAAAAAGAAGATAACAATGATTGTTATAAAAAGTGTCTATAACTATAAAAGTCGAAAACACAATTTTTAAAGAAATAACAAAGGATACATCCAGATCTGATGCGATCAAGTTCCCCATTGAATATGATCATTTGTCTAGCAGTGGCTGCCACTGCTTCCCTATAGAGCTCTTCCACAACAAGCATCTCTGTGTTCCAAAGTCATAGTGAATTAAATGAACTGATAATAAATTAAATTTTGGTGGGGAAAATAAGAGCTGTAAGGTACCATTGACATTAAAATAAGGATACCCAACTATGAATAACTCATCTTCCTTCTTAACACGATCAACCATTTTAACCTTTTCAACAAAACCAAAATCTTGAAAGAACGAAGGTTTTGTTAGATAATCCAACTTGAATGAAGCACCGCCAAATGCTGATTTTCTTGCAAACTGAACTTCATTTGCCTCTGGAAAAAACTGCAAGTTTTGATGCATCATTTAAAGCATATGGTAAGTTTACATATATATCATAAGAAATAGCAAAACGGTAAAAAGGCAGAAAAAAAGTATTATTCATCGAGATAAGCATATTAAGATATATGTTGCTACTTGTGAAATGTGAACTCAAGTATGGAAGGATGAATCTGAAGAAGATTGTAAATATACCATATTGACCCGTTTACCTTTGCATCGGTTGATTCAGCTTATGTTTTATCTATGACGGACGAATAAAAATTATCTAAAATGGAAACGGGTCGAATGGGTCAAACAAGATGAAAGATTCTGCAGTTATTCAAAATATCTTCTAATATATAAAAGATTAATTTCAATTACATCTATTAGATAATCCTAGCCATTAAATTTAGATAAACATCTTAATTATTAAATCTTAACCATCCATTTTGATAAAAATTACAATCCAATTTTGACTTTTCTTTGTCAAAATTGGATTCAATTTTGACTTTAATCTAAATAAAAAATTCTTATAATAATTTCATATATGCTCTCTTAAACCCCCAAAATATCATATTTTACCCACCTTAATTTACAAATATAACATTTAACCTTTATAACTATATAATATCATATGTAATATTTATTATTTTTTAAACCAACCAGTGTATCACACGGACATTCGATCTAGTTAGAATGTATTTGAATTACAAAAACTTTGTCATCGTAGTTGACATTCGATCTATGGAAATTTAGTGATTTTGACAAAAAGTGTTTTGGATCAACTCACACCTGTTCCAACCTGTACCTATGTTACACGTTCCAATTCGTTTGTTGTAACCATTGTTCCACCTATATTGAGTGGTCACTTTCTAGGGCACGCAATTCTTGACAAGATCCAAAACACGACACAATGTAGGTCAACACGAACCCAACATGACAATAATTTGGGTCAATAATGGGTTGACACGAAATTTGTTGGGTGAGGTACAGGTCAAACCGATAAACCCGAAGATGACCCATTTAACCGGATTGACTTTAAATTAAATATTAAAAATAAAACAAAATATGAAAATGAGATGATTTGGATTTGGCCATTTAGGTTTTGAAGCCATATTTTTATCATTAACGCCAAACCAAGCATATAAATTTTGAAAATTCAAGAAAAAATAAAATAGAAAGTCTATAGTCTAAAAACTAAGAAGTATCTTAATATATATATCTAAAGAAAGGAATCTCCATAGCCTGTAGACCCCATACTCCATGCTTACAAAACGATTGAATGATAAAAAAATTTATAAAAAGAAATCGAAAATTATATAATTCTTATAATATTTTTATTATTGTCAAAATGATACGTTTTTAATTAATTTCTTTTAAAAATTTTAACATGATACAAAAGCAATACAATGTGTATAAATATTTTTATCATTGTTACAGTTATTCGAGAACAAATTTCAAACCGATAACCAAACTGATCAAATTTTGGATTACCCAACTAAACCCATTAAACCAAACTATTAATTGATAGCAAAATATTGACTGGTCCAAACTTATTTAGATAGGCTTATTCGGTTAGGATATTTTTAAAAGGCTTAAAACAATGCATTAATTTTGCGAAAAAGTGGGTTAACCTGAAACACGACCCGATCCTAACACGAAATGGGGCTTCAGAAAACGAACCTGACAAAAACGAACCTTACACAAAATTAAATTTGGGTCAAAATGGGTTGACAAGAAAATGCGTCAACATGAAAATGACACGACGTATTAACCTGAATACGTCTCGAATTGCTGGTCCTATCAAACACTTTCCTTTTCCAAATTAATATCTACAATGCAATTTCCGTTTAGCTCCTAAAGTCCTTACTACTCATTTTTTGATAAAACTAAAGGATGGGGGATGTTGTGGTTGGTCGAACTTTATGACCATGTAATTTTTTTTTTAATTTTCTTAAAGAAAAAAAGAAATAGACAATGAAACATATTATGGAGAGAGTTGCTTATTGACATACTATTCTGGTTCGTGTAGCTTTTTCTGGTACTACGAGGAGGTCACAAAATTCACGAATCAATTGCATACTTCCAGTCATTTCGATACCACCTTCACCATCGCCTGACAATTTTTTAAAGTTCAGTTGTCATAAGTACATTGAAAGTTTACTAGATGCCTATAACAATAAATTTAAACACGGATACTAAAAAAAACAAAAAATAGGAAGAGGAAGAGGAGGAAAATTGTTTAGCAAGAAAAAACCTGGCACAGATTCCAGCCCAGCAGTAGGAAACTCAATCTCCTGTGGTTGAAAGTTGTGGAGACAAACTCTATAGGAATTATAGACATGCAACTTTGCATCTTCCATTCATAAATAAGAAAAAATAATGAATTAGCTCACCATCAACTGTATTCCATCCTTCAAAGCTTCCTGAGTTGCATTTTTTGCCTGTTAATATTTAATTGCAAAGTTTTAGAACAAGCAACTTATGAGATATTCTGAAAATGCGGTAGAGATAAATAAAGGACGGATAATAAAATCTAGCGTTTCTAACTCTAATGCCAAGGATTATCAATAGATAAAGAGGTGGAATTGGCACTTTATCCTTGAAATTATTAGTGGTATGTAACTAAATTTTATGTAAAGAGCATTTTCAATCTCTACCTAAAACAATTCTTTTCATTCTCAAAAAGCAAGTCAATCCACAATCAGAAAATGGAAGACCGACTTTTCTATGGTAATGAGGAAGCATCCTACAAAATTAAATGTACTACACTGATGGTATGCTTGTATGTCAAACATTTAAAGAAATCAAAAAATTAAATAAAATGTATTCTGGTTCTGTTGAAAAATTGGTGCTGAAACCTCGCTGCATATGGATACTCAATCACTTGGACTGATAATTGCAGAAAAAGAAGGAAAACACTGGAGTATAATTACATTAGGGATATATGTAGAAGCTGCAAAATAGGCTCTCAGACTCCAGCTCAATGGCGGTGGTTAGTCGGTTAGATCCCTTATACGACTATCAATCTCAATTATTCAAAAAGATTCATGTATGTGAGAGGACTGTTGACTTACTTGAAGTTACTTCTCGACATTTATCTCCTTCTTTTACCAAATACATGATATGGAGCACAACTACTAGGTACCCAGTAAATTCATGGAACAAAGAGAGCATGGAAAACCCATGGGAATTGTCAACACTTTAGCTGAATCCCACATCTACGATTGACGAGAAATGTTGAGTTCATAAGGAAGCCTTAGTCTTACTAGACACAAAGCGTTCCAGGGCCACAAGCCCATCAAATTCTATGAGTATGCTATAATTAAGCGCGTTTGGGCGAGAGTGGTACCAAGATTGGTGGACCTGTGGGAAGTCCTCGCCTTGTTGTTAAAAGACAAGTTGTGCACTAGTGAGGCAAAGTGGACAATAATGTGTCATGATAGGCAGGGTGTTACAAGTGGTATTAGAGCACTAATGAAGCAAAGTAGTGCACTAGTGAAGCACTAGTGGTATTAGACCTCGGGGAAATCCTCACATTGTCAACAAAAACAAAGTAGTGCACTAGTGAAGCAAAGGGGACAATTACGGGTCATAGTGGATGGGGTCTTCCAAAATGGCCATGACCTTCATCTGAAAAGAATATCAGGATCCTAACTCCCTAAGAGCAATTATCAACTTCCCTGAAAGAGTGTGTTCATACATTTTGTATACACTTCCGCCTTGTGTTGGTAAATAACAAAATAAACCATGATAAATCTATTTATGGCTATTCTCCCTTCATATAAGTAACTTAGATTGTACCATTGATAAACCTTAAACCTAACTTTTAAGCAGCACCACAAATTTTAAGCATAAATGTGTGAAAATCTAACCTGAACAAGCAGCTCGTCGTAATCACCAGGAAATGGTACATCAAGCTGAACCGAAGAACCAGTGGTATCCCCAGAAGAAACTGACCCAACAGCAAATTCAACATTTCTACCAATCTTGTTAACCACTGCTCTTCTTGTACTTCCGAAATTCAACTTCAATTTCACCTGCAAGCTAGCTTTCTAAATTTTAGTTTAACCAAGCAATACGTTCCAACTTGTGAACAAACTATAAATTCAAAACAATTGGATTAAAAATCCCCTGGAATGATCGAAGTAGTATATAAGATTGCTCGATTTCGTGCAATTTTGTGAAATTGGAAAGCAAATGAAATGATTTTTTACAGAATTAGCATCGATTAATTACCTGTTGGTGTTGGAGAACAGGAGCTGCCGTTGCTAAGCTGAAAGCAATCGGGAAAATGGATAACGGCATTTCGAAACCAAGCAAAATTAGAGGGTCTGAGGTAAAAGGCTTTCAAATTCAATGGCCACTGGACCGTGTTTATATCTTTCTTTTAAACAATACGAACCGGCTAAAGAAATTTGTAAACCGGTCTTGAACAAGTGTTTTTAACTTTTCAACTCCTGGTCCAAAAGCACAAACTAAAAAATCAACATTATAGTATATCACATCATAGTGTGTGTATATCTATCTATCTATCTATATATATATATATATATATCTATATATATATATATATATATATATATATATATATATATATATATATATCTATATATATATATATATATATATATATATATATATATATATATATATATATATATGGGAGGGTTCAAACGAGAACTGTTTTTCGTACAATAACTACGCGAACCAATCTTAGCCGTTCCTTGAATATGAGAAGTTCATTGATGGAGAGCGTGGAGGGGATTAAGTGTGGCATGGTGCATGTGAGGAATTCATGGGTCAGCAATGACATTAAAGGAGGGGGAATTGGACGGCTTAGATTGGTTCTCGCAGTTCTCGTACGAAAAACAGTTCTCGTTTGAACTTTTGCCTATATATATATATATATATATATATATATATATATATATATATATATATATATATATATATATATATATATATATATATATATATATATATATATATATGGGAAGGTTCAAACGAGAACTGTTTTTCGTACGAGAACTGCGAGAACCAATCTCAGCCGTTTCTTGGATATGGGAAGTTCATTGATGGAGAGCGTGGAGGGGATCAAGTGTGGCAGGGTGCATGTGAGGAATTCATGGGTGGGCAATGACATTAAAGGAGAGGGAATTGGACGGCTCAGATTGGTTCTCGCAGTTCTCGTACGAAAAACAGTTATCGTTTGAACTTTTGCCTATATATATATAGGGTAAGGATCAAGTAAAATGTATATTAACGTAAAAATGGTAAGAGGCAATAAAAAATCCTTTTTATTGATTAAAACTAGTTCTTCATCGATTTCTTTTTGATGAATCCAACATATTCATAACTTTTTACACAGCAAAAGAGATTTTCAAATACAGATTTTGAAACCAAAATTTTGGAATAATTTGGTGATGAACAAAATGCTTTCATCTAAAAAGTGATGTATATGTTGGATTCATCAAAAAGAAATCGATGAAGAACTAGTTTTAATCAATAAAGATGATGAACTAACAATTATCAGTTGATGTATATACTGAAAAACTATCACTAATCATCTCTCTTACATTTTTTACTTTAATTTACCTTTTATTTGATCTCATCTCTCTCTCTCTCTCTTTATATATATATATATATATATATATATATATATATATATAGGGGAGGGTTCAAACGAGAACTGTTTTTCATACGAAAACTGCGATAACCAATCTCAGCCGTTCCTTGGATATGGGAAGTTCATGGATGGAGAGCGTGGAGGGGATCAAGTGTGGCAGGGTGCATGTGAGGAATTCATGGGTGAGCAATGACATTAAAGGAGGGGGAATTGGACGGCTTAGATTGGTTCTCGCAGTTCTCGTACGAAAAACAGTTCTCGTTTGAACTTTTGCCTATATATATATATATATATATATATATAAAGAAGTTTATTTGAGAACTATTCTTAGTGCGAGAACTACGAGAATCAATTTGAGTCGTCTAATTTTCTCTCCTTTAATGTCATTGCCCACCCATGAATTTCTTACATGCACCATGTCACATTCTATCCCTCCACGCTCTTTATCCAAGAACTTCCTATATTTAATAAACGGCTGAGATTGGTTCTCGCACTAACAACTGTTCTCGAATGAGTCTTCTCCTATCTTCTAATATATATAAAGACTAATTTAAAAAAAGTTATTAGATGATCTGGACCCTTCATTTAATAAAAGATTATCTTAGCCGTTAATTTTTTTAATTCTAAAATTTTGATTTTGACTTTTTAGAGTCAAACTAATATGAATTAGATAAAGATAATCCTTAATTAAATCAATAATAAATATGAAAAAAATTATGTAACTATATTATTAAAATATAATTCAACGCAACAATTTCAATTACATACTTTTCAAACTTTCATATTTTTAGTTAATTAGAATTGTTATATATTAAATAAAATAATAATTATAATCTTATCTTTAGTTTAGACACCCGTGAGATATTATTTATTTAAATTAATATTTACATTTACATTTACAATATATACATTTACCAAGTGGTGATGTGATGTTATGAACAGTGCCATTTGTTTTTTTCTGTACTTTTTGGCATTTGCATATATACATAATTGGTGAAAGAAATAATTAAAGCATAAATTAGTGTAGTGGTTGGGCACCTTTTTGTGGGGTGAGCAACCCAAGTTCTAGCCATGGGGTTTGTTAATTTTCCTATATCATTTTAAAAGTGTGCTATTTATAATTTTTTTTCTTTCTAAGCTAACAACCTAAATTGTTTATTATTAAACTTCCGCACTATAATATTTTAATTCCTTTTTTTATTATAAATATATCTTGAAAGAAAGTTTGTCATCTACATAAATAACATTAATAATTAATGTAGTTTTTATAATTTTTTCTCATTCATTTTTCTGTGGATTTTTAATGTAATTTTAGAAAAAGATCAAATAAGAAATAAAAATATAAACATGCTTAATGAGTTGTTAAATAATAATTACTATAAATTAGTTTAGGTAATTAAAAGGATGACTAATTGGGCTTTTACTTCAAGTATTCCTATTATTTGCATAAAAAATAACTTAATTAAAATTAGATAGTCTTAAAACATTAAAGAAGGAAAAGTGTTAAACTCTTATATATTAGTATTGATAACTTTTTGTTGTTAATTCGAATATTATGCATTCTAACGTAGTTTGTTATTATTTATTGAATTTCTTTTTTTTCCATTAAGTTTATAGCTAAATATTTGTTTATTTAGATAAATTACTATGGTTCTTTTGTTTTTTTTTTAAATTAAAAATTAAATTATTTCTTACTTTACTTATACCGCAGCAAAGCGCGGTAACATTTATCTAGTTAATATTTATAATAGAATATTACAATTTTTATCACACCCCCACGTGAGATATCATTTAGTTAGATTAATATTAATATTTGCTATAAATTATTCAAATTTTACCTAAATATACGTATATATTCATTTTATTTTTTAAAAATTTCAAATTTTTACGTGAGTAAATTTGTTATATTAAATTTGAGAACAATTTTTTACTCTGGTCTTTATTTGTATGGTTTAGTTTTAAAATAGGTAAATAATCATCTATATATTATCTACGATTACATGTTTAAATCTTATTTTTGTTATTTCTTTACTTTGACATTAAGGTTCTTATTGTTCTCATCTTTTTCATTCTCTTAAATACCAATTATGGAGAATAAACAACATCCTTCATCATCTCTAAAGAGACGTTCATTCGGAACCTTCAGCAAATAGGAAGAAAAGACGGATGATAAACACTTCCTATATACGTTTTACAGTTATTTTACTATATCTCTAACAATTTCACACCATCAAAATTTATACTTTATTTCAAACATCTCACGTGTTTATACACGGAGTGATAAACTTATATATTAAAAGAATAAGTTTATAATATCATTAAACTATTTTTAGAATATCTTTTATTAGTTAAAATCCTCTATTTCAAAATAGATTAAATTATTCTTATAATTTTTTTCACTAATCATTCTTATTTGTTTTCTAAAATGGCTAACAACTATCGGCGCAAAATAGTAATATATATGTTTCATTAAACCTAATAAAAAACATTTATCGTTAATTCATTCCAATATATAATAAACAATATTGGTAGAGCATACAAATAATGCTCGTGACATTAATTGTTGTGATACATTTTGTATGATTTACAATTATTTACTATACATGTTAGTACTGTTTAATACGAGAAAATATTTAAAATTTATTTTAATCATTTTAAGTAGCAAATAATAGCCATAATTTTATTTACCGAAGGCCAGGTTTGATTTTTTCTAACGGCCTATTACATTTTTAATTTTTTTTGACAATAGTATTATTATTTTATTTAAAGAATTAATTTTTTATTTTTTTCTTTTGTGTTACAACTTAAAATATAACATCCAGTAAAAATTTAAATATATGTTTATCACCGTATTAATTTATTTATATTTTGAGATAAATCTCATTTTTAAATATATGTTTATAACCGTATTAATTTATTATATTTTGAGATAAATCTCATCATAAAATGATATATGTGTTCTTATGTTAATTTTAATTTGGAATTGGTGAAGGTAGGGATCAAACATGCCAAACGACCGATGTTTGTCGTGGGATCCCGCAAGTGTCTAAGAGTTGCAATAAAGATTGCAATCGGTAAAATGGTTATCGGCCTAAATAGCTCCATGAAGTGATCCGCGGCAACCCCGTCATGAATTGGAGCGAAATATGGTTCTTAGCCCTTGTTAAAATATTTTTTGAGACGATATGGGTAATTATTTTAACGAGGATTAAATCAAACTAACTAATTCGCGTACTCTCTTTAAATATAGTATGTCGAATCAAAACCAAACCACGTCGAACTTTTCACTACGCATGTTCCTTGAAAAGGAAAAACTCACGGGAGTGAACTTTGTTGACTGGCTTAGGCAATTGAGAATTGTCCTACGTGCCGAGTCTAAGTTGCACATCCTTGAGGAACCCCTTCCTGAACCACCTGCTATCAATGCGGAATGGACTGACCGATACGCGTATGAAAAGCGTGTTCGGGATACACATGATGTTGCTTGTCTCATGTTATCAAGTATGAGCTTAGAGTTGCGAAAGCAATTTGAGCACATGACTGTGTATGACATGATTAACAAGCTGAAGGATATATTCCAACAACAAGTTAGACAAATACATTATGAGTGTGTTAAAAGTCTAACCGGTTGTAAGATACGGGAAGGCGGGAGTGTTAGTGCCCATGTTTTAAAGATGAAATCATACATGGACCAGATGGAGAGGTTAGGTTTTCCTATAGGGAGGGAGCTCGGTGTGAATTTCATACTTCAGTCTCTGCCCGCATCATATGAACAGTTTGTCAAGAACTATCATATGTATGGAAAGGAAATATCTATAGATGAATTGCATGGAATGTTGAAGGTTGTAGAATCTACCATGTCCAAGCATGCATCTTCCTCATCCACTCCCGTACTTGGTTCTAAGGAACAACATTTAGCCAAGAAGAAGAAATCGATCTCATTAAAAGAAGAAGTTGGAGTATCCAAGCTTGCTTCAAGTTTTGAGTCTATGGACATTGATGATGTGCCTAAAGAGACTCAACAAGGGGTGGTTTGCTACTTCTGTGGAAGATTTGGGGATTGGGGCCGGCATGCCTGCCCTTCGTGCCGAGAGGATATAAAACTTCTCAGAAAAGAGAGAGTTAATTTTCCTACTTGAGGTACATTCATGATTATACTTCATTGCTATTCCTTAATAAGCTGGGTTGTTTACCCGAGCTATAAGACTCACGTTTGTCACAAATTTATTTTGTTACAAAGTGTAGGTCTGTTCGTTATAAGAAGGAAAAGCTTGAAGAACCGGATCTCTGAAGAAGAAATTTTGTTGATTGTCTTCTACAAGTGAATTGGGAGTGTTAGTCTCGCCATTAATTCCGGATTAATTATTACTTTTGTTTGTACGCCCTGCGTGGCAAGACTTGCTTTATTGTATGTTCTCATGAAGATGATGGACATTTTGAATCTTGTATAAGACTTGATCCGTCTCACGTAACCAACGTATAGTCTCAGAGGGATTATCACTACCCTCGTAAACCTTATGCCCGCAAGACATAAACTTCTTGATCGTGTCTTGGCGGCTCCACATTGTGTTGAGAAGCCTCGTCCTCAGCTTCCCGGCGTACACTTGAGGCCTCGTCCTCCATTTGTTTAAGAGCCTCTTCAGTCGTAGCTCTACGCTTAGCCATTTCTAACCAACTTACTATTTAAACGTAGACCACAGTTAGTACACCATTTATTCACCATTTATAAATACTACATTTAATTTATCACGTAGGAAAGCCACATAACGCTCAACTCAACCCCAATTACCCCGATAGGAACACTTAACGATGGTCGGGCCCGAGCTTGAGATTGAATACTTCAACGAGCACCCAATTCTGTTGGGATTTCATGAACACGCAACGGAAGCGAAAACATCAAGAAATATGTATAAAAGTGATCAAAACAAAGAAACCCCAAATGTGGATCTACTCTATGTAACAAATAGCAACAAAACAAGAAAGATAGAGAGTTATACCAGCTCCTAAGCTCCAGTAAACTCCTTGTTGGTGGCTGAACGTGGTTGTAGAAGCAAGATCCTTCTTCTTCTTCCTTGGTCCTCGAAATCGCACCCCGGGAACTAGTCCAACAACGTGAGCTAGCAAGCTTGATGATATCTTCTTCTTGAAATATCACTCAAGGACAGCAAAAGGCTTCTGGAACTCGAGATCTCTTGTTCACCAAATCACCAAAGCTAGGTATCAAGTGAGAGAGAGAAGTATGAGTGCTTATGAGGGATAATTGACCAAGCAAGTAAAGAGTCCAGATCTCAAGTCTTTTAAAGACTCAAAGATGACCCTATATCTCCCCACTAACCGGCCAAGTTGGTTCTAGAAGATCACACTCATTGGCTCCAAGTGGAGGTGATTTTGACACAAAGCCCATGCAGGGTTAGAGGCGCTAACCAAGAGTTAGCGGTGCTAAACCTTAACCCGTAGCTGCGCTAACGCGGCCTGACTTCGATTTGACGTAAAGCACATGCAGCCGTAGCGGCGCTAACCTTTAACAGTTAGCGGCGCTAACTCGTTAAGTTAGCGGCACTATCGCGGCCTGCATTGCTAACTTCCATTTTTGCCATCTTTGGTCCCTTAACCTTATTTGCTGTCATGTTAGACCCCGGTGTGTGACCCATATAGGCCCATACATCATCGGCAGTGCTATAAGGCGTACATATATTATCGGGCAGATTCTAACAAACTCCCACTTGCACATAATATAATGTACCCTAGCAAGCACAGACAGAGAGCGGCCTCTAGCAAAGCATCAATGCCCCCAAGTCTGTATGGGTTCTGAATACCTGCAGAAAACCATCATACTGAAAGTAGTGGTCCTATAGATAAGTGATCAAACATCCTTTTGTTCGCGATATCCTTGTGAACACGAGACATGGATTAATATGTCAATCTCCAGATCGTTCACGATTATGTTTCTCGATCTTGATTGGTGGTGACCAAAATTTAAGGACATATCTGATTCTCAATCAATATTCCTTTGCGCATGGCCATGCTTATTTTAGTGTCAGCGCCCAATCATCGAGGGGCCCAGGGATATCTCTCATACCAGAGGAACAAATTCCGTTGAATGTACAACCCCATAGCGTGAACCTTGTCTTACTTAACTATTCCCTTTATAATAGCCAGTTACGAACTACGTTTTGAAATAGCCAAAGTAAGAAAGTTTCATGCTATAGCAATTCATACATCTCAGGTCGAAGGACGTAATGATATTATCATCCCGTGTTACTTGTGACCATGATCCATGAAGTGAACTCAGGTGCGGGTCTTCCAGTCACTTGAAACTCTTTTCAAGCACAAGTTACTGTTGCGTTTCATGCATTCAATCCTTGATCAATGCATAACCAACACCTAACCTCAGCCTTATTTCAAACTTCCTTCCCTTGAAGAATGACTGACTGTGGAAATTTAGAATGCATAAACATTCTGGAAAGTGGTTAAACATGCTAAGATGGAACACAGTAAAGACCAATGAAGGTAACCGCATCATGCGTATATATAGTCTCCACTATATATCGATACAATCATCGGTGAGCAGTACTGCTTACCATTCCCAAAGCTTATAAGTAAATCAAACATTTACTAAAACGATATTCAAGCCTAGTCACAAGCATAAACAATGCTATTATACCTAGTATGAAATCTATCACTAGTATTTGACAACGGCTTAACTATGGGATCATCTACACGATATCCCTTTGTACTCTTTTGTATTCTCTTGTTAAACCACTTGCAAAGTGTTTATCAAAGAGATCATACATAATATTATCATAGTCGTCATATCCTCAATGTTACCGAAGTCTACAATAGGATAAATGACACTTATGATTAGTAGAGTCGACATACCCTCAATGTAACCGAAGTTCACAATAGAGTCACTGACACTCACTTTTATTAGAGTCGACATACCCTCAATGTTACCAAAGTACACAATAGGGTCAATGACACTCATTTGAATTTAAATGTCGTATCTACACCACATATTTGTATATTCAAAACTTCGATTAAAATCGACAGTCTTACAAGTATAGATTTGCTTGCAGTAATAACTTACTCAAGACAACTCTATTTTTGTCGAACATCAAGAACATACATCAGTATTTCTTGAATTTAGAATCCACTTTACTTCACGTTCATATTTGTACTCGTAGAACAATAATTCCATCAATAGGTTGAAAACAACCCTAAATTAGGACATTATTTTCATTTGAGTATATCTTACTAGGAACAAATAAAGCTCCCACTAGCCCTGACAAGAGTATCTGGCTTAATCTATGCTTTCTAGAAAACTCATTCCTTTGATTTTCTCGTAAGGTAAGATTACAGCCATAAGATGCAAATTTTATTGACTTCATTCATGGACACAACTTGGATATAATGGATATGTGACACCTCGGAACATGCTTCAAAACATTTCCTCAACTTAATCCTGCGAAGGATCAAGGTCTTCTTATTTCCATGTGAACATACTTGTTTCCCCAAAGCGACAACAATGCTTCACATAATCCAGACCTAATCTGGATATTACGGATGTGTAAGACCTTCAGAAAGTGCTATAAGCATTTCCTCAATTTAATCATATGAAGGATGCAGGTCTCTTACGTCCAAGTGAACTAACTTGTTCCCGCAAGGTGACAACAATATTTCACTTTATCCAAGTCATCTTCAACATAGCCACTAGAACATGTTTCCATATAATCAACATGAAACACTTTTGTCTCTAGTCGGTATTTGAAGTTGTCCATAATTGCATATATGTTAGTCCCTTCACCCTTTTTGGATCACACTGTAGGTGTGGGATTAACCCAAGTCAAGTACTATGATGCAGCAAATGGATTACATCTATTTATACCATTCCCTTCTTTTATTCACTAGTGAACTCAGGGTCCCACTATGTTTCCGATAAATGGTAACATCACAATGATTTACCATCAAGCTGCTGTTACTAAAATATGACAACCTCATATCTAAATAGCCTTCTTGATTTCCATCAGAATTAAAGAAGAAATGGATATTGTCAGGTTTTACCAGCATCTCTGATGCTGATTAAATGCTAGTGTCAACATTATGTCTCTTATTTAAGTTTTACGTTCTTCCACTGGAATGCTTTTGTAAATTGTTCTTTCCCTTTTGAGCAACCAAACATGGTTCCCATAAGTTCAAGAAACAACTTCCAAAACTCAGATGAACTACTTAAATATATTTGAGCATCAACTTAATTTATAATTCATCCATCTCCCACTAAATGTAGACTGAATAATTTTAAGTTATGAGATTGACAAGCAAAGAACTCTTTCTAGTCAAAATCTCACTGGATGCTTAAGTGACCATAATGTTGTGTTTTAGATCGAGGACTTGGTTCATAAAATTAATGTATACCAATCACATTGAATACATGTTTTAGGCCTGCCTTTCACCAGATCATCTACAAAGATACCCGGTTTTCTTTAATGTGACACCATGTACAAATGTGTCTTTCAGAGAAAACGAATTATGGGTTAAACCCATGATCCACTTTCATGTTTAAATCAATATAGATAGGAAAACTTAGCATCTCTACTGGATCTAAGAGTTTGATATCTATATGCCCTTACTGATTCTTCGTTTACTTTAGGTTAGTTCCGAACACTACTAGGTTTCAGACACAAGCCTTTTCTCTAGTAAACATTCTCTCAACAACTATCATAAAGATGGTGATGGAGAATTTCACTAGTGTCACTCTTTGTGGCATACTTGAACGGATTATCCACACATGTGTGATCAAAATCCAACAAGTCATAATCCTTCCTACCAGTACTGGTGAAGGAATTCTTAATCACCCAAGTCCAATAAACAAGATTTATATCTTTCATTTAACCCGAGGCTAAACTTTTACAAAGATCCTAACTACATGGATCTAAGCGATGTAAATGTTGTTCACTTGGTCAAGTTTGATTATGCCATAGAGCTCATATATCCAAACCACTTTTGGATCTAAGAATCAATTATTCATGATTGCATTATTACTTATAACGAGTCTTTATGTATGCTATGATATGGATAGGTTTTGATAAAACATGTAAAAATAATTTTTCAAAATGTTTCAATTCCAAGCCATATCCATCGTCATCAAATGTGTATTTGTGCACCATAATTGGTCAAAATTAACACATAAGCATTGACATGGATCAATTTGAAATGAAACCATCAAAATCCTGTGATTGTAAACCTGAAAGCCGTGTCAAGTACGGTGCTAGATTGTTAAAGGGGCGTGCTTTCGATTGGTGGGATACGGTGAAAGACACTTTGAGCCCGGAGGTAATCGCTGCTCTGACTTGGGGGCAGTTTTCTGAAAAGTTGAAAGCGAAGTACTGTACCGATTATGACTTGGAGAGAATGGAGAACGAGTTCAACAGTCTCCGTAAGGGGGACAAACCCATTGAGGACCTTATCAACGCTTTTACAGATAAGGTGAGATTCATACCGCATTTGGTGACTGATGAAAAAGTCAAGATGCGGAGGTTTGTGAACATGTTGCCTCTTGATTATCGCGCTCACGTGAGAGTTGTGGCTACTATGGTTCGGGCATTTGAAATAGCCCGACAGGTTGATGGGGATCGTCGCAAGGGCAAGGGGGATCACACTGCTGAGGGTCAGAAAAGGAAGTTCCAGTAGTTTGCAAAGTCGGGTACTTCAAAGGGGCAGTCGTCGACTGGGAGAAAGCCTGATTCTTCGAAGAAGGCTAAGTTTGATGGTTCGTGGTGCTCTCTATGTCGTACCTACCATACCGGTGATTGTTCGAAGGCCACTACCCGTTGTTTTAGGTGTGGTCAAAAAGGGCACTCGGTGAATGAGTGCGAGTTTAAAGAGAATGTCTGCTACAAGTGCCACAAGCCAGGACACAGGATTTCTGATTGTAGGTCGAAGGCAGACGCTAGAGCTGGTGGATCTGCCTCAGGGCAGAAGAAAGATAACGCTCCCCGTGCTAAAGGGCGGGCGTTCCTGATGACGAGGGAGGAAGCGAAGGGTGCTGGGGACGTGATTACTGGTACTTTTCTTATAAACTCTACCCCATCATGCGTATTGTTTGATTCTGGAGCTACATATTCTTTTGTGTCTGTATCTTTCTGCGATTAATTGCAAATGTCTGTATCTGTGTTGTCTGAGCCTATAAGAGTAGAGACTGCTAGTGGTAAAGTGGTTCCCATTGTAGATAATGTCCCTTAAGCGGTTATTGATATCGACGGGAGTAGTTTTCCTGTTTCTTTTCTTTTAATGCCGATTGCGGGATTCGATGTTGTGATTGGGATGGATTGGCTTAGCAAGCTAAACGCTGAGATTTTCTGTTCCAAGAAGTTGGTCAAAGTTCCTTTATCTGACGGGTCATATGCGGTGGCTCTTGGTGAAAGGCGAAAGTCAGATATTCCTATCATTTCTCTGATGAAAGCTCAGAAGTCGGTTTCAAAAGGTTGCGATTGTTATCTAGCCCATGTGATCGATGCTAAATTGGAGAAGCGTGTTGTTCGTGATATTCCGGTGGTGACCAATTATCCAGAGGTATTCCCTGACGAGTTGCCTGGGTTACCGCCAGTCAGAGATGTAGAGTATCGTATTGATCTCGTTCCGGGGTCTACCCCTGTGGCTAAAGCTCCATATTGTCTTGCTCCTTCAGAGGTTCGCGAGATGATGATGCAAATTCAGGAGTTGCTTGACAAAGGCTTTATTCGCTCGAGTTCTTCTCCGTGGGGTGCTCCGGTACTGTTCGTGAAAAAGAAGGATGGGACGATGAGAATATGTATTGATTACCAGGAGCTGAATAAGAGAACGGTAAAGAACAAGTATCCTCTGCCGCGGATAGATGATTTGTTTGATCAGCTGCAGGGAGTGACGTGCTTCTCAAATATTGATCTGCGGTATGGATATCACCAAGTGTTGGTTGCTAACGAAGACGTTCCAAAGACGGCTTTCCGTACTCGTTATGGTCATTACGAGTTTTTGGTGATGCCTTTCGGCTTAACCAATGCTCCTGCTGTTTTCATGGCCCTGTGTATCGGGTTTGTCGTCCTTTCCTTGATAAATCGGTGATTGTATTTATTGACGATATTCTCATCTACTCTAAGACTGAAGCTGAACACGAGTCGCATTTGCGAGAGGTTCTCGAAACTCTCAAACGGGAGAAGCTTTACGCTAAGTTCCCGAAGTGTGAGTTCTGGTTGCGAGAAGTTCATTTCCCCGGTCACGTGATCTGCAGCGATGGCGTGAAAGTTGACCCGGCGAAAGTCGAAGCGGTTATGAATTGGGGAGTTCCTCGAACTCCTTCTGAAGTTAGAAGTTTTCTCGGCTTAGCTGGTTACTATCGGCGGTTTATCCGCGACTTTTCTAAACTTGCAGGTCCGTTAACTAAGCTAACTCGCAAAGATGTTGCATTCGTTTGGGCGGAAGCTCAAGAACAAGCGTTTCAGTCGTTGAAACGGCTATTGCGCGAAGCTCCAATACTTTCCTTGCCAGAGGGATCTGAAGACTTCGTTGTTTATTGTGATGCTCCGTATTCTGGATTGGGGTGTGTATTGTTGCAGCGAGATAAAGTGATTGCCTACGCTTCAAGGCAATTGAAACCTCATGAAGGCAACTACCGAACTCATGATCTTGAGTTGGCAGCGGTGGTGTTCGCATTGAAATTGTGGAGACATTATCTCTATGGCACCAAATGTGTGGTCTGTACGGATCACAAGAGCCTACAGTATGTGTTCACGCAGAAAGAGCTCAACATGAGACAACGTAGATGGCTTGAGTTGATAAAAGACTATGATTGTAAAATACGCTACCATCCTGGTAAGGCCAACGTGGTGGCGGATGCTTTGAGTCGCAAGAGATCTACAGCAGATGCTAAATTCATGAAACTTACTGTGGTTCTTGATATCATTGCCCAATTGAAAGAAGCACAACAAGTGGCGTTGCAGGATGATAACCTGAAATCAGAAACGATGAAAAAGTTGAAAGATCAACTTGTTGATGATACTCGCGGACTTAAGACTTTTCAGTCTCGCGTATGGGTACCGCTTTATGGTGGAAATCGTGAGCTGATACTGCAGGAAGCTCACAAATCTAGGCTGTCGGTACATCCGGGCAGCACGAAGATGTATCATGACTTAAAGGCATTGTATTGGTGGCCTACCTTGTAACGAGACATTGCTTCTTTTGTGGAGAAATGTCAGATCTGCGCGCAAGTTAAGACAGAGCATCAGAAGCCTTATGGTAGTCTGCAGCAACTAGAGATCCCTGAATGGAAGTGGGATCACATTACGATGGATTTTGTGACAAAGTTGCCAAAGACCCTCAGGGGTCATCATGCTATTTGGGTCATTGTTGACCGGTTGACTAAGAGAGCTTATTTTCTAGCTATCAGCGTGTCTACTCCGCTGGAAAAGCTAGCAAAGCTGTATGTAGATGAAGTGGTGTCACGACATGGTTTGCCATGTTCGATTGTATCTTATCATGATCCGAGATTTGGTTCACATTTTCGGCAGAGTTTACAGCACGAACTGGGTACTCGTGTTCATCTGAGCACAGTGTATCATCCACAAACAGATGGACAGTCGGAAAGAACGATTCAGACGTTGGAGGACATGCTTCGCGCACGTGTTCTCGAATTTGGTGGTGCGTGGGATTCTCACTTGCCGTTGGTCGAGTTTGCTTATAATAACTCATACCACTCTAGTATAGGGATGCCGCCTTATGAAATGTTGTATGGGAGGCGTTGTCGTACTCACACGTGTTGGTTAGAGCCCGGTGAAAAGCAGTTTGCCGGACCTGAAATTGTGCAGATTACGGCAGATAAAGTGAAGATTGCACGGGAAAAGCTTAAAGCGGCCCGTGACAGACATAAAGTATATGCTGACTCTAAACGCAGACCAGTTGCATTCCAGGAGGGCGATCGGGTGTTCTTGAAAGTTTCTCCCTGGAAGGGCGTGATTCATTTTGGTAGAAAGGGCAAGTTGAGTCCGCGTTATATTGGTCCATTTTGGATCCTTCGCGTGGTTAATGATCAGACTGTTATACTAGAGTTGCCTCCAGAGCTTTCTGGAATTCACAACACGTTCAACGTGTGTTATTTGCGTAAGTGTAAGGCGGAGGAGAACCAGATTCTGCCTCTACAAGAATTGAAGGTTGACGCTTTAAAGTGCCTAGTTGAAGAACATGTTGAGATACTTGGTTCTAAAACCAATAAGTTGCGCAAAAAGATGATCAAATTGGTGTTAGTTAAGTAGAAGCATAACCTGGGTTCGAACATGACCTGGGAAACGGAAGACGACATGAAAGCTCGATACCCTCACTTGTTTGTAGACAATCAGATTCCGAGGACGGAATCTTCTTAAGGAGGGTATATTTGTAACACCCCAAAAATGGGGCTTAGTTGTAAACAGTTGTACATGTAGCTCTAATAGTTGTACGTTGACTTTAACTAGTGTTTTGTTGTTAATTGTAGTATACATGTTGTTAAATGGTGTTCTATATGTTAATTAGTGTTTTAAACGTGAATTGGTGCTAATTGGTGTTAACTGGTGTTAGCTGGTGTTAAATGTGGATAAAAATGTGGTATTGTGAAAAGTGTCATAAGTTGACCAAGTAGATAAATAGTTGAATGGTTTTAGATAATGGTTCTAAAAATATCTCCGTTAGTTGAAACGGATAACCCTAAGTGGTGTTTTAAGTTGAATAGGAGAACAAAAATACCCGTGAGGGGTATTAGTTGATAAGTCGACCTAAGGGCCTCACTTATTCCTTGTTAACACATACACACACTCTATACACATACATACATAGGTACTACCATACACACATCCAAACCCTTGTACTTTTGGAGATAGAAATCAAGAAGCAAACTGTTGATTGAGGTTATTCTAGCTGATTTCAGAAGCAATTAATCTGTCATCATCAACCTTGTAAGTATTTTTGAAGCTTAAACCTATTATGTGAACTTGATGTAGAAGATGACCCATTTTGATGATTTAAGTAGGTTTTGGTATTGATTTTGTGTTGTATGTGTGTTAGTAAGTTCATATGTCGCTTAAAGATGTTGTATAAACACTTGGATAAGGATTCAAGTTGAATTTTAGTGTCAAAAACCGTAAAACTGTTGCTGTGTTCGAACAGAGCACGAACAGACTGTAATTGTGGTTCCTACGGGGGTAGTAGAAAGATACTACGACCGTAGGGTGTTGTCCGTGTAACTGCGGTCGTAGAAAATGGTTGCTATGGCGGTAGGACTGTGTTTAAGAGGATTACCACCTACGGGTAAAGAAAGCAGGACTACGGGCGTGGGTACATAACCTACGGCCGTAGTTACCCAAATGATACCTACTACGGGCGTAGGGATTGGTTCATCCGGCCGTAGGTCATGGTTCTTTGGAAAGACTTACTACGGGCGTAGGGTACATCCCCTACTGCCGTAGGAGGTGTTGGAAAGATGTCCTGTGGGCGTAGGAACATGTTCCTGCGGCCGCAGGAGGCTGTTAGAGGTCATGTTGGCCTTTTGTTGAGCCAGTTGTTAGTGTAGTCGATTGTAGTATATACTAAGCAGTGTTTAAATCTGTGTCTGTTGGTGTTAGGTGATTCAGACGACTCTGGTGATTCTTGGGATTCTCGATTCCACTTCTGCCTCCTGTAATCTCGAGGTGAGTACCGGTTTCCCATGAGTCTCAGTAGGTAAGTTATCTGTGGTACATGTTGACACGTGATTGGTGTATTGATACGTGGGACACGAGGTATGCTATGATAGAATTATACATGCATGCTTATTATTGATACGAAAGATATTGTTGTGATTATATGCGCGCATAAACTGGATCCTTATTGGATCAGCTATTTGTTTATGAAGTTATGTCCGGACACTGAACTGGTGAACGACTGAGGTTAGTCAGGTAGACGGGTGTTAGTATCTGGCTGGGTTCCGAGGGTCCTTAGGGACTATGAATTGGGGAACTAACGGTACTCTGGTGTATACGCTTGGGTATGGCTCTGCAGGCCGCCGTTCCTCTATGGAATTGGGTTCCTTGCTTAGGCTGGAACCAGCATGATAGACAGAGTATACCACGTGGACTGCTTTTCGCTCCCCCACTGGTGCAATTGGTTGTGGCTGATTCTCCGGCTTGGGTTGTTGAGCGGGGCTGGCTCCCCTGCAAGTTACGACTCCTGCTGGCATGATTGGCGCGCCACAATATGATAGGATAGCCCTGTGTGATGTTCTAATACATGATAGCCTGCTTATTGATGCTTATGTGTAATTGGTGCTCACTAGCTAGTTGTAGCTAACAGTGCAATATTTCCCTTTTTCGCAGGTTGATGCTAGAGGCCTGGTGAGGCGGGTACTGATAGGAGTATTTTTGTTGTAATTATCTTTTGGGGAACACGTTGTTGTATATGGATCCGATGGTCGGAACTAGTTGGTAACGCTTGTAGTCTATGAACTTGGCATATTCTTTTGATGTAATTAAATAGCCGAGTCAATTAACGTTGCTTTTGTAAATGGCGTTTAAAGTCCGCTGAATGCTTTTGATAATTGTAGTTTAAAAAGTTTAAATTAACTCTAATTTTAAGCTCGTTAGAGGTGACGTTACAATTAACATCAGCCTCATCTGGGGTTTTCACTTTCAGTCAACTGTGCATAACTACTTTACCTTTGAATTTACACTCAGGCAAACTCTTCTTTAAATACTAATCCTTAAGTAAGGATTATCTTGATCAGATTAATTATTCACATTACATTCTATACTGAAGGTGTTAGTCTTTATACGATCTGGAACAGATTATGTAATATTGGTTACATATTTATTGCTTCGTCATCTTATTGCTATATCACACTATACATTTATAAAGGTTTCGTACTTTTCATATGAGGTAGTGTTCCACAGATCTATTAGATATTTTACTAAACATTCATATTTTAACCTGCACTTTACTTTTATTTTCGTCATGTCATACTCAACTTTCTTAAGCCACCTACAATGGTCATCATTATAATAACCACATACACTCGTAGGTGTAATTATTAACTTACTCAAAAGTTATATTAGAATTCCTCCGAGTATTGTTTTAATGGCACAACTATTTTACTAGGTAATTCTTTTTCACTGCTTGACTTCACTACACATATTTGATCCTTCTTGACTTACCCATAAGAGTCTCTACCCTTATGATCACTTTTATACACGTAGATAAACTCATTATATACTTGATAATTTTTGTTGTCTCTCTTTCGTTACTTCAAAATAATACTTTTAGGTCTTATACACATTTGATTAGTTAAACACACAATTAGCAATTGAACATTTAGTTCATCACCCTAAATCTTACCAAGATTTCATGACTACTATTTGTTTCTCCGTTTTGCCCCACTAAGGGATCATTCTTAAAATTTCTAAATACAATTACACCACTATTTAGGTCCCCTAAGGACCTTATCCTTACTTTGCATCTCTTGCTATATTCAACTAGTTATTCTTGGGGTTTACATTATGATGACTTATTCTTTCTTTTGTAATTGCATTCAATAAGGTTCACATGGATTTGTCATTCCTCTTATGTTGTTCACTTCTCAATTCGAGTCACCTTTACAACTTAGATGTATTACCTTTAATGATTATCAATTATATTAAATCAACATTTTACTTTATTTCCTTCTTACTTCCGACCATCGCTTCGGATCAAAAAATTGTGAATCTTGTGACTCCTCTTTATTTTATACTAATTTTATAATCTTTCAATATCTTTCCTCATAATTCTCTTTTACACACCATTATAGTTTCAATTCAACAATTGGCATTATGTGCCATAGTGATACCACATCACAACTAAGAATGTTTTCTCAATATATTTGCATTTTAGAACTTGAATCTTATGAATCTATGTTAATTCAACATTTATCAGCAACCATTCTTGGTTATTCAGAAGTAACATGATTGTAAACAATTAATACTTGAACTTAATCAACATTTATCTTTTGGATATTATTATTCATCCCAACTTTACTTAATACTTCAGGATCCAAAATAGGATCCACGATTAAACAATCTTTGTTACTACTTGCTACTTTTCATAGAAACAAATGACTGTTTCCTTTTAGATACTTTGACATTACTATACGAGTAACAACTAAAAAGGCTATTATGATTTTGTTACTCATGAAGTATCACTTCTTACTTAGTATCATTAATCTGATTATAGCAAATCGTTTCAAACATCGCTTTCCACTCAGAATTCATACATAGTTGTTAGTTTACTTTTTGATTCAACATTGTCATAATTTCATATTTCTTGATACATATAGTATCACACATATGTTCTCTTAACTACTTTATTACGTAACCAATAAATGAATTGGTAATCCTGTTTCAAAATTTTTAGCACATTCATTTAAAGTGCTTCAGCACCATTCTGTCAATATATAATCTTTTATCATTCAGCTATTTCTTTGAATTCGAGGTTGAATTCTTTTTTGCTTTCAATCAATTTCTCTCAATATATAATCAGGCCTTTAATTTCATCTATAGGCAATCCTATCTTTAGGCAACCTAGTTAAACAACATTAAAGCAAGAGCATTCATATGACACTAGTATCTGCACAAAATACATGATGTACTTACAACAAATTCTGGGACACTATGATGGTCGGACCCTATTTTGAGACTGAACACCTAATAAGATGTCCAGTTCACTCAAATTTAGGCTATAGTACATACTTGTAACACCGTGATTTCAAGGTCAACTTTTGAATTTTTAAAACTCATTTTCAAGCATATTTAGGTTTGACAAACAAACATCAAAATTCTTACCAGAGTATTTTCTTTATTTAAAACAACCCAACAGGGTTTTCCTTTTACAAAAAGGTGTTACCAACGTCAATGCTAAACGACCATCATACCCGCCAAAGAACAACACGTGTCCCAACACCACAAAAGCACCCTCCAGCATAGCCAAACATAAACATCTGCAAAAACATGCAAACTAGGAGGGGGTTAGCTTTAGAAGCTAGTGAATACAAAATTAAACATGATCATCATGTATCACATATGCATTACATGATAACACAAACTGTGTTATCCTACCACATAGTGGTGCGTTGACAAGATCAGTAGGCGTCATATCTTGCGGGATAGTCCAGCTCCACGACCCTAACTGGGGATCAGACACAACCAAGACACAACCAACCGTGCTGGTGGGGGAGCGAAGAGCAGTCCACCCAGCATGTTGCGGAGCCACATCGACTCAATCCGGGTCTGGCTAAAAGCCAAGACCCCTCACGTTAAGGAATGGCGGTCTGCAGCACCCAAGACTCGGAATACACCATCGAGTACCGTTAATCCTTAATTTCTAACATTAAAGTCCCCTTGGATCCAGCTCGCGGCTGACCTCAACCATACGACTATAAAACAGTCCAACAAATGTCCGGACATACATAAACACATAGCTGAATCCAATCAGGATCCAATAGCATGCATACGTAACATGTTGGGATTTACAGGGTACAAATGCACAGCGGAAATAAACATACATCCCATGCCCAAGATCACAACTAGATCAAATAGGGAACAGGGCATACAACACTAATCATATTAATCAGATATATACATATATATATATATATATATATATATATACATATATAATAGCATATAAAGTATAGAAAATATACCCTTGGACTGCTATAGGGGGATACATAGCTACTGAACCCGTGAACCCGGCTGCTAGACTGCCAAAACAATACCCGCAACAAAAATATCGTGTGCCGTGTGTGTATCTCGGATCACCACCGCCGCCAAGCACCCACGAAGGGGCTGCCACCAATTATCGAACCGCCGCAAGAGGGGTTCTCGACAAAAGTAGTCAACAAAAGCATCATGTTCATCATATTCGTAAGCACAGTAGGCATCATATTTTTTAACATCTATGTGTGATATTACTTTAAGCACTCGGTATTAGATCATTGATATTAGCATATTCAATTAAATATCATATGATTATAGGTAGCATTATATTCTGATTAGTGGAAGCATAATTTATTCGTCTTGATTGTTATTGGATATTTATATCCCATGCTCATTACTAACTTATGTTCATGCTACTTATCTCATTAACGGTTCACATTAGCTTACATGTGATAACATTTTATCATAAACCGCTAGGTCTCACACACACCTAACGTCAATCAATAATTCCACAATACTAAGTAATGATTAATGGTTAAGTCAGTATTCACTTTGATTCCACGCAATTATGATTAGCACAACTCAACCGTAAATCCACACAATGCCACTTAGGTCAAGTAGTCCCTGTATAGCTACAACGCGCAAATAACAGGTTCCGGCTCACGTGGGTTGTCTAATTCACCTATCACACATTACTTTTATTTAGACATAACACACAAAGTACCACAACTACAATACTAGTAGTAATCTCTTAATGATGTCCTTAATCCATTTATAACCTTAAACGAACATCCCACGCCTCAGTACACGAATTACAACAGCACTGATTGTAATTTTTGAAAAACACCCCCTTTGCGGCCGCAAGGGATTTCCCTTGCGCCGGTAAGGGACCCTTTCAAAAACACCCCTTGCAGCCACAAGGGTTTTCCCTTGCGCCGGTAAGGTCTTTTTATAAAAACATCCCTTGCGCCCGTAAGGGACCTGGTTACAGACCAGTGACGAGAATCCAGCCCCTATTCTGTCCATTTTTCATCCAAACTCAAACCCATTGATTCTAATTCGATTTCCAGTGATTACATACTAACTAAGGTATCAAAGGAGTCTAAAAACATACAACTTACAAATTCTAACCAACAATTCAAAGCTTGGGATCCAATTCATCATATTTGACCTAATTGAATACAATCATCAAATTCATTCAAAACTACCATTTTAATCCATGATTCTTACTTCAAATCATTTGTAGAAGCTATAGAAACATATTGGAACACAAGAATTTGAAGGGTTTTGTAGGGCATAAAAAATATCAGAATAACATGCACAGCGGAAATAAATAAAACCCCCTCCAGTGATCTCATCTAACTCGTACAAAAACTAAAAGAGAAGTAGAGGATTAAAAGTTATACCTTTGCAGTTCAAACCTTGAAACTTCAATCCTAGAATGCTAAAGGTAGAACACCGCTACTGCACCACCTCGAACAGGCTGCTAGACCGCCAAGGATTTCACCAACGATCAAAAACCGATCCCTGTGTGTGTGTTTGAGATCGACGTCGACCCCAAGGGGGTTCGGCCTTGCGCTGATCGAGAGAAAGAGAGAGGGAGAGTTAGGGTTGATTTTTTTGGTCTTGTAATTATCTTAATCATCATGTGATTTTAAGGTTTAATAAGATGTATATAGATATTCTTATTAAAGCCCAAGCCCCTTTAATTAAAGTCCACCTTTAATTAAGCTCTTAAGTAATTACAGAAAATACCCTTTGACCTTTCTAATTAATTAATAACTATTAATTAATTGGTCACGTTAATATTTAAACTTAATATTAACTTCTCCTTTAAATAATAAATAATTATTATTTCTTTTTGAGATCGTCTAAAATACACATATATTTATATCCGATATCTTAGTCTTTGATTTCATTATTATGTGAAATAAGTTGATTATTTGCTTAATTTATTATAATTTGTGTTGTAGGGCTCTTGAGAGAAGAAATAAAGAATTTGATGGCAAAAGATGAAGAAAAGAGACAAAGAGAGAAAAGCTGACAACTTTGACACCTCTTCAATGTTTTGGTCGTATCTCACTCATTCGAACTCAAAACGAGGTGATTCAAAAGGCTATAAAAACTAGACAAAAGGGACTACAATAATATTATGCTTGTTTTTTTATAATGGAGCCGTGATACCTCTCCATATGGGCCGAGAGCTGCTGCAGCTCAAAGATAAAGGTTTGGTGATGGTTTTATACAAGAAATTCGAGAACACATCAAAGTAGTGCACAGGTGGATTTGAGCTATTAAGTTATTGGTGGGCATCTTATCAATTAAATCGAGGCTTGTTGAATTAATTGTTGAAGGCCATATATTATTATTAGTAAAACGGTGGCTGCCAATTTCTTCTATACTATGGGCCGTAGCCCAATCCACGAGAATTAAAAGGGATTACAAGATATATATTTCAAACGGCGGCTACAAGGATTATTTTTCAAGGAGATATATATTATTCTCGAGCGGCAGTCGACGAAGGATGAACAGGCGGCAGCTTTAGGAAGTGATCAGCGATGGAGATGAGAGGCTACAACATCTGCAGGGTTAACTTGGGTTGCAATCATCGGTCTTTAATGGTTTGCAATTCTTGTTTTTCTTTGTATTTGTTTTTTATCTTGTCAATGAGTTAGACCTTTCTTGTATTTACCATGATGAACAAACCCTAGTTTTGATTTGTATCTTTATTCATAAATATATGATTGGTTTTGTTTATGCTTAATCATGAACCTTGAGTTTTTGATCTTAACTTTTACTGAGTAATCTGTTAGATACAGACGTGTATTTTCTTCTGGATTATTGTTTGCTTGATCTGAGACAATGACGTTTGCATTCAATAGGATAGATAACTTTTCTGAGATAATGAGGGTTAAGATTATTCAGTAATACTATAGATAAAAGTTTGAGTCTAATTCACCATACAACGTGTCAGGATCGGATATATATTATATCAAATAACAAGAACTAACTTTTAAATAATAAATCAGAGTAATATAAAAGTTAATCTTTAACTATGATCACAATCAACTAAGAAGTTGCGGAATCACACTTAATTGATTAAAGAAGGTTTTAAACAAAGATTAATTCAATCAAACAGTAGTTTTATTAACCAACCAGAATGATTACAAAAGCAAACTTCACCCCCAATCTAACTTATTCTGTTAGACGAAGAACACAGACTGTTCTTAGGTTTCAACAAGAAACTTAGAGGCTAAAACACTTTCTGAAAAAAATAAATAACAATAAGAACAAATGCTTTGAATAATGAGATCAAGTCGTCGTCAATTGATCATCTAATGAAGTATATATAGACTCTTGATCCTCCTTGAATTGTTGACAGTTAGGTAATCTTCTATCTTCTGAGATAATCTTGATAATCTTCAAAGTATTTCGAGATATCTTCTAAGATAGGACTTTCCAAATATAGCTCAACAGAAACTGTTTAATGAACACAACAGTTCTTTAGTCTTCTAACAGTCTTCAGCTTCAAGGTCTTCTAACAGTTTTTGACTTTGCCAACTAACAGTTCTGAACTTTTGAACTAACAGTTGTAAACCTTGCAGCAATTGTTAGTTACAACTGTTATCACCAAAACACTCTAACAGTTTTTTACCTTTGCATGTTCAACAGTTTCAATAACTTAGCGAATTTCCCAACAATCTCCCCCTAACTTAAAGTATTGAACAATACACTTAAGTTGTTTTATAGGGTTCAACCATAGAAACATTCACATAAGCAAAGAACACATTAACATTAATTTTGCAAAGTAAAATTGTTATAATCAAAATATGAAAGAAAAATTACATTTTCTCTTTCTCTATTAGCTCCATTCTTTCTTTCAGTCTTCTTCCCAGATCTTCCCTTAACCTTACAGGACCATAGAACCTTGCCTTTACCATGTACATCAGCTTGGTCCTACTGTGATCAACAAAATTAAGATCAAACCACTGTGTTTTAGCATTGTTTGTCACAAGACTATACACCCTTGATCTTTCAAAAACTTTCACAGTCGATATAGGAAATCTTTCATCACTTGTTAGTATTGACATTACTCTCTGTGGATTACATATACTCGATAAATGTACCAAAAATACTTTTATCTCAATTTCAGCATCCTTTCCAAAATGACTTACCCCATATTCATACATTTCTTGTACATCTCTCCTGGTCACACTATCCATCATTGCAGAGAAACTGACATAGCTTTCAATTGGTTCCACCTCTCTAACAATGGTGACACCCTGCTTTCCAGTTTCCACTCTCAGCATTTCAAATCTCCATTCTTTGATATGAGACTTTTGAGCTTCAAATTTATCAATTTTTTCTTTTATCTCTTTTGAGAGTCTATCTTGCAAAATAGTTTTGACCAACCCTGTTTTGACTTTTTCTTCAGACTGTTGGGGTTTTTGGACTGATTGGGGTTTCTTCTTTTCCACTACTGGCTTGGGAGGTGGAACTGTTTTCCTTTTTACAACTCTTTTTCTTTTTACTCCCTTACCAGCAGCTTCCTTTACTTTCTCTTCTTCATCAATCTGAGTAGTGATCTCATCAGCCAGCTTCTTTGCTATCTCAAAATCAGTCTGTTCTTGTTCTTTTAGCTCAGCTGCTAGCCTTAATGCAAATTCATGATCACGCTCTTCTTGTTGCTGTCTTGAAAGCTTGAGTTTAGGACAAACAACAACAACTTCTTTACCTTTCCTTCTAGCCATCCATCATCGATCCTTTGAGCCATTTTAAATGTGCTGATGTTGAGAATTTGAGCACCTATTTCAATTAAGTAATTTTGTTTGACTTTGGACCATGATCTGAAAGCTTCAGTCGTTGGATAATCACCTTGCATAACCATTCTGTTAATCATCACTCTATCCATCGCTGATAACCTTTCTTCTTCAACTACAGCTGTTTGCACATCTTCAACAACAGTTTCATCAACTACAGCAACTGTTTCAACAACTTCAGCAGCAACTGTTGGCTCAATGGTTGCAACTGTTTGTTCAGTTGTAGCAACAACTGTTTGTTTATCCTGTGGAACTGTCTGTTTAACTCCTTCCTGCTTGGATTTTCTTTTTCCTTTAGCTTGAGCAGTTGAAGAGGTTTTCACCAAGGATTTGGGTTTAAGCAGCATCTCATGAGTATGAAGAACATTAGTTGCCTTCTTCAGATTCTCATCAAGAAAGTTCAGCTGCTTATCTTGCCTTATTAGCACCTCATTGTGAATTGCTACTACCTTGAGTACTTCAGTTGCCTTCTCCAACTTTTCAGTCAGTTCTTTTATCTTCTCATCTTGAGAAACTATCCTTTTGTTTTGAAGAGCAATCCTTTTCTTTAGGTGTATATGAGCAGCAAGGTAAGGTGCAAAGTTAGGATCCGTCAATGCATGTTGTTTCAGTCTAGTCTCAATGTCAGTTAGTGTTTCCACTGTGACCATATCATTGACATTTTTCACTGGTGGCTTACTCCCCTGAGTATCACCATCAGTACCCCTCTTTTCTTGGTTCTGGGGATTACCAGAAACTGTTTTACTAGTCTCTGTTGCCATGGTTGAGGTCTTAGCTATGTTAACACTGTCCTGTTTATCCCTTGCGGATAAAACAGTAGTGTCAGCCTCAAAGACCATATGATCACCCTCTTGAGGAATGATCACCTCCTCATTGTGCCTGGGAGACAGCACCAAAGGTTCCCTTTCGATATTCTGCACAGGTAAATGCTCCTGTGCAGGGCTAACAGTTTGGGGTTCACTAACTGTGGTGGAAGGAGCACCAACAGTTTTCCTCTTCTTTCTAAATATTTTTAGTGCAGGGGCTTGTGTTGTAGCTCTTTCAAAAGAAGCAGGTTGGAAATTTTGAGTATCTTGGACTGTGGGTTCCAGTGTTGGTGGTGTAGCAATACGATGGGTTTCATGCTCAACACTGGCAGTCCTGTTTCTTGACAGAAACTCCACCATTTCAGAGAGTGGAGGAGTTATGGCACCAGAGAAACTCTTGCCATTAATCAACAGTTTGCTCAAAGTGGAAGCCACATGAGCAGAGGGAATAATGACCCTCTTGTGTGTTTTCAGATTTGGCAACAAAAAGTTTAACAATACTTGCACAAATCGAGGATACATCAAAAAGAGACCATACTTGGTCCCTAGATGTTTTACCATGCCATTGAAAATTAATTTTGAGAAATTGAAGCAACGATTGTTGGCTAAACAGATTAAGGCCAAAGCAATGTTGCTTCCAAACTCGTTCCATCCTGTTCTTTTAGGACTAATGCACTGCTGGAGAGTATGGATTAAATACTTCCAGTGAGCACAAAATTGTCCCTTATAGAATGTACCCTTCCCTGAAGGACCCTCATACCCAAGCTTAACAAGCTCGGCATGCAAAAAATCTAGTGAAACTGAATCAGAATACTCACCCTCACTATCATTGAGTTGTAGAATTTGGCGAATGGTGTCCTCAGAGATTGAGACGGTCAACTCATCAATGGTAGAATCAATCCATTGCACGTCATCAGTTGTTCGAAGTTGAGCATGTTTCCAAAACTGATCAATGTAAGAAGTATATATAGTAGGATTGATGGTGAGTGCAGTGTTGAGATCGGACAATGAGAGATAATCAATCATATCGTGAAACATGTGAAGATCATCAGGTTTTGAAAGAAAAGCAAGCATGTTATGTTCCTTGACGAATGGAAGGGGAGCCATGGTGATTTGATAGCAGAATTCTAGGGTTTTAGCGTTCAAACGAAGTTCAGTATGCGTAAAGAAACCTCTGAGGAGAGAATGGTTTATATATGTTTCGATTTTTGAACGTAATCCAAAGGCTTTCAAAATCCTGCAAAGACCAAAGCACCCTTTAAAAGCTTAACAGTTGACGGACAAAAATGAACTAACAGTTGAGAAACTGTTTTTACTAGCTTAACAGTTGACGGACAAAAATGAACTAACAGTTGAGAAACTGTTTTCATAAGATGTAACAACTGTTATTCAAATGTTCACTCCCTTTTGTTTGATCATTTATATGAATTGACAGTTGTTTAGGATTTACAACTGTTCTTTATTTCTCGCCCTTAGTTGACGAATTTCTCCCCCTCAGTTGCACATGGACTTTGTCTAACAGTTGCCGAAGCCATATGCTAACAGTTGAAAAACTGTTAGTATTGATTGAAACAGAAATGTGCAACTGTCAAACAAACTTTCGGCTCACATATATCAAATGCTGAAGCAATAAAAATAAAACATTAGAGAACACAGTCATCAACAGAAGATATATTTTATTCAAGATAATCACAATTGAGCTACAATAAGTTGAAAAGAAAAACAAAACAAAAACTGTCTTGTACTATAGATCTAAACACAGCTTATAAGAACTGTCTTAACTCCTAGATCTACATATGACAAATGATTGATAACAGTTTGTATCATCAAATCTGAACTTTAAGGGAAGACAATCATCATCACATTCACATTCTTGCTCAAGACTGTCTTCGTTATTTAAGAATCGAGTTCAGAATAGCCTCTACAGTGCCACCATCGTCTTACTGAGAAGCCTGTCTTTAAAGAATGGTCATGTAATACACGAGCCATTGTTGGTACTGCTTATCTAATTGTGCAAGGCCGTCTCGTAGGTGTGGGAGAACAATGATCTACACCGTAAGTGTAGACAACTTTCTCCGTCAACTGTTGATAAGCCTTAGACAATTGTCAAAACATACTACCTACCAATGGGTGTGCAGTAGACCTTCTCATCTTATGCATCACCAGAGACTATTGTCATAATTTGCCTCGTGGGAGTGCAGTGGAACTAGTCATCGAAGACAGTGACTTCCACTGCCTCATCATCTGAGGCCCTCTGGTGGTTACGAGTATTATATCTTCGAACATTGAACCACACTACGGAGTTTGTAGTGCCTGCTAGGTTCAAGACGAATCTTAGACAACATGGTGTAGGCAATTCATGAAAGAGAGTGAAATTTTCAAAATCACCTCTTATACGAATATGATCAATTTGTTTATCTGGCCTACGTGGATCTGGATGTTGTGTCAAGGGAAACCTATCCCGATCATCATGCATCCTAAGAACACATGATGAGTGATGCCAAAGCTCATGCATTCTTACAAATGGGGCAGGGATGGTTACATAACTTTGTCTAACATTAATATCTTTGAGGGTTATTAGAAAAAGTTAGTATCCATTTGCAGAGAGAAGAGTGTGCAAATGTAGGTGTGATTTGTGAAGGATGGGTGCAAGACTATTTATAGAGAAACTAGGAGGCATTAATGTCCGTTAATAGCCATTAATGACCATTAATATCCAGTAATTCCCATTAATAGCATGCAGTGACTGGTCATATCAAATGCACTATAGAACAAGCAAAAGGACTCACCTTTATCAGTTTGGAACTGTTGATTCAAGAAAGTGAATTTACCTTTACCTCATAACAAGGACAGTCACGAGTGTGAAGAACTGTTTGTGAGACAGGTCAGCAGATATGTCCAAAACTGATGTGTGAAATTGCATTTCCCTCTCTGAATACTTAAAGGATAACAGTTGTTAGAAAACGTAACTAACAGTTGCAAACTGTTAGTGTGAAAAACATGGAATAATGGACAACTGTTAGTCCAAGTTAATCATTCCAATGTTGGAAATCAAAAAGTTGAATCTGCTCACATCAAAAGCTTTAGTGAACAAATCAGCTAATTGATCATCAGTATGAATTTTCATAACTTGGATTAATCTCTTTTCATTGCAGTCTCTTATGAAGTGAAATCTGATTTCAATGTGCTTGGTTTTAGAATGCTTCACTGGATTATTAACTATGCTAATAGCACTGGTGTTATCAACATAAATAGGAGTATTTAAGAAAGACAAACCATAATCCAGAAGCTGATTTTGGATCCATAATACTTGTGAACAGCAGCTTGATGCAGCAATGTATTCAGCCTCAGCTGTTGAAGTTGAAACTGTTGTTTGTTTCTTGCATTGCCATGAGACCAGCCTTGATCCAAAGAATTGACATCCTCCAGAGGTTGATTTTCTGTCCACATTGGCTCCACCATAGTCACTATCAGAATATGCCACCAAATCAAAAGGTGAATCTTTAGGATACCAAAGTCCCAATTTTGGTTGGCCTTTGAGATATCTAAAGATTCTCTTTACAGCAAACAAGTGTGACATCTTCGGACTGCATTGGAACCTGGCACAAACACAAACAGCAAACATTATATCAGGTCTAGAAGCAGTTAAGTACATTAATGAACCAATCATTGATCGATAGAGGTGTATATCAACATCCTCCCCCTCAGAATCTGCTCCCAACTGTTTGTGTGTTTCCATTGGAGTACTTGCCAGCTTCACATCTTGATAGCCAAACTTGTCCAATATGTCCTTGACATACTTAGATTGGCTTAGAAAAATACCAGTGGGCTTCTGTTTGACTTGTAATCCCAAGAAAAATGTGAGTTCACCCATTGAACTCATCTGAAATCTTTTGTGCATAATGACTTCAAATTCTTTGCACAAGCTGTCATTTGTGGATCCAAAGATTATATCATCAACATAGATTTGAACAAGCAAAATCTCTGTTTTAACAATCTTTGTAAACAATGTTTTGTCAATTGTGCCTCTTTTAAAACCATTCTCAAGGAGATAGGATGACAATGTCTCATACCAAGCTCGAGGAGCTTGATGTAGACCATATAGGGCTTTATCTAACCTATATACCTTGTCAGGGTACTTTGAGTCTTCAAAGCCAGGGGGTTGACACACATATACCTCCTCATCAATAGTGCCATATAGAAAAGCAGACTTGACATCCATTTGATACACCTTAAATCCTTTGAAGCTTGCAAAAGCAAGAAATATCCTAATGGCTTCAATCCTTGCAACAGGTGCAAAAACATCATCATAGTCTATTCCTTCCTCTTGTGTGTAGCCTTGTGCAACCAGTCTTGCTTTGTTCTTGATAACAATTCCTCTTTCATCTTTCTTGTTTCTGAACACCCACTTGGTGCCAATTACTCTTTTACCTCTTGGAAGCTCAACCAACTTCCAAACTTGCTGAATTTGAAATTGTAAGAGCTCCTCTTGCATTGCCTCTACCCATGAAGGATCTTTCAATGCCTCAATTGCTTTCTTTGGTTCTATTTGAGACAAAAAGCAAGCATTCACGTCAAATTGGGCAAGATCCATACCACTATTTTCATTTTGCAGCATATTTCTTGTTCTGATAGGAGTGGTTGGATTTCCAATTATTTGTGATATTGGATGAATCTTGTGAACTCTTGATGTAGGAATGTTTTCTTCAGTCAGTTCATCCCCTAGATTAGACAGATCAAACTCACATTCACTTGAATTTTCAGCGTTATCACACACAGAGTCAGTGTGATGTTGAGGATCATGGGATTCCATGTCCTTTAAAGATTCAGCATCCATCAATTGATCAACAGCGTTGGAGAACTCTTGTTGAAGCATAGGAATCACAACAAAGTCTTCAGTAACTTTGTTTGAACCAACAGTTGTTGGTTTTGAGCTAACAGTATCAAAACTGTTTGGGCTGGAGGAAGATGTTTGATGACTTTCACCAACAGTTGTTGGGGTACCTGTAGCTGTTTCAGTAGAATACTCAAAAGAAAGAGATTTAGACAATGCATCAATATCAAATAACCAATCAGGTCCATTACCTGCAATATTGATCCTATTTTCATTGAAAGAGATATTCATACTCTCTTCTATGATTCTAGTGACATTGTTAAAAACTCTATAAGCTTTACTTTGAGTGGAGTATCCTACAAAGAAACCTTCTTCAGCCTTACTCTCAAACTTGCCTAACTGTGACTTGGTATTAAGGATAGTGCACGGACAACCAAACGGTTTGAAGAAGTTGATTAAAGGTTTTCTCTTGAGAAACAACTCATAAGGAGTTTTCCCTTTGGACTTGACTACTTGTACTCTATTCTGAACATAGCAGGCAGTGTTCACTGCTTCTGCCCAGAATGTCATTGGAAGTCTAGAATCGGCTAACATTGATCTAGCAGCCTCTATCAAAGTCCTATTCCTTCTCTCAGCAACTCCATTCTGTTGGGGAGACCTAGGAGCACTAAACTGTCTTTCAATACCTTTACTTTCACAAAAACTGTTTAGCTCATAGTTCTTAAATTCAGAACCATTGTCAGATCTAATGACTTTCACCTTCAAATCAGATTGATTTTCAATTTTAAGAATAAGGGACTTAACTAACTCAGCTGTTTCATCCTTTGTTCTAAGAAATTGAACCCATGTGAACCTGGTGAAGTCATCAACTATGACTAAACAATATGCTTTCTTCCCTATACTCATCACAGATGTAGGACCAAAAAGGTCCATGTGTAACAATTGTAAAGGTGCAGTAATAGAAGAAACTTCTTTGGTCTTATAAGAAGTTTTGTGTTGCTTGCCTTTAAGACATGCCACACAATGATCATCACATGAGAACTCTTTTTGGGGCAAACCTCTTACCAAACTGTTTTTAGCTAACAAGTTCATGGTTTTAAAATTCATGTGACACATCCTTCTATGCCAAATGGCAGACTCATCATGAGATGCTTTGGAGAGTAAACAGCTTAACACATTCTGTTTAGCAATCTTTTGTGGATCAAGACAATATACATTATCTTTTCTAGGTGTTCTTAAAAGAACATCCTTCTCATTTAATTTAAAATCTTTTGAAAGAATAATGCATTCTGAATCTGTAAACAAAACTTTGTTTCCATTGTCACAGATTTGAGATACACTTAACAGATTGTACTTAAGCTGTTCAACAAAGAAAACATCATTAAATGTAAGTGTACCTGCCTCAACAGCTCCTTTACCTGTGATTTTTCCTCCCTTTGAATTTCCTCCAAATGCTACAAATCCTCCATTGATTCTTTTGAAATCCTTCAAACATTGTGGATTTCCAGTCATGTGCCTTGAGCATCCACTATCCACATGCCAGATAGATCCATGATTGGCCCTATGAATGCTCTGCACAAATAAAATCAGTTAGTAGCAGGAAGTACCCAGGCCATGCAGGTCTTGGGTACACCGTTCAAGTTATAATACTTAAACAGAGTTTGGTTCTTTTTGATTTCATCCAACTTAGATTTCTCTAATTTGTGTGATGAATACTTTGTAAGAACATGTGGTTTCCAACTGTTGTGATTAACAGTGGATACCTTTGAACAAACAGCTGGTGGAGTTGGTAAAACAGTTGAATCAAATTCCTTTTGAGTTTTAGTTTGAAAAACAGTTTTACCTTTTCCAGAATCAGTTTGTTTCTGAATTTTTATCCAAGCCAATCCAACAGTTTTTGGTTTTGCTAAAACAGTTTTGGAACTGTTAGTTGGTTTGGATGTAACAGTTTTAGAACTGTTTGCCAGTTTTGGCTTAACAGTTTTAGAACTGTTATTCTGTCTTTTGGGACTTTTGTTTTGAGTGCCATTGATCTGTGGGTTATAGTAACAGTCTTGAACTAAATGATTAGATCTTCCACAAATGTAGCACTTTTTGGTTTTTACAATAGGTAAACCAGTTCTTTGTGACCAGAATTGGTTCCTATTTCTTTGATTTCCTCTAACAGCTGCAGATTGAGGAAACTTTTGGACACCATGTTTTTGACATGTGCATGCAGGCACTTCAGTATGCCTTTTCTTAGATTTGGGTTTAGCCTGAGGTTTTGCAACTTCCTTCTTCTTCCTAGTATACACAACTTCACCAACTTTCTCCTTTCCTTTGGCTTTGGTACTAACAGTTTGGCTTTTTAGCTTAGAACTGTTTGGGTTCTTGTTGGAACTGTTAGTGTAAAGATGAGGACTATTTGTAACAGTTGTGGAACTGCTAATAGAGTTAACAGTTTTTGAGGATTTTGGCTCATTGGTGAGGGGTTCAGTGGATGCTTTTACAAACACCACAGGTTGTAAAGATGATTTTGTGGGAATGGGCTCACACAAGATGTGATTTTCATATGGAATACCTTCATCCTTCTTCACAACTTCCTCATTATCTTCAACACTTACTACTGACACAACTTCATCTTCATAACTCTCAAACTTTGGATCAGCTGACTTAAGTTCATCTTCCAAAGGTTCATTAACATATCTGTCAGCTACCTCAGACATTGGAGTTATGTAGTTTTGGTTGTATGGAGGTGGGGTTTGTTTGTATCCTAGGCCAGTTTTCACTTTGTCTCTCACTTGAGATTGTAGCAGAGTCTCAAGCTTAAGGTTTGCAGCCCTGAACATTCCAAGATCAATGTCCACACCCTCCAATTTCTTTGTGAGTTCATCCACCTTGCTTTCTTTTTCCACTAACTTCTTTTTCAGACTATCAATCTCATCTTGAAACTGCTCTTTCTCCCACTTATGATATTTTCTATCATAGTCCATTTGCAGTTCATTAGCCTGATAGTCTTTAATTTTCTTTTCAAAATCTTCTATCACAGCAGTATACTCATACCTTCTCTCCTCCATTTTACTTAGAGCAGCACATACTTTCTTATTGTGCTCTCTAAATCTCTTAACAATAGCTCTACATTCACCAGGACATAGTTTAGAAGATACCTGTATGTCCTCAGATTCTGGAGAATCCATCTTGATGGAGGAGTCAGTCAATGCCATCAAAGCTTTGTTGCTGGTAGCCTCCTCTGCTTGATCACTCCAATCAAATCCATGGCCTTCTTGTGAGACCAATGCTGAGGAGGTATGGTTCTGAGTTTGCCTCTGACCTTGATTCTGAACTTGTCCACCAGATTTGCATTCTCTTGCAAAGTGGCCAAGTTGTTGACATTTGAAGCATCTAACCTTTGATTTGTCAAATCCAGCCTTGCCATCAGCTCTGAAGTTCATGTTTTGCCTTCCAGTTCTTTTAATGAATCGCTTGGCTCTAACAGTAAGCATGGCCATCTGCCATTTGAGATCCATTTCCTCAAGATCATCAGGGTGCACTTGTTCAAGATCCTCATTGGTGAGGGTTGAATGAGCATGGCTGGCAAGAAAAGCTTCAAGAACTGCATCTGGAGTATTCATATCTAGTCCAACACCAGAACTAGTACCTGCACCACTATCAAGAGAGTTAGTTAATGAATGGTTTGATTCCATACCTGAGGAAGATAGGAGAGCAGCATTATGACTAGGGATAGCAGTTTTTCTTTTTCCCTCTATCTCTCCCTCAAACACTATCAAACTATTATAGAGGTCATCTAACTCTATGTCTTCAAGAGAATCCTTGGTTCTCCATTGTGCAGCAAACACAGTCCATTCATCACCTAGAGACCTAAGAAATTTTCTATTTATCTCATCTTGATCAAGCCTAACCTTAGCACTCTCCAGTTGACTCACCAGTTTGTAAAACCTATCAAAGATTTGGGTGATACTCTCATTTTTCCCACTGGTGAAGTTCTCATAGGCTTGTTTAAGAAGATCTCTTTGGTTTCTCTTAGAACTAGCATTCCCAGCAAACCTCTTTTCCAGAGCATTCCAAAGTTCATGAGCATCATCAAATTTCTTGAATTGATGTTGATACTCATTGGGAATTGCAATCTGAAGGATGCTGAGGGCTTTCATCTCAATCATTCTACTTTTCTTTTCAGCATCTGTCTTTGGTGGTGGTTTCTTCTTTGGTTTTCCATTCTCATCCAGTTCAATGGTATTAGTAGGAACAGTTTCAATGATTTGCCAAACATCATAGTCCATTAGTTGGACATGCTGTTTAATTCTTAGTTTCCACATCTCAAAATCAGATGGTTTGAGCATGGGAACACGAATGTTAGACCCTGATCCACTGTTATCAGAAGAACCTCCCGAATCCATTGAAACAAATTGATTTAAAAAAAAACAGTTTGAGAAAAAAAATAAAGCAAGGTAAAGCAAAGACCTTCAACTGGTGATCAAAGGAACCTTAATGATAAGGCTCTGATACCACTTGTCAGGATCGGATATATATTATATCAAATAACAAGAACTAACTTTTAAATAATAAATCAGAGTAATATAAAAGTTAATCTTTAACTATGATCACAATCAACTAAGAAGTTGCGGAATCACACTTAATTGATTAAAGAAGGTTTTAAACAAAGATTAATTCAATCAAACAGTAGTTTTATTAACCAACCAGAATGATTACAAAAGCAAACTTCACCCCCAATCTAACTTATTCTGTTAGACGAAGAACACAGACTGTTCTTAGGTTTCAACAAGAAACTTAGAGGCTAAAACACTTTCTGAAAAAAATAAATAACAATAAGAACAAATGCTTTGAATAATGAGATCAAGTCGTCGTCAATTGATCATCTAATGAAGTATATATAGACTCTTGATCCTCCTTGAATTGTTGACAGTTAGGTAATCTTCTATCTTCTGAGATAATCTTGATAATCTTCAAAGTATTTCGAGATATCTTCTAAGATAGGACTTTCCAAATATAGCTCAACAGAAACTGTTTAATGAACACAACAGTTCTTTAGTCTTCTAACAGTCTTCAGCTTCAAGGTCTTCTAACAGTTTTTGACTTTGCCAACTAACAGTTCTGAACTTTTGAACTAACAGTTGTAAACCTTGCAGCAATTGTTAGTTACAACTGTTATCACCAAAACACTCTAACAGTTTTTTACCTTTGCATGTTCAACAGTTTCAATAACTTAGCGAATTTCCCAACACAACGAGAGTTAAGTGTGTTTTGGAAAGATTAAGTCGTAATCGGATTAGTAGGACTGATGGTTGTTGGTTCGAACGTCCTTAGAAACCTGTCATATTATTTATGTTTATAACAAATTGAACCTAGGGGGAGTGATTCATTGGTAAATACATCTCTATCAACTGATTTTAACTTCTTAAAATTGTGTCTAGTTTATTGCTTTAATTTAATAATTCAAAACCTTGGTAGCGGTTAGCTACTAGTTTCAGAAAAACCCCTTTTTACTTTTAAATCATTTTAGTTTAACTAGTGTATTTCATAATAGTATATTTCATAACTGTTCCCTGTGGAGACGATCCTGGTCTTGCCTGGTTTACTGCTATACGATCGGGTGCGCTTGCCCGTTAGTGTGTCAGTCAATACGGTTAGATTAGTTTATAAATTTAAGACTGATATTCACGTATCAAGTTTTTGGCGCCGTTGCCGGGGAACGGTGATGACTATACTATTTTGAAATTACTAGTTATTCGATCCTTTCGCGGGGATTTATTCTCGTTAAAGTTACTCTTTTTTAGTTTTTTTTTTCTCGTTTTACTCCGGGTATTTCCTTTGTGTTTCTTTTGCAGTTATGGCATATCATGGCATTCCCTCTACACCAAGGGCCCTCTATGGACCTTCATTATTGGAGAGAGAAGACGTGGAAAACTGTGCGGATGAGGTGTTGGATTATCTAGAGTATTTGCTCAAGGATGAACCTACTTCACAACCAAAAGAAGAAATCAAAATTCATGGCGCAAGGGAAACAACACAAGAGATCGAGGAGTTGGAATGGGAAGTGATACTACCTGCTGAGCTTCAAGTAGGTAAATTAATATTTTCAGGTATGTATCTATATTACCACCCTCACTTCATTGCAAGTGTGGGGTGGGATGCCCTAATTCCTAGTAAATAAGGGCAGAGTCAAGCTAGAGACTCGAACAAAAACAAGCGCTTCTCGGGAGGCAACCCGTGCTTAGTGTAGGTCTTTACTTTTTTTTTCGTACAAAACTTTGTGGGTGTGTTTACTAGAAACCCTCACGAGACTATAACTCGTCCACTTGGGCTACCAAGGGGTTTAAAGGCTTGTTGCATACACTAAATGCAACCGTGATTCCTACGAAAGTGAGTTTAGGTTTTTGTTTTCTTTTGTTGGACTAATGGTTTCTTGAGTTTTATTCTGTGGATGCAAGTTGTGGTCCTCTACTTTGCGCCGACTGGTCCTTCCTGGAGCTGGCTTTTTCAAATCCGACCGCCCGACCATTGTAGCTCCATAACCCCAGGGAGTATCCGTCCTTTCTTACTTTTCACCCTTACACATTTCTATGCTTTATTTTATCATTGCATTGGGGACAATGCAAATTTCTAAGTGTGGGGTGGGGGTTAAGTTACACTTAAGCTTTCGTTTGTCCTTGCATGCTATGTGAAAGTGTTTAAAATTGGACCAATTTTTTTTCAGAGTTCTTATTTCATCTGCATGAAATTGATTGAACTACATGAATTAGGTTGTTTTCTGTCTCTATGTTAGGAAGTAATTAAGTGTCAAAGAAACTGCATGACTTAGCATATTTATAGCCCGTACTCATATGAGAGATTGAGCCTAGCAGATGCCATTTTAGACTCTATTTGCATTTGTTGTGAGTATGTCTGAATGCATTCATTTTAGAACTTGTGTTGAAATGCTTGTCGAAACCACCATAATGAGTGTACTAGACTATTGCACTGAGAGAAGCCGTCTTTGTGTTTACCCTTTTGTTTTTAGCCTTTTTCTTTGTTCGTTAAATAATCTCATTTTTAGATTATTTAATTTGTCCTGCCTTTATTTGCGTAGTGCTCATTCTTAGCACTCGATACCCTAATTAGCCACTTTGAGCCTAGCCTTTTCATTTGTTTAACCACATTGTGACCCCCTTTTCCGTTTTAGCTTTCTTTTTGCTTTAGTCAAAAGTCATAACTGATTTATCTATACTGCTTAGTCCATTTTAGTTGGTTGTTTTTTGTCGTACATGCACCCGTAGCGGGATATGAAATTTCATGATGTCCTCTGGTTTGTCAAGAATATATGTATGCATGTAAAAAAAATAGCTGGAAAATACAAAAAAATAAGTGAAAAAAAAAGAGAAAAAGAAAAAAATGAAGATATCAGTTACATGACGTGCTTTACTCTGCAATTTTTGAGTGTTGTCATACATTGAGATGAGGTTTTTTGTTAGTCTTTTCTAAGTATTTGCAGTGCTTGGACGAGCCTTGTTTCACTTCATCTTAGTGAACTGTGTCTTCGTAAAAAAACATATTCTGTTTAGTTGGTTCTAGTTTGAATAAAAGCAGTTTAGGTATTCTAGTTTTGATCTTTCACTATACATTTTAGCCACTTTAAATATCCTTTTTCCTACCCTGACCCTTAGCCTCTACATTACAACCCCTAAAGTCCTCTCGAAAGTCTTAAGTCCTCTAGTGTGAAGATTAGATTTAGATACAAGCTTATTATAATGGTGTATTTAATGACATGTGTGTGATCACTAAATCTATTCGCCCTAAACACTTTGTGTGAAGAGTGTATACCTGGTGAGAATGCAAGGTCGTGCAGTTTTAGAGATGCTTGATGATTTCTGATATAGATATGGAGTTCATCTTATTTTTGTGGGTAAATTGCTTGATTGTATATGGATAAAGATGGTGAATTTAATTGGTCTCGTTTGAATAATTTTCATGATAGTTTGCTTGGAGACAAGCAAAGATTAAGTGTGGGTTGTTTGATATCGTTTAAAATACACATATATTTATATCCGATATCTTAGTCTTTGATTTCATTATTATATGAAATAGGTTGATTATTTGCTTAATTTATTATAATTTGTGTTGTAGGGCTCTTGAGAAAAGAAATAAAGAATTTGATGGCAAAAGATGAAAAAAAAGACAAAGAGAGAAAAGCTGACAACTTTGACACCTCTTCAATGTTTTGGTCGTATCTCACTCATTCGAACTCAAAAAGAGGTGATTCAAAAGGCTATAAAAACTACACAAAAGGGGCTACAATAATATTATGCTTGTTTTTTTTATAATGGATCCGTGATACCTCTCCATATGGGCCGAGAGCTGCTGCAGCTCAAAGATAAAGGTTTGGTGATGGTTTTAAACAAGAAATTCGAGAACACAGCAAAGTAGTGCACAGGTGGATTTGAGCTATTAAGTTATTGGTGGGCATCTTATCAATTAAATCGAGGCTTGTTGAATTAATTGTTGAAGGCCATATATTATTATTAGTAAAACGGTGGCTGCCAATTTCTTCTATACTATGGGCCGTAGCCCAATCCACGAGAATTAAAAGGGATTACAAGATATATATTTCAAACGGCGGCTACAAGGATTATTTTTCAAGGAGATATATATTATTCTCGAGCGGCAGTCGACGAAGGATGAACAGGCGGCAGCTTTAGGAAGTGATCAGCGATGGAGATGAGAGGCTACAACATCTGCAGGGTTAACTTGGGTTGCAATCATCGGTCTATAATGGTTTGCAATTCTTGTTTTTCTTTGTATTTGTTTTCTATCTTGTTAATAAGTTAGACCTTTCTTGTATTTACCATGATGAACAAACCCTAGTTTTGATTTGTATCTTTATTCATAAATATATGATTGGTTTTGTTTATGCTTAATCATGAACCTTGAGTTTTTGATCTTAACTTTTACTGAGTAATCTGTTAGATACAGACGTGTATTTTCTTCTGGATTATTGTTTGCTTGATCTGAGACAATGACGTTTGCATTCAATAGGATAGATAACTTTTCTGAGATAATGAGGGTTAAGATTATTCAGTAATACTATAGATAAAAGTTTGAGTCTAATTCACCATACAACGAGAGTTAAGTGTGTTTTGGAAAGATTAAGTCGTAATCGGATTAGTAGGACTGATGGTTGTTGGTTCGAACGCCCTTAGAAACCTGTCATATTATTTATGTTTATAACAAATTGAACCTAGGGGGAGTGATTCATTGGTAAATACATCTCTATCAACTGATTTCAACTTCTTAAAATTGTGTCTAGTTTATTGCTTTAATTTAATAATTCAAAACCTTGGTAGCGGTTAGCTACTAGTTTCAGAAAAACCCCTTTTTACTTTTAAATCATTTTAGTTTAACTAGTGTATTTCATAATAGTATATTTCATAACTGTTCCCTGTGGAGACGATCCTGGTCTTGCCTGGTTTACTGCTATACGATCGGGTGCGCTTGCCCGTTAGTGTGTCAGTCAATACGGTTAGATTAGTTTATAAATTTAAGACTGATATTCACGTATCACTTTTTCTCTTAATAATTAATTAACTAATTAATTATTCTTACACACTGTAAAATCCAGATGGTTCTAATTGGGTGTGTAGCAGTGTGATCCTTTAGTGTCACATAGCATTGAATACGATGGTACATGTTATCTATCTCTGCACATTATCTAACAGACTCCCACTTGTGCAACATAAGTAACACTTCTTGTACATCGTTCGCCTAAGGAGGTCCCTAGCCAGATGCTTAGGTTAACCAGACTATGAGATCTCTTATATCTAGAGACATAATCCACCTCTTGGATTATCCAGGCTTTTCCTTTTGCATCGCGATATTCCGTAATGTGAGTATTTAGACATGGAGCAGGGATCTTGTTGGTCCCGAATGGATACTACAACAACAAATGTTTGTAGAAGGGGGGGTTGAATACAAACTTTAGCAATTCAAAATTTAAGAGACACACGGTTTACTTTTATATAATTCTTATTGATGTGAATCAAGAATTACATGAACTAGATGCGGAAAATCTAAGTTCAATAAAAGGTGGCAACTAAATTTGTCTAACACATAGACTAAGCTAATCTTAAACAACTTATGTCTAAGATGTTCAACACATGAACAAGTTTGTAATACTGAAAGTAAAATGCTAACTCTTCTAATTCTCAACAAATGAGATTTCAGTATTCAACTCTATCTCTTCGCCTCTCTAGCATGTTTCCATGCAAGAGTATATATAAGCAAGGATGTCCGGGTTGATGAAGAGGAGAAAGAGACAAAGGTATTTGGTTTAATAATATTATAATAGATAAAGTTAGTGGGTGAAAAGTAAGTTAACTTTATACACAAAGTGTGTAAAGTGAACATACTTTTCAGTAATGAGTTTACCCACTATCTATTATTATATTATTAAAGTACTACCTTTATATCTTGGAAAAGTAAATTTCTCCTTTCACGCTTGTGCTTTAATCAACACCATGCTTTCTGATGATTTGACTTAACCAAGTATAGAGTTGCCAGCCATACTTAGTTGTCAAAGCACATCTTCGAGATCTTTTCTTCTAAAGTATCTTTCTCCTTTTCCAGAGGGTAAAGATCTATTCTTTTTGTTTCTTTGCAGATACAAAAAGTGCTAAGTACTTTTACAAAGAAAGATCTAAGGCATAATAGAACAACACATGTTCTGCCTTTGACTTAAGAATATATTACACTGAGAAGCTATTAGCTGATTAAAGACTCAGCTAACACACACTGAATAGCTAACAATTTTGCTCAGCTAAGGATAAAATGTGAAAGACTCAGCTGACTAGATTTGCTCAGCTGATCGAATAGCTCAGCTAATAACACAAATCATAATACAGCTAATGAACTAGTCAACCTAAACAATCAGCTAATCCCAAGGGCTTAGCTAATCATTTGAGTATGATCAACTCATTGAGAGAAGAAAGGATAAGTATAGAATACCTTATCTGACATGTGGGAGGCATCAGCTGATCAATGAGATACTGTCAGCTGATCTTTGTCAGCTCAGCTGATCGATGAGATACTGTCAGCTGATCTTTGTCAGCTCAGCTGATCGATGAGATACTGTCAGCTGATCTTTGTCTGCTCAGCTGATCTAAGAGGAGCCCTCAGCTGATGGTTAGCACCATCAGCTGATGCTTTGTAAATGTATAGCTGATGCTTCTTAACTTGTCTTTCTTTCTTAGCTGATCTTCCTAAAGCTGCTCCTTTGGCTGATACTCAGTGTTCAGCTGACACTTTGATTCGTCAGCTGACATTTCTTACTTAGAAATTCTTTAAGTCTAATATGAAAAACAACACATGTTTTTCATTAATCTAAGTCCAAAACTGAATATATGGTTTTGTTAACATCAAATCCTATTTTACTTAATAGACAGGTTTGATTTAGGTTTGATATTGCTATCTCCCTAACAATCTCCCCCTATTTGATGATGACAAAACCTTATCTGTTTAAGAAGAATCAGTTTGACTCGGATTTGTAAAGATAAAACTTTTAAGTACATTTTGGTTACCTAGCTCTTTGTTTTTGGTAACTCTTTTGAAGTATGTTCCCTGACATTCTGTTTTTGGGAATCTTTTCATTTATGAAGTATCATGTTCTGTTTTTGTGGTATCTTTCATCTTTTTTCTGTTTTTAGGATTTTTATATTTTCTTTATTTACACTATGTGAGCCATTTACTAAGAGTCATCTATACTAGCATTTTAGCTAATTAGTCCATGATCAAATTTCAAGCTTGATTACAAAACAAAGTATATACATCAGAGTTTGTACAATAGCAAATACTAAAAGTTAAACTAAGTTTACAGAAGAAGAACTATTCTAAGAAGTTGAAATTACAATTAATCTATTTATGAAGTTTTCAAGTTTCTTCCCACCAAGGCTCTTCTTTGACATCCAGAAGTCTGTCCAGATGATTAGCAGCCAACAACTCTTCAGCTCTTGCTTGAATCAGACTCTCAAAGTGATCACTTCCTGTCTGTCCCCTTGTTGAAGTTGCAGCTTGGAATATCAGCTCTCTAGGGGCTCTTCCTAAGTCAGATTCTCTTAGGAATCTCCAAACACCAGCTCTGTTCTTGAGGATCTTGAGATGACAAGAAGATCATTTCTTCTTCTTGTATTTCCCTTATCTCATCATCTGTAACACCAACTGCAGCAGCAAGATCCTCAGGAGCAGTGAAGACCTCCTGGTGCCTTTTCCTGGCTTCTATAACTTCTTCAATTGTTGTGCCCAGGGCAGCAACCAGATCACTGAACTTTTTGAGGTTTTCCTTATTTTTCTGTAACTCTTCCTCTCTCTTTTCTTCCTCTTCAATCTCCTCAGCTGACATTATTTTCTTTCCTTTTCTTCTTGAGCTGCTAAGAGTTGAAGGACTTGGTTTAGCTAGAGAGGAAGTTTGGACTGGTAGAGTAGAGGGAGTAGACTGCTTGGGCAGGTTGAATATAGAGGATAGAGGCACATCATCATCATCTTCATCATCATCTGATTCATTTGAAGGAATCTTGATGGGAGCACAGGATTCACCTTGCTTTGATCTTTTAGCACCCTTCCTTCTTGCAGCTTGTTTAAGCCTTCTTTTTGGCCTCTGCTCATCTTGAGCAGGTTGCTCCCCCTCAGATGGAGTTACCCTCTCAGCAGTTGATTGATTTAGAGTTTCTGCTTCATTGAGGTCTGCTGCTGCCTTATCAGCTTCCACTTCTTGAATAGAACCTGTTGAAGAGCTTGACTTAGTAGAAGTTGAGACTGACTTCTCCCCCTTTTTGTCATCAGCAAAAGAAAAAGGAAAGTTGTCAGAAGGCTTGGCAACAGAAGGTGGGATAAAGGAGGAATGAGATGGAGAATGGGTCGAGGTAGAGGGAGGGAAAGTTTGAGGTAAAGGAGAGGTAGTAGGAATAGGTTGTCTTAGGCTTAAGATAGCATCAGTGATTTTGGTGAATTCTTGAAGGGTTGCACTGTGCCTTTGTCTAGAGGAGTGGGTTAAGTTTGTGACTTCAGTGGTTATGGTTTGAAGAAGAGAATGAACTCTAAGAAGAGAGTCAGGGATGGTCACTGAAATGTTAGGAGGGGAAGGTCTTAAGGTTTGGAGTTGGGAAAGAAGGTTAGAAATGGTTTGGTTTAAGGAAGTGATGGTTTGGGTTGAGATGGTAGGTGAAGGGGTTGGTGTTGGGTGAGAAGATTAGGATAAGATTTGATCCAATTTATGAAGTATTGGTGATAGATCAACTGGCGCAGGGGTGGGTTGGGGTTGGGATTGATTGGCTTTAAGTAACTCAACTTCTTGGGTAAGAAGGGAAAGTTGAGTTTCTGTTTTAGATTGGAAGTTGGTAAAGGAGGTTTGAAGACTATCCATCTTTTGAGAGATGGACATAAGGCTTTAAAGAATTTGAGGGGAGGGTTCAGAGGAAGTAGATGGAATAGGTATTGATTGAGGTCCCTCACTTAAACCTTGGTATATAGGCCTAAGATCACTGGGAACAGAGATTGTACCCTGTACCAATGGTTGGTTTATACCACTGACATTGACAGGTAGTGTGGTGATTTGTGTAAGAATAGAAAAAATAGGTGGTACAACACTGTGAGTGTGAGTTGGGGTGGAACTCACTTGGGTTCCCCTTGTTACATCAACAAGCTGTTGTGAGCTTGTTAAGGGTATAGGCAGACTCAATATGGGTAGTGACACAGTATGACCCTGGGTTGAGGTCTGTCTTTCAATGGTATCACTCTATTGGGAGAGTGACCCAGATTACAGGATTCTCATTTTTACAGGTACACCTTGTTGGGAAGATGCACCCACTGGTTGTAGGGTTGAAGCAACTTCCATAAGCTCCCCCTCAACATAAGAGGGAACTATAGGAGTTGAGGTCAAGGGTGCATTGTGCAATCCCTCTGAGATAAGTGCAGTGTGCACTATCTCTAATGACCTTGATTCTGTTTGGGTTACAAATGGAGTAGAACTAGTGACTGTTGGGAGTACACTAGAGCTTGGCATTTGTGGGAGTGTTTCAACAGGAGTTGAGGATGGTTTTCTCACTGGTTGGGATTACCAAATGAGTGTCCTCAGGGAGTGATAAAGGTATACCTGAGATGTGTTTTGCTTTGCTGATCTCTATGAGCTCCTCCAGCTTATCAGAGACCTCTTCATCATCAGGGATTTCTTCATCTCCACCACTTGGTGCTCTATGAACAGAGTCACTTGATCCTTGTTGTTGATCAGGGTTGGGATATGCAACTATGCCTCCAAGAGTCCTACTAGGAGAATCATTTTCAGATTCTTCTTCAATTTCATAAGTGCTTAGATGCCCGGACCTCTTTGAAGTAGTTGAACTAGAGGGAAACACTTGTAATGGCATTACATGTTGGCTGGATGAAGTAGAACCAGAATGATAAGGCTCATCTTCCATGTAAAATCCACCAGTATCACCATCATGGCCATTACCACCATCACTATCATTATCACCATCACCATTACCATCACCAGCATCAGTACCATCACTTGAATCATTACCTTTTACAGGTTCATCAACATTCTCCTCATCAAAATTTCCTCCTTCAAACATGGCTTCATTATGAGTAACAGATTAAGCCACTTCTTCAGTTATAACATCAGGGGACTTAGAATCATGAGCCACTTCTTCATCATGCACCTTCTCCTCATCATCATCATCATTAGCAATATCAATTAATTCTTGCATTTGTTCAGTTAATGCAGGCCCTTGAAATTCCCTAATCAAATGTAATATCTTTTGACCCATTTGGGGAATAGGCATTGTGTTCTAATGTGAAACTAACCCAGTATAGTATTCCCATTGAAAATTTCTCAGTGCAATCAAACTTAAGTACCTTATGTAGGGAACTTGGGTTCTTGTTGACTTCTTTGATGTGGCCAGTGTGATCTTATCCACCAACTCTGAGAAGATGACTTCTGCAAAGTCAATGTTCCTTCCAGTGACCAAAGCATGAAGAACCATCAACTCTGACTGGTTCATTTGATCCAGGCTCCCTGACTTGTGTCCAAAACAACGAATGACTACACTTGCTAAGTACTTCCATGGGTGTCCGATAACAGACAGCTTGTACTGACCATGGGCAACTAGTTCATTATAGCCTATTAGGGGTAGCACTTCCAGGATTTGATTCAACAATGCAAAGGGTTGGTATGGTACAAGGTTTGGAATAGAGATATCTCTTCTCAAAGATTCGACAGAGATGGAAAAGTTAACTGTATTGTTGAGACAGGAACAGGTTATGATGTTGTCATTTGGGTGATATATGGCCGTGTACTACATCTCGCCAATAATATTTGGGAAAATAAAGAGAGGATGGGAAGAGAGACATTGAAATAGAGGATGGGCAGTTATGAATGCAACCATGGGTTCGTACCCCTGGTTTGCTTTACTTGGTGGGATGGCAATGTTTATTATGAAGTTGTTTGGTTGGATGTTCATGACAGCATTTGCAGTTATGTTTTCACCGGGAATGGCGTTGGTTGTTGAAGCAGGATTGAAGGTCACCATTGTTACAGAGTGAAGAGATTTTGAGTAGCAGGAGCTTAGGGTTTGAGTCTTAAAGAGAAGAAGTGTGTTTGGGAATTTTGAAAGCATAAGAAATGATGAACCGCTCAAAAACACCTTTATATCTTCTTGAAAAAGTAACTGTCACATCTGCCAAAAGGTTAATACACAGATAATATTAAATACACGGACAACTAACGGACATGTAAAAGGAATTAAATACCTAGTTAAAGTATTAACTACAAATGATAAATTAATAAAATAAGTGTGGGGACACAAAAATTTTAACTCTGAGAATCATCAGCTGACTGAATAAAGTGTTAGCTGGTCCTTGTTGAGTCAAAATGAGTGTCAGCTAATGAATGTAATTAGCTAAGCGTCTAAGTCTTAGCTAATGGTTGATCAGCTGAGGTATAGTATCAGCTGATGATTGTCAGCTGACAAAATATCATTAACTGATTCTCCATTAATAAGACATGAAGAAGCTTAGATAAGTACTTCATTTTACACACGAATTGAATTATTTTCTCACACAAAATTAACTACCTAAGAAAGGGAAATGTTACAAATTTAACATGCCAAGTTTGGATATTAGGAAGTTGAACCGAGACTCATCCAAAGGTTTCGTAAAAAGATCAGCTAATTGAAAATCAGTACTTATATAATGCATTGAAACTTTCTTTTTCTGCATATTATCTCTAAGAAAATGATATCTGATTTCAATATGCTTGGTCTTAGAATGTAAAACATGATTGTTAGAAATAGAAATGGCACTAGTGTTATCACACAGAATTGGTGAGTTTTCAAACTGTATGTCATAATCAAGTAGTTGATTCTGCAGCCATAAAAGTTGAGCACAGCAGCTTCCAGTAGCAATGTATTCTGCCTCAGCTATTGAAGTTGAAACAGAGTTCTGTTTCTTGCTTGACCAGCTGACTAATCCTCCACCTATCAGTTGACAACCACCAGATGTACTCTTTCTGTCTAGTGTGCAACCTGCAAAATCAGAATCAGTGTATCCAACTAACTCAAAATCAGAATCTTTGGGATACCAAAGACCTAGATTAGGAGTTCCTTTGAGATACCTGAAAATCCTTTTAACTGCAGCTAAGTGAGATTCTTTGGGATCTGCTTGATATCTAGCATAGAGACATGTTGAAAACATAATATCTGGTCTACTTGCAGTGAGATAGAAAAGAGACCCTATCATGCCTCTATAAGCTGTAATGTTCAGTGATTTACCATCAGCGTCCTTTCCAAGCTTTAAGGCAGTGGACAAGGGTGTTTTCATTGAAAAATAATTTTCAAACTCAAATTTCTTAAGTAGGTCATTTACATACTTTGTTTGATGAATAAAAATTCCATCAACCTCTTGTCTGATTTGGAGTCCAAGAAAATAGTTTAGTTCACCCATCATGCTCATCTGATAGTTATTAGACATGAGTTTAGAAAACTTTTTGCAAAGATCCAAATTTGTAGACTCAAATATTATATTATCTACATATATCTGTACAAGTATCACATCACCTTTGAATTTCCTTATAAACAAAGTACTGTCTATGCTTCCTCTTATAAAGCCTTTGTTAATTAGAAAAGAAGAGAGGGTATCATACCTGACTCTTGGTGCTTGCTTTAGACCATACAAAGCTTTGTTTAAGAAGTATACATGGTTAGGTTTGCTTGCATCCTCAAAACCTGGAGGTTGTTTGACATACACCTCTTCCTTCAGTTCACCATTGAGGAAAGCACTCTTAACATCTATTTGAAACACTTTGAAGTCTTTGAAGTCAGCATAGGCTAGAAACAGTCTTATTGCTTCAAGTCTTGCAACAGGGGCAAAGGTTTCATCATAATCAATACCTTCTTCTTGACAATACCCTTGTGCAACTAGCATAGCTTTGTTTCTGATGATCAGCCCTTGTTCATCCATTTTGTTTCTGAATATCCATTTAGTACCAATGATGGATTTATCCTTTGGTCTTGGCACCAAAGTCCATACATTGTTTCTTTTGAATTCTGCCAATTCTTCTTGCATGGCATTAATCCAGTGAGGATCATTTAGAGCTTCATCCACCTTCTTTGGTTCAATCATAGAAACAAAACCTATGTATAAACAGAAATTACAAGCTTTTGATCTAGTTAGTACAGGTGCTTCTATGGTACCTATGACCTGATCTTTAGGATGCTCCTTGTGGTCCTTATAGGCATTTTTTATTATGGGAGAGTTTGAAACAATTTGGATTAAGGGAGTTGAAATTCTTTGGTTTGGGTCAACTGATGAGACTTCTGGTTGGTCAGCTGACAGAATTTCAGGAATGTCAGCTGATGAAACTTCTACTGATGAAGGAATGTTTGATATGGAATTAGAGTCCATTGATGTTGAAACATGATTCCTAGCATTCAGTAAAAGTGTGGGTTGGTTTGAGGTAGGTTTAGCATTGGCTGGTTGTGCAATTGGAATAGTTTCATCTAAATCCTCTACATCAGCTGATGGGAGTGGATTAGCTGACACTGGAATGTTGTCTTCAGTATTCAGCAGATCATTAAATTCCTCACCTGTAGATGAATTAGTAGAACAGGAAGTAACAAAGTCATTTTCATTAAAACTTACATTGATTGATTCTTCTATGACCTTTGTTCTAAGGTTGTAGATTCTGTAGGCTTTGAAAATTACAGAATATCCAACGAACACACCTTCATCAGCTTTTGGAGCAAATTTCTGCAACTGGTCTATCTGGTTCAGGATGAAACACTGACATCCAAAGATATGCAGAAAGCTAATGTTGGGCTTTCTTCCTTTGAGCACTTCATAAGGAGTCTTGTTGTGCCTTTTGATAACAAGGGATCTGTTCTGAGTGAAACATGCACAGCTGACAGCTTCAGCCCACAGATTAAATCCTAACCCACTCTCACACAACATGGTTCTTGCAGCTTCTATCAATGTTCTGTTTCTTCTTTAAGCTACACCATTCTGTTGTGGAGTCCTTAGAGCAGAGAAGTTTTGAGATATACCTTTATCATCACAGAATCCTTCTAGAGTTTGATTTCTAAACTCTGTTCCATGATCACTTCTGAGCAACCTTACCAGATTTCCGTTTAGCACTTCCATCTTCTTTATGAAGCTTATTATCTCTTCAGCAGCCTCACTCTTTGTTTTTAGGAAGATGACCCAAGTGTACCTTGAGAATTCATCAACCACCACTAATGCATACTTACTTCCACCAATGCTAGCAGTAGCAACAGAACCAAAAAGATCCATGTGCAACATGTAGAAAGGTTCAGAAATAGAGAAGGCTTGCTTAGATGGAAAAGAAGTCTTGTGCTGCTTTCCCTTCTCACAGGCAGAACAAGGTTTAGGCTTTACATAAGTGAGTGAAGGTAGTCCTGACACTAGTTCACCCTTGCTCAGCTTGTTTATATTTTTGAAGTTTAAATGAGAAAACCTTTTGTGCCATAACCAGTTTATGTCAGTTACTGATTTTGTATACAAACAAGTTAACTTGGATGGATCACCAGAGGACATATCTAGAGTATATACATCCTTGGTTCTCTTTGCACAAATTATTATTTTACCTTCTTGATCTAAAATGGAACCACTTGTCTTTGTAAGGAGGACCTTATGATCACCATCACATAACTGACAAATGCTGATGAGATTGTACTTGAGTCCTTTAACATAAGATACTTTGGACAGGGTTAAGTTACCATTATGAAGTTCACCATAGCCTTTTGTTTGCCCACAATTGTTATCACCAAAGGTTACTCTTGGACCCTTTTCCTTCTTGTAGTTACTTAACAGAGCTTTACAACCTGTCATGGTCCTTAAACATCTACTGTCAAGATACCATGTGTTAATGCCCTGCAAAGATTAGATTTAAAGAAGGTTAGTGACACTTAGGGTATCCACAACTAAGTGGACCCCTGTGGATTGCACCTAGCTATCCACTTCATATTAGGTTGTGTATGAATGAAAGGAACAACTGTTTTATCAATATCAGTCCGATGTCTTGAGTTACCTTCAAGGGAACAATCACTTGCCTTATGTCCTTTGCTCCTACATTTATAACATTTTTTACTTTTGGAGCCTTTGACATGTTTTAGTGATTGCCCAGGAGATGTCTTAACTATCTTCTAATGACTATGGGTTATCAGCTGACAGATTTCACCATTCAGCTGTTGCAGCTGATTCTGTAAATTTATTAGGTCTTTGTTTACAGACACCTTAGATTGATCCTTAGGAAAAAGGAATTTTTGATCAACTTTAGATGTGGCAGACTTGGACTTCATGTGAACATTAAGTCCTTTTCTCTTGGTTTCTTTTATTGAAAGAGTTTGAAGTGATGCTGGATCAGCTAAGCAGATTACAGAGGATCTTTGATCAGCTGACAGGTTATCAGCTGAGCAACTATCATCTGTTCTCTGATCAGTTGATGAAGGATCATCAGCTAACGAAATGTCAGTCAGCTGAGCACTTATATTTAATGTATCAGCTTTCAAGGTTAGACAACATGATGTCTCTTTGGTTTCAACAAATGATTCCACTCCTTTACTGGCTTCCTTTAACATTAAATTATTAGTACTTTTACTATCTGACAGAACAATAGAATTTTCAATAACTTTTGAAGTTGTTGAGTCCTTTAGCTGAGTACATTTACTTTTGACAAATCTGTTAGTGATAATACTTTTTTCTTTTACTATCTTTTGAAAAGTAAGAGGTAAAATATCAGCCTTTTCTAAGACATTAATGTTCTTACTAAAATCAACACAATTAGCAGCTTGGGAATAATTTCCACCAATAATAGCTTGAACTTGTTTAGGAATCTGCTCATTGACACACTGAGTGGTCTTTTCAGCAGAAATACACCAAGATTTAACTACTTTTTGTAGGTCATTAAACTTTATTGTTGCTTCATTGGTTTCTTTTACCAAGATCTGATTAAGTATCTTTTGATTAGCTAAATTATCTTCTAGTTTTGTCATTAGTTTCAGTTTCTCATCTTTAAGACTTAGCATCTCTTTTAGTGATTTTATTTCTATTTTTAGCTTCTTTTCTCTTTGAATATTTGACTGAAACTCAACACACAGATAATCAAACATAGTGTTCTTTTCATTTTCTTCATAGTTAATAAACTTTCCAACCTGATACATAGAAGAGGGATCCCAGTCAGGAGAAGTACAAGCTTTGGCAGCTTTCTTCATGTCCTCATCAAAGGTACTTGTACTCCCAGTGTTGGCCATCAAGCTGAGCTGAGCAGAGAGGACCTCATCTTCATCACTTGAAAGATCTTCCTCAGCCCAATCTTCTTCTTCAGCTACTAACACACTATTCTGGGCCTTCTTCTTCAGCTAGTCAAGGACAGCAGCAAGAAGCTTTTTATACTTAGCTTCATAATCAATCTTGTTGTCTGAGCTTGAGGAACCCTTGAAGCCTGTGCTTCCTCTGGACTTACATTCACTGGCATAGTGACCAGTCTTGCCACAGGAAAAGCAATCTTCAGAAGCCTTTGTTTTAAACTTGGCTTTTTCTCCTTTGAAGGATTTCTATTCAAACCTCTTGACACCCTTTCTTTTCAAGAAAGGTTTGAACCTTTTTACCAACATGGCAGCCTGCTCAACAACAGCTTCAATGATGCCCATGTTCTCCATATCTTCATCCCCATCAGCCACTTGCTCTTCATCAGAAGACTTTTCTTCTTCTTCCTCCTCATCACATGACTCATCCATCACTACCGCAAAACTCCTGGATCTTGTATCTTTAGACACAAGAGTAGTAGATGGAGCTTTTGCAGCCTCCTTCATATCCTTGGTAGAGAGTTTCCTTTGTTTCATTGATTGTTCATGATTCATAAGATTTCCATATAAACCAACCAGTATAAGACCCTTGATTTTCTCACCATGTTTAAGCACAGTGATAAAATGATCCCAAGATTCTGGGAGAGAGTCTAGAAACTTGTTTACAAGCTCCTTATTGCTCTTGGGAACATCTGCCCTTCTTAAGTCATTAATAAGGCAGTTGAACATAGTGTAGGTCTGAGTAAGACTTTCACCTTTATGAGCAAAGAAGAACTCATATTCTCTTACCAGAAGGAGTTTCTTATTTTCCTGCACTTCTTCAGTGCCTTTATAAGCAACAGTCAAAGTATCTATCATCTATTTTGCAGATTTGCATTTAAGAACTTGATGATAGACATCATTTGGTAGTGCAGAGACTAAGGCTGTTCTTGCTTTAACATCAAGATTAACAAGCCTTTTGTCTTCATCAGACCATTGATTTATTGCTTTATAATTAGTCTTTCAACAGCAGGAACTTCATCAGTGGCTTCAGTCACTTGAATTGTTGAGGAAGGAACATAAGGACCTTCAGTTACAGTTTTGAGCATCACATCATCTAGGCTTGACATATAGAGAAGAACTTTACTCTTCCAGAGAGAAAAGTTTTCTCCATCAAAAGTGGGACACCTTGTGAGTGAGCCATTATTCGAAGAACCATTTGAAGCAGCAACCGGAGTGGCCATTTAGTAGTGTGGGGTAGAAGCAGTTGAAGAGTAAGCAAAACAGATCTTAGATATGAGTTATCTAGCCTGCTCTGATACCAGTTGTTGGTCCCGAATGGATACTACAACAACAAATGTTTGTAGAAGGGGGGGGGTGGGGTTGAATACAAACTTTAGCAATTCAAAATTTAAGAGACACACGATTTACTTTTATATAATTCTTATTGATGTGAATCAAGAATTACATGAACTAGATGCGGAAAATCTAAGTTCAATAAAAGGTGGCAACTAAATTTGTCTAACACATAGACTAAGCTAATCTTAAACAACTTATGTCTAAGATGTTCAACACATGAACAAGTTTGTAATACTTAAAGTAAAATGCTAACTCTTCTAATTCTCAACAAATGAGATTTCAGTATTCAACTCTATCTCTTCGCCTCTCTAGCATGTTTCCATGCAAGAGTATATATAAGCAAGGATGTCCGGGTTGATGAAGAGGAGAAAGAGACAAAGGTACTTGGTTTAATAATATTATAATAGATAAAGTTAGTGGGTGAAAAGTAAGTTAACTTTATACACAAAGTGTGTAAAGTGAACATACTTTTCAGTAATGAGTTTGCCCACTATCTATTATTATATTATTAAAGTACTACATTTATATCTTGGAAAAGTAAACTTCTCCTTTCATGCTTGTGCTTTAATCAACACCATGCTTTCTGATGATTTGACTTAACCAAGTATAGAGTTGCCAGCCATACTTAGTTGTCAAAGCACATCTTCGAGATCTTTTCTTCTAAAGTATCTTTCTCCTTTTCCAGAGGGTAAAGATCTATTCTTTTTGTTTCTTTTGCAGATACAAAAAATGCTAAGTACTTTTACAAAGAAAGATCTAAGGCATAATAGAACAACACATGTTCTGCCTTTGACTTAAGAAATATTAAACTGAGAAGCTATTAGCTGATTAAAGACTCAGCTAACAGACACTGAATAGCTAACAATTTTGCTCAGCTAAGGATAAAATGTGAAAGACTCAGCTGACTAGATTTGCTCAGTTGATCGAATAGCTCAGCTAATAACACAAATCATAATACAACTAATGAACTAGTCAACCTAAACAATCAGCTAATCCCAAGGGCTTAGCTAATCATTTAAGTATGATCAGCTCATTGAGAGAAGAAAGGATAAGTATAGAATACCTTATCTGACATGTGGGAGGCATCAGCTGATCAATGAGATACTGTTAGCTGATCTTTGTCAGCTCAGCTGATCGATGATATACTGTCAGCTGATCTTTGTCAGCTCAACTGATCAATGAGATACTGTCAGCTGATCTTTGTCTGCTCAGCTGGTCTAAGAGGAGCCCTCAGCTGATGGTTAGCACCATCAGCTGATGCTTAGTAGATGTATAGCTGATGCTTCTTAACTTGTCTTTCTTTCTTAGTTGATCTTCCTGAAGTTGGTCCTTTAGCTGATACTCATTGTTCAGCTGACACTTTGATTCATCAGCTGACATTTCTTACTTAGAAATTCTTTAAGTCTAATATGAAAAACAACACATGTTTTTCATTAATCTAAGTCCAAAACTGAATGTATGGTTTTGTTAACATCAAATCCTATTTTACTTAATAAACAGGTTTGATTTAGGTTTGATATTGCTATCTCCCTAACAGATCTTATTCTAAATACTAAGTTTTTCTTGACACTGATCTCGACACTCTGCAGTTACGGTTTTCCGAATGAAAACTATCATTCTAACCGAGCGCGGCCACGCATTTTCAGTAGTCTTAATCATCGAGGAGCTCAGAAAATATCTCTTCTAAAAAGGAGGTTAAATCCCATCTTGACTATTTGCAATTTGAGCACATGGCTTCCGCTGCACCTAGACATGCCCCTTATGATCACCCTGTTACGGCGTGACGTTAGAACATGCTAAAGTACAGAAGTTACCATGCTCTAAACCAAATATCTCAGGTCTAAGGACAACCTATCAAGTTTTACTTATGTTAATGCTCCATGAAGTAAACTCGATGCGGATCACCCCAATATTTATCCCCTGATAAATATCTATGAATATTTGGTCACAACCTTGTGCTTTTATTCATCCCCGAATAAATCTTCAAATATCCATAATAGTGTTACCTCCCTAATGTAGCTCTCACTACATTAAGTAGCTACGGGCATTTAGACAATTCATCACTTGAGTAGTCATGGATAGGTTTAAACATGCTAAAAATAGACAACTAGAAACAATTATGCAAATACCTCCTATTTCAATCTGATGAAATGTAAATACATAAAATAATAGTTTCAAGTTACATCTATAGTAATAATAAAAAAAACATGAACTAGCTGCTATGTTCCAAGTACTGCATTCCTATAGAACTCGCAAGCCTCTCATGCTTAGCTCTAGCTAGCGGCTTCGTCAACGGGTTAGCAACGTTGTCGTCCGTTGGTATCTTTTGCAGTCTAATATCGTCTCTTCCAATGATCTCTCAGATGAGGTGATATTTCCTGAGTACGTGCCCAGTCCGCTGATGATCTCTAGGCTCTTTAGCTTGCGCCACAGCCCCTGAGTTGTCACAGAATATATCGATCGGTCTAGAGATACTGGCAACAACTCTAAGATCCGAGATAAAATTCTTCAGCCAGACAGCTTCCTTTGCCGCATCACTTGCCGCAATATACTCTGCTTCTGTAGTAGAATATGCTATTGTATCTTGCTTCTGACTTTTCCAAGATATGGCTCCTCCATTTAGGGTAAAGACAAATCCTGACTGCGACCTAAAGTCGTCCCTGTCGGTCTGGAAACTAGCATCAGTGTAACCAGTTACACTGAGCTCATCCATCGAACCTCCATAAACTAGGAATATGTCTTTCGTCCTTCTCAGGTACTTGAGAATATTCTTGACGGCTACCCAATGGCCTTCACCAGGATTTTGTTGATATCTACTCGTGACACTGATAGAATAGGCAACATCGGGTCTAGTACATAGCATGACATACATGATTGAACCAACTGCCGAGACATATTGTATCAATTTCATCTTGTCCTGATCTTGACTAGACACAGGACACTGAGCCTTGCTCAAAATCGCACCAGATTGCATAGGAATAAATCATTTGTTGGATTCATTCATCTTGAATCTTTTCACGACTTTGTCAATATACGTACTTTGACTAAGTCCAATAAGCCGATTAGATCTATTCCTATAGATCTTTATACCCAGTATATAAGCAGCTTCTCCCAAGTCTTTCATCTGGAAACATTTACCTAACCAGGATTTTACTCCTTGTAACACTGGTATACTGTTTCCTATTAGCAGTATGTCATCCACATACAAGACTAGGAAGGTTACCGCGCTCCCACTGAATTTAGTGTAAACACACGACTCGAACTCACTTTTGGTAAAACCAAACTCTTTGATACGCTCATCAAAGTGTAAGTTCCAGCTCCTAGATGCTTGCTTCAGTCCATAAATGGATTTAAGCAACTTGCATACTTTATTAGGGTTCTTTGGATCCGCAAAACCATCCAGTTGCATCATATATACGTCCTCAGTCAATTTCCCGTTAAGGAAAGCGGTTTTAACATCCATCTGCCATATTTCATAGTCAAAATATGCTGATATGGCCATAAGAATCCTAATAGTCTTAACCATTGCCAATGGGGAAAAAGTTTCATCATAGTCAACACCATGAGTTTGCGTGAAACCTTTTGCCACTAGCCTTACTTTAAAAGTATGCACCTTTCCATCCATGTCGGTCTTCTTCTTGAAGACCCATTTGCACCCAACAGCTTTACTGTGTTGAGGCAAATCTACTAACTCCCAGACTTGGTTGTCATACATGGATTGCATCTCTGCCTTCATGGCTTCTAGGCATTTCTCAGATTCTAAACCTGAGGCAGCATCTTGGTAAGTAATGGGTTCTAAAAGATCCCCTTCGTCTTGAGCAACTAGGAATCCCATATACATATCTAGCTTATGACGACGCCTACTAGACCTGCGAAGGTCTTGTGTTTGCACCTCTTCCTCAACCACAGACTTGGGTTGGGATTCAATAATTTTTTGTTGAACCACGGGTTCAATTATTGGTGGTGGTGTTATCTCTTCCTCTTCAATTTCTTGAAGCTCTATTTCTTTTCTTGGAGTTTCTGAGTTAAGAATTTTCTCCTCCAAGAACACCCCTTTACGAGTAACAAAGACTTTGTTCTCATCTGGGTTATAGAAATAGTATTCCATGGTTTCCTTGGGATAACCCACGAAGATACACTTATCTGATTTGGGATTGAGTTTATCTGTGAATGTTCACTTAACATACACTTCACATCCCCAAACCTTGAGAAAAGACATTTTGGGCTTTTTCCCCATCCATACCTCGTACGGTGTCTTTGCAACAGATTTGGTTGGAACCCGGTTCAGCATGAACGCCGCTGTCTCGACTCATCATTGATCGTACCATGTCAAGTAGTGTACGATTTCTCCTTTCTGATACACCATTCATCTGAGGTGTATACAGAGGTGTGAGTTATGAAACAATCCCACATTCCTTCAGATGATCATCGAATTCCTGACTCAGATATTCGCCACCTCGATCCGACTGAAGCGACTTTATCTTCTTGTCCAGCTGATTTTATACCTCATTCTGAAACTGTTTGAACTTGTCAAAACTTTCAGATTTGAGTCTCATGAGGTAGACATAACCGAACCTACTGAAGTCGTCAGTAAAGGTTATGAAATACCGGTATCCTCCTCTAGCTTCTGGAGTGAAGGGTCCACACACATCTGTGTGTATAATCCCTAATAACTCACTAGCCCTTTCATTTTCACTGTTGAAAGGTTGTTTTGTCATTTTACCAGACAAACAAGATTCGCAAATATCATATGATTCTAGGTCAAATGGTTCTAGAATTCCGTCATCTCGGAGTTTCTCTATGCGTTTCTCGTTTATATGTCCTAAACGACAATACCAGAGGTAAGTTTGATTCAAGTTACTCTTGGATCTCTTACTTATATGATAGATGTTATTGTTATCTAGATTTAGCGTGTATAGACCATTTTCTGGAGTAGCTTTAAAAAAGAAAATATCATTTTTGAAACATAAAGTAACCTTTTCATTCAAAACATAATTAAATCCATAGTCTATAAGCAAATCAAACGAGATAACATTTTTAATAAGTCTAGGAACATAATAACAAGGTTCTAGTCCTAAGACCATGCCCGAGGACAAACTAAGACAATATGTTCCTACAACTTCAGCACAAACCATAGAGCCTTCGCCTACCCGCAGGTCCATATCTCATTATCTTAGCTTCTTACTTCTCTTGAATCCCTGCAAATGATTGTATATGTGATGACCACATCCGGTATCCAATACCCATGATTCATAAGAAGTAATAAGACAATCTATCATAAAGATACCTGAGTCATTGGGCGAACCAATGTCCAGCTGATCTATGTCGAGTGAGTGCTCGCATGAATCCTTGTTGCCACAGTCTGGGCAACAAATATCTCCAAGTTCTTCCAGCCAGTCATCTTCCTGCATAGGGTCCACAACTGTTGACTCTAGCTGCTTTGGATTCAACTCATCGCTGATGCACATAAGGATTTCGTGCAACCCTGCGACAGTCATCTCAAAATCAGCGAGGACATACATTCCCCTCCTCTGGTAATAGTCTGATAAAGAACCGAACAAGAGCATAACTAGCTCATGTGGTTTTGATTTTGACCTAAAACTTTCATAGCAATATAAGAGCCTTCTCATATTAATGAGATGATCACTAATCGGCTGGTTTTCTTTCATTTTTGCTGAAAGAATTTCCTTCATCTGCAAGATACGACATATTCGTTCATTGTACTTGAACTTACACTCCAGTCCCTGAACGACCTCATAAGATGACTTCTCCCGGAGATCATTCGTAAACTCGGATGAAGCTGTGAGAACGAGAATTGACATAACGTCAGATTCATCGGTCAGATACTGGTAGTAAGCGTCATACTCACTATCCTAGGCATCTACCCCTGGTCGCTCTGGAGGTATTGTCTCTATGATGTGAAGCTTTCCCTGTGCATCCAAAACATTTTTTAGATGCATCTTTCAAACAGCAAAGTTTGAACCTGAAAGCTTCCACTTGCCGATGATGAGGCTTAGAGATTCCTTTGGTGAATAGAACGGAATAACAGATATAAAAGACATCTACAGAAAAAGAAAAAGATAAAACCGATTCAGTATTGATTACATCTTCCAATAATTATTACCTATTAAACAATAAATTATTAGACTAGGACCCATATTTCACATTTCTCGATGCAAGGTTTGGGCACTTCCTACTGGGACAATGCTAATTCTGGTAGGTAAACCTATACCAATCGACCTAACCTGGACACGATTCCTAGATCCGGGGACATCAGTTACAAGAACCATGCATGTTTAGTCCCTCTAGTGCTTTTTGGGCCGGGACTCCCGATTATCACCAAAATAGATCGCACCACCTAAGACAGTGTGAACTCTGGCCCGGACTCCGGATTATCGCAGAGTCTTTCACACCCTTTCCTGTAATGGTTTGAACCCAAATGCCCAAGGTTTGGTCAATTCCGACACCCGAGTACCGTTTAACAGGAAAGGTGTACCATTAGGTGGGTAGCACACTGATCTAAGATTTTTCTAAAAAGGATTTCAAAGTTTTTGACGAGAAAAAACTTTAGTGTCAGTTTTCTTTAAAAACAACTGTTTAATAATTAACTATTATTAAAACCCTTGTTTTATTTCATCGTGAGAATCACAATCACGCATATATAACATGTAAAGAAATAAAACAACCACAAACAATTATGCCTTAGCCTCGCCCTTAACTAATATCGGTTTTGTGAGCCACGGGAAAAACCCGACGGTCAAAACCTAAGTGGAAAAACACAACACATATGACATGTCACTCTGAAGCTCCCACTGGCTCCAGCATCCAATCTTGCTTTCTGCTCTTTGCTTTTTGCTCCTTGTAGTAGCTCCATATCTATTCTAATAATACTATTCCATTCTACCATCTAAAAACTAGAAATTTATAATACAAGATAATCAAAGGCACGCAGGCCCGCTAATCTAGTACTTTTACATGATAGAATAGGGGTTGTAAGTAGCAAGCATGCCTCCCCACACCATAGAATAGAAAAACCAATCACAACCACAAGTACAGTAAATAAAGGCAATCCACAAGGTCTAGGGCTCGGCTATGACATCCCAAACATGTAAAAACTAATACATGAAGGTAAAACGACAACTGATTTCTAATTATTCACCTTGATGAAAAATATTGATTTTAACAACCTGTTAAAATTCCTTATATTGTTTCCCTGTTATTTGCAATGAAATATATTTTAAGTTTCATACTTGATGTTTAATCAAAAACTTAAAATAATATTTTAAACTTGAAATTAAAAATAATAACCGTATTTTAACTCCACTTTTAAACCACGGATACCCGAACCACTAACTGGGCCGAATATATAAATCTGGGTCAAAAGATATGAACCAGGCCAAAAAGCAGAATTTGGTTGGGCCGTAGCCCTCTCGGACGCAAAACCGCAGCCGGGCCAGCCTTGGGCCGTGGTTTCTGGGCCGAAAATCAAAACTGGGCCGCAACCCTTTGGACCCGAGATACAGCTGAGCTGGCGGCCTTGGGTCGTGGCTCCTGGGCCGTAGCCTACCACACCACTACCGTCGCTGCCCTGCCACCGTGCGCCACCTCTCGGCCGTCGACCACCCTGCCTCGGCTGATGTTGGCCGGCAACCGGCGACTGCCGCCCCTGCCTGGGACCGTCGTCGATCCAGCAATGCCGCCGCCGACCACGGCCACCGCCTGAGGCCGCCGCCGATGAAGGTGGTTTCGGTTTGCCTTTTTACGCAAATAACAATAATAAAAAAAACAGATTTAATTAAAATTAAATCTAATAATCTTTTATCCAAAATCAAATAATTTATCCAATAAAAATCAAAACTTGATTTTTATTATCCTGGATAATTAAAAAACTTTTCTTGATAAAAGATAAACCCTTTTCCATCAGAATAAGAAAAAACCCAACCTAGTTCCCTACGAGGTTAGAAATGGCTCTGATACACTGAAGGGTTTTGTAGGGCATAAAAACATATCAGAATAGCATGCACAACGGAAATAAATAAAACCCCCTCCAGTGATCATATCTAACTCGTACAGAAACTAAAAGAGAAGTAGAGGATTAAAAGTTATACCTTTGCAGTTCAAACCTTGAAACTTCAATCCTAGATTGCTAAAGGTAGAACACCGCTACTGCACCACCTTGAACAGGCTGCTAGACCGCCAATGATTTCACCAACGATCAAAAACCGATCCCTGTGTGTGTGTGTTTGAGATAGACGTCGACCCCAAGGGGGTTCGGCCTTGCGCCGATCGAGAGAAAGAGAGAGGGAGAGTTAGGGTTGATTTTTTTGGTCTTGTAATTATCTTAATCATCATGTGATTCTAAGGTTTTATAAGATATATATAGATATTCTTATTAAAGCCCAAGCCCGTTTAATTAAAGTCCAGCTTTAATTAAACTATTAAGTAATTACAGAAAATACTCTTTGACATTTCTAATTAATTAATAACTATTAATTAATTGGTCCCGTTAATATTTAAACTAAATATTAACTTCTCCTTTAAATAATAAATAATTAATATTTCTTTTTCTCTTAATAATTAATTAACTAATTAATTATTCTTACACACTGTAAAATCCAGATGGTTCTAATTGGGTGTGTAGCAGTGTGATCCTTTAGTGTCACATAGTATTGGATACGATGGTACATGTTATCTATCTCTGCACATAATCTAACAGAATTCACCTCTTGAATCCAAATTCGGATTTAACCATTTTTGACCTAAAACCTCAAGAACACAAGAACTTGGGTAGAACACTTACAATTAGAAGGAGGTGATGAAGAACATATTATAAGCTTGAGATTTGGTTGTTATAATGATTTTGATGGTTTCTTCTCCAAAGGCTCAAGAACAAACAAAAAGGGTGTTATGTACGTATGTATGTGTCTGTGTAGTTTAAAGAATGTAGAACCGACTTGGGTTCTCAATTATCCCCAAGTAGGTATTTTGTTCCCCTTTTCAACTTATTTAATATTCGTTCGCCCATTTTAACTAGATATATTTAGAATCATTGTCTAAAACCGTTTAATACTTTACAACTTTTAGTTGTTAACCTCAACTTTTATTCAACACCTCATTTAATATATAAACAAAGTATCTTCATCCTTTAAATTACAATTTCTTATTTAATTCACCAGGTTACAATCTTATGAGCATATGGTATAACTAGGCCCATTTCAGAGTGTTACACTACACGGCCTCCCAAAAACTACACGGGCGGTGTAGCCCTCGTACACCAATGTACACAGTTCGAACGGCTATGTTCTTGGCCAAATCACCTCAAATTCGACTTTGATGCTACGAATAGTGCATCCCAAACACTAATAACAACTTATTTAGTTGTTTTTGAGCATCGATTCATCATTCTAAGCATTAACACAACATGCAAGCTTGTTTAAGCCATAATTAAGCTAACAAAGAAGGTAAATTACATACAACTAACTAACATGTACCTTACTCTTGCTACAAATCACTAAAATCTGCGGTAGGATGTTGAAATTAACTAAGAATTGCAAAATTCTTCAATACTCCAGCCTCCCACTCCCTTTGAAGTGTACAAATGAATACAAATTTCTAACCTAGTGTGTGTGTGTATATATATATATATATAGACAAAAGTTCATGCGAGAACCGTTGTTAGCGCGAGAACCGCGAGAACCAATCTAAGCCTTCCAATTTCCCCTCCTTTAATGTCATTGCCCACCCATGAATTCCTCACATGCACCCTGCCACACCCTATCCATCCACGCTCTCCATCCATGATACTTCCCATATCCAAGGAACGGCCGAGATTGGTTCTCGCGGTTCTCGCATGAACCATCCCCTATATATATATATATATATATATATATATATATATATATATATATATATATATATATATATATATATATAGGGGACTGTTCAAACAAGAACTGTTTTTCGTACGAGAACTGCGAGAACCAATTACAGCCATTGATCAAAGAGATGGAGGGTTGAGATTAAAGAGTTGTTAATGGATAACCTTAAACAAATCAAACTTATCCTTAATTAATTAAGGGTAGTTTGGACATTTTTACATTACCCCCGCATTTTTAAACTAATATATACATCAGACGGAGAAGTGTTAAATTACGAAAATTATACCAAATTAACGAGAAAATTATGCTATTTTATTTGAGACCGGTCTTGATATATTTTTTCAAAAGTTTTTTTTGTGTTTGCTGGGTTTTTTTTTCTATACAGCTCGAAATTTGCAAATTTGCACTTGTGCAAAATTTGCACATATTTACCTGGTTTTTTCAACACAGATGTAGATATGCACTTGTGCAAATTTTGCACTAGTGCAAAATTTACTGGGTTTTTTTTCTGTACAGCTTGGAATTTGCACTAGTGCAAATTTTGCACATATTTACCTGGTTTTTTCAGCACAGATGTAGATATGCATTTGTGCAAATTTTGCACTTGTGCAAATTTTGCACTAGTGCAAATTCCGAGCTGTACTGAAAAAAACCCAACAAACATGAATTTTTTTTCCAACAAAATATAGCAAGATTGGTCTTAATTTTGATAAAGATACATTTTGATGTTCATTTCTTTGTTATACTTTACAATACCATGAATCATTTCATGATATCAAAGCATAGAAGATCCGATCAGCTTTAAAGCTACAAAATATCTAAAATGAAGTCTGTACAATTAGTTAAAGGTTCAAAATGAAGTCTGTGCAATCAGTTAAAGCTGCAGAAAGTTCTTATCAAGATAACAAATATTGGTAGGATTATAAATTTTTTTTGAGAAGCAAACTTTTATTACCATATTTCAATCAAACCGCATGCCCATACAATCAATTAAAACTCCACAAAGCTGTAGAGTTACAGCTTTCAACTAGTAAACAATTAACTAAGCCCATGACTTATTTTATTATTATTATTACTTTTAAACTTACATCAGATGTGTTTTGCCTTGAGGATTGTGATGAAAAAAAAAACAATAAGAAAAAACAAACTGAACCTGCAACTTGAGGATTGCGATGATTTGGGTGTGGTTTTTGAAGAACGTATAATCAATAAGTAAGGCAGGTTGATGGTGGTGGTTGCAAAGTAGAAGCTTACAGATCTTGGCATCTCTATCTCACAACTTCGAGAAACTTCGATTCTAGACCGGTGTATGAACTTTTGAGCTTAGATCTCGACAATAGTAGCAATGATTAAGATATATATGGTGATATTGAAGCTTGGATTAGTAGTTTAGCGGGTTAGATCACAAATAGAATGTTTGTTTTTAGTTGCGGCTTTGTAATGATTTTGCATCTTGCAAAAGCAATGAAACTCTGTAGTTGTTTGTTTTGGTATGTAATGGTATGGTATTTGCCTTTCAAAAAAAAAAAAAAAAACCTAAATGCTACTCTGCTTATTTCAACTCTCAAGACACGGAAGAAATAATTATAGCTACACAACACAAATGATGATAAACATTATTTAAATAATAACTAAATCAATTAATGAAAGTCACATTCTTCCTTCCTTATGTACTAAGAAACAACACACACTCCCTGAAACCGACTGTCTTGTGAGAGATAAAAAGTTGCCACACGGTTTCATCTTTAAAATTTTTGACTATGTGTTTTATGTTTACCGGGTTTCATCCTCAAGGTAGCGGAAGCCAGAAGTAAGATCTTCATTTTTTACTAGTTTTATCAACCTACAGAGAAACCATGGCGACAACAAAAACCTCAGATCATAATAGTGAGAGCAAGCAGGTGAGAGATTTGTGCGTCAACCAAAACATAGAACCGTAGGGGTTGTCGGAAATATAACACCCCGCCATCAGATCTATAGCCGGGAAAAGAAGCGACCACCACCGTCACCTTGAAACCCACCGGCGGATCTGCTGTTTCTCCTTCTTTTCCTCGGATCTCCGCCCAAAATTACAAAATAATACCAATAAACTCTCCACCATCATCTATAACACTCGACTTGCATAAGGCATAACAGATCTGGTTGATCTTCGGCATCGCCGTTGGTCTGTGCAAAGCACCTCTGGCGAGCTTGTAGAGAAACGTTGGTCAAGAATAGGAAATCAGAAATCCGAGCCTCGTAATCGAGCGAGCGTAGCCATTGTCGCGGTGATCGATGGTAGCTTCTTCGGCGGTCATCGCCGATGATGGTAGTAGGTGAGAAGGGGGAGAGAGACATGGAGAGGGGAGAGAGAATTTGTGTGTGTAAGTTGTGTGTGTAGTGTGTCTTATGCAAATGACGTGTCCTGTATGTTTTAATGGTTTAAAATTAAGAGACTATTTTACCCTTGTTAATTAGCTGCAATTAATGTAAAACCTTAATCTCTACAAATTAAATGATTGGTCCATATTAGTTGTCGCAGTTCTCGTACGAAGAACGGTTCTAGTTTAAACCGTAGCCTCTCTATATATATATATATATGTATATATATATATATATATATATGTATATATATATATATATGATTGAGATCAAGTAAGAGACAAATTATTATAAGAGGGGTAAGAGTTATTGAAAAATTGACACATGACAATTACAAATAAAGGGTAATTTTGATATTTTATAATCATCTAATCTCTGTTCCTTAATTATCTTAACCCATGTTCACCTTCCTTTCTTATTTAAAATTGCCCCACAATTGTTGCCTTTCCCTCTACGTGCCCTTGTTATTTTCCCATGTTATCTCCTTCCCCCTACCTCTGCCACCGCCGACAATGGATATTATCCCAAACAACGTACTACTTTCATTAATAACACCGTCGACAATGGATATAACCAGCCCTTGACTTAATTTTCTCTTAAACATGTCATTTCTAGTCCCTCAACTTTGTTTGTACATTGAACACCTTTATGATAATTAAATAAGATTTTATAAAATTCGAAATAAATAAATAAAAGCCATTTCTAACCTTGGGGTGTTACAAAATCCATCAAGAAAACAATAGAATTCATTCCGCAATAACCGTTAAAGCATTTCACCGATAAACCGTAAAGGGAAATGATCTTGAAATAACTATTCTCTTTTATTTCCTTTAATTTATTATTGGTTAGTGAGGGTGTAGGTGAGTGAAAGAATATGATTTAGTGAAGAGTGATTATTACGGGACTAAGTAGTAACAAAAAAAAATGAAATAATAGTGTAATGGATGTCAAGGTTACAACCACTCTAAGAGTGTAATTTATGAACTTTATCCAAGTCTAGTTAAAGTTCAAATTTACTTACAAGTAAAATTCACCGACTGTTTTAATGTTATTTTTGTAGCTTAATCATAATACATACACAAAAAAGTAATGTGCCTAGAGTTTGAAAATTTCCAAAGCCTATACCATAGTTGGTTCAACTCTAGATTATCATATTACACCGAAATCAATAGTTGGAAATTGAGAACTAAATAGTCCAAACTCATTTTGGTCGGATTTTTTGAGTACACATGTTCGTGATAAGCAGTGAAATTGATAATGTATTATTTTTTTAGAAAGACGCATCAACAAGAAATACAACTGAACCGAATAAGAACGAAAGCTACATAAACAAAACTCAATACGAGATTAAAATTTAGTCAAAAATACTTTCACACAAAAATAATACAATACATAAATCCGAACACAACCTAAAATTCCCTTAAATTATTCTATTTAATTATATAACATTTTTATTCTAAAAAAGTGGAATATAATCTTTCACATGATTTTCCAATACAAAACAAAAAACTACCATAATAAAGATATACTTCTTTATCAATCTTCATAAAAACACTTTAAGAAAAAGAACTACCATTGTAAAGTTTAAAACATCAATCAAATTCATTTTAAAAATTAATTCAAACTACCATACCAATTTACCATATCTCATTTAATAATCTATAAATATGTAAAAATTTACAATTGTCAAAACCTCCAATTATTTCAGACACAAAAAATAATGCTTATGACACCTTACACTAACTACCAAAGTTAAATGGTCTCCACAACCCCATCAATCCATCATCTATAACTATCACCACCCCACTCCTCTCATATGCTTCTCTCACACACACAACTACCCAAAAACACACAGATTTGTATGTATTTGTTGTATCCAATGGTTGTTCCCCAGTAATCTTTTTACTCCAAACACCACTACCCATTTGATATTTTATGATAATTTATCAGAATCCCAAAAAGTAAAAAGAAAAGTAACTACTTTCAGATTCATCTTGATCTTCCCATTGCTTGTCACTTTCCCAGTAAAAAATCAGCTGTTCTTTTTTAATCTTCTACAGTATACAGTCTACACGCACGCCCCTCGTACCTTTTTATCTGCTTTCTTTGAAACCCTTTACTCTTTTCTTTTCAAAAGGTCATCATCTACTTGCTCCAAAGTAAGTCTTTTTATTCTTTTTTTGCCTTCTTTGTTGCTGACAAAATCTTTATCTTGTTGATTCCCTATATTTTATTGATGTTACTGGTTGAGAAATCTGCCATTTTTCATTTTTCTAGATTTGAATCTTTCAAATCTTGCGAATTTGGGTTTCAAAAGCTGTAAGGTTTTGACGGATTCAAGCTGGGTTTTCTCATTGCGGGTGTTGGTTTCTTTGATTAGTGGTGCTAATTTACTTGTTCAAATTTGAAGGCTTTTGAAAAGATCGAACAAAAGGTAGACTTTTGACTGGTATGATGAAGACTTTGACTTTAATATGTGCGATTTATTCCAAAATTGGTTGATACCATCTGCCGTGTTGGTGGGTCCTTGTTTTTCATCCTTTCTTGCTGTTGAATATGAGGAGATATTGACTTCCACCAATTCCATCGAGGGGTTTCTGCGAAATTGAGGTATTTTTCTACTTTAATCTGATTTGGGTATTTTAATAATCTGTCAAATCTCTCTTTTCTTGAGTTGGGTTGTTGAAATTTGGTATTATTTTGACCTAATTAGATTCAAAAATCATGTCTTGAATATCTTTATTTCTTCTTTTATCTGATTTGGGTGTTTTAGGAATCAGTTGAATCTACACTTGTCTGAACTGGGTGGTTGAAATCTGTTGGTATGAAGGCCCAATTTTGATTCAAAAACTGTTTCTTGAAAGTGTTTTAGTGTCCCTGAACAACTGGTATGAGGGATATGGAAGAAAATGGGGGAAAAGATTGGAGAGAAGCTGTGAAGAAGATGCTTCCTCCTGGAACTGCACTACCTGAAGAAAGTGATGATCTTGATTACTCAATTGCTTTAGAATACATGGGTCCAGATGTGTCTTATGAGCTTCCACGGGTAGAACCGTTAGATGTTAATTCGCGTTCGATCCCAACAGCATCTGTTGCTGAATCGTTCTCTGATTCAAGAAGATCTGTCACTCGTGATGGCCCGCCTGTAATCGACCCAATCCCATTGCCTGTTTCTTATATTGCAGGTGTAACAGATTCTCTGAATCAAAGCCCGAGATTATCAGGAAGCTCAGAATCTGTAATCTCAGTTTTGCACAACGCGGACTCGTTTTCAGCTTCCCCTTCAGGTTCTCCTGGTTCGGTTCATAACCGAGACGATGCTCAGGGGAATGAAGGGAGGCGAGGTCCAGTGGTTACCTTCAACACCATTGATAGAACAGAAAGGAGAGACATCGGGTTAGAGAGGCCTGGTTATTCAGAATATGTTGCGGTTTCTAAAGAAAAGAAGAAAAAGAAGAAGAAAACACGGGTTTGTTTTAGGTGTGGTAAAGGGAAGTGGGAAACTAAAGAATCTTGTTTAGTTTGTGATGCAAAATACTGTAGTAACTGTGTTCTTAGAGCAATGGGATCGATGCCCGAGGGTCGAAAGTGTGTTACTTGTATTGGTGAGGCGATTGATGAGTCGAAACGTCTTAGTTTGGGGAAAAATTCCAGGTTATTATCTCGTTTGCTTAGTCCTTTGGAAGTGAAACAGATTATGAAAGCCGAAAAAGAATGTGCTGCTAATCAGCTTCGGCCCGAGCAGTTAATTGTGAATGGATATCCACTTAAACCTGAGGAAATGGCCGAACTTTTGGGCTGCCCGTTACCCCCACGAAAGTTGAAACCTGGAATGTATTGGTATGACAAAGAATCTGGTCTTTGGGGAAAGGTAAAACTGTCTTCTTTTAGCAAATTTTGTTTGTTTTTGCTTCCTATTATTGGCAAAATGGATGTGTTGGTAACGGGTCAAAACCAGTAACTTAAGTACATCACAAAAAGGTTCAAGGTGGTTAGGTTGACCCTAAACAATTTTTTCCAAAAGATTTTAACTTTGTATAAATAATACTAGCATAGTACCCGCGCAATGAAGCAGCTAGAATTGATTCAAATTTGATAATATGTCCATTTTTCTAACATAAGACTATTATATTAACACATTATGATGACATCGAACAATTTTCGTTCATAATATATCTATTTTCTTTCTCCTTTTTCCGTTTCTTTTATTTCTCTTTTCTTTATAACTCTTTTATTAATTTTTAAAATACAATTTTAAAAACAATAAAATAAGAAACAACAAATATACATAAATTAAACCTTTTGTTTTGTTTACATGAGTCATTTAAAAAATCCAGAAATGTCTATAGATTTAGGTTGCATGTTATTAGATTTATGAGTTTTAGCTATACGTATTTTCTAATACTTGAATTAAAATATGTGTTATATGATAAAATATTCAAACTATTATTTTTATGAAGATCATTTTTATTTTACTTTTTAATTTGTATTTAATATCATATAGGTTGAAAATTAATTTGCATTGACTTGACTTTCTTAAACATTAATTATTATGGAAGGTTTAGTTATAAAAATGATATTTAAGTATCTAATTAACTCTATATAATGGTTACCATATAGGTTTAAATAAGGGGTAAATTAGTAATTTCAAATTACTTAAAATTAAGAGATTAAGACAATGACTTAAATGTTTTATAATATAGTATAGATTATGTTAAATATGAATACAAAAGTTTACTTTTCGAAATGAAAATATGAATACAAAAGTTATATTTTCAGTGACAATCTAATTTTTTGATTATGCAACTTTTTGGCTCAGTGACAATCTATTTTTTCCTTTTAGCTAACTTTTTATTTTTATTTTATTTTCCCTGTTAAATGCATAACATAACCTGAATGGAACCATTTATACGTAAATTGGGTTATAAAGCGATCTTTTTATTTCCATCTTAAGGTTGTAATATTTTGTTTTTGGTTTTTTAGGAGGGAGACAAACCAGACAGAGTGGTGAGTTCAAATTTGAATTTTACTGGGAAACTTAGTCCAACTGCAAGCAATGGAAATACAGAAGTTTACATGAATGGTCGAGAAATTACTAAACTTGAGTTGAAAGTGCTGAAGGTTAATTGTTTCATTCTCCATCTTTCTTTTCGTTTTATAATGTGGGCCAAAATAGTCACTTTGGGTTGACCCACTAACGTTTTTGGCCATTTTTTATACGTAATTAGTCCATTAAATAGAATTACATATTATACATATACTCATATATATATATATATATATATATATATATATATATTACAAAAACTAAATTCTCAACTATAGTATAATTTTTTGATTATTATGATTTAGGTGATACTCATTCAATAAAACGTTTTTGGTGACTTTTGTCATGTTTCTTTTCTAGTTAATTATTTAAATTAGGCTCATTTTAAATGTTTGAGATCGCTATTCGCTAATAACCCAAATCAACCCCATCGATAAACAAGTGGGTCAAAGTTGCTACCTCTATTGCTTTGTGTATGTTATCTAGTTTTTGAGTTCATAGAGTTGGTATTTGTCGATCTTCAAGAGATGCAACTATACCCTTATTTGGGGTCCCTTCTCGTATTTAGTTATTGTTCTTGATCAATGCTTGTTAGCAAATAGTTAGATTGATATATGTGGTAAAATGGGCAGGTTGGTTAAGGGGTCAAAATTTGTTAATTTTTTAGGTTGAGTTGATCTGCCAATAGTTATGTCCATATTTTTTAATTCTGTTACTAAAGTAGTGATCCATTTTCAAAATTTAAAATTACTTCATTAATAACTTATGGTTACAATAAAATGATTTAGAAGGTTTGATGCATTAAAAATACATTTTAGGCGACTTTCGACTATTTGATTGTTTTCCATCTAATTTCTTCTGTACTTGTGATTTCTAAAATTTATTTTTGCCGGTTTGTTTCAGGTGGCAGGTGTGCAATGTCCTCGTGATACTCATTTTTGGGTCTACGATGATGGTCGTTATGAGGAGGAAGGACAGAATAATATCAAAGGAAATATCTGGGAAAAGGTATATATATATACATACAATCTCACATTTTATAAATTTATCTCCCACGGCCAATAGTGTGTATGAAATCGCATGAAAATAACGTCTTTCTGGCAGGCTACAACGCGGTTTCTTTGTTCATTGGTTTCGTTGCCTGTGCCACATGGTCAGCCACAAAGAGAGAATAATGAACCCAGCAATTATACAACTGTTCCCAATTACTTTGAGCCGAAAAAAGTACAGAAGCTTTTATTACTTGGACTTGAGGGCTCGGGCACCAGTACTATCTTCAAGCAGGTATTTCATTTGCAAAAGTTGTAAAATTTAAAAAAAAAAAAAAAAAAAAAAAACCGATAGGTGTGTTAGGAAGTAGGTTTTTGGATGAATTGGCTCAATGAGGTCTTTCATTCAAGATCAATCAGAAAAAATAGCGGTAATGAAACAGGCGGGTTGAGCCACGGGTCAATATGGGTAAGTTTTAGAGCAAATTCAAACCACTTAAATGGTCCCAATTGGATTTCGGTCCCATAAACTTCAATATAGATAATTTATATATTTTACTAAGTGGATGTTTGTTAAAACAGAATGATTACTTACTGAATGATTATGTGGTTTGAATAATTCAAAAGGCTCTGAATGAATTTGCCTCCGAATGTGACATGTTTGATATTGGTTCTGACTTCTGAATGAACAATCTGAATGATGCAAATTACCATTTTAACCCTAATGGTGATATATTATATTATATAATATGATTGTTTAACAAGACCACGTGTGAAAGAAGTATTAGGGTCAGATACTTGGTGCTTAAGAATGTACTTTGAGGTAGAATGATTCAGCAACGTTTTCAGTTTCATTCAGCACCGTGTTCATTCAGAGGCAACAATCAAACATGCTAAATGTTGAATGATTCAGCATTCGGCGCTGAATGGTTCCATTAAGCAGCAAACAAACAGCCCCTGAATCTGCTCTAACAGTTTTTAATCCATTTTTGTTCAATTTCATTATCAATTATCGTATTAAGATTTTAAAATATGTTAAAGAAAAACTATCATAAAATAATAATCCTGCTTTTTTAGTAAAGGAATGTAGAGATTCTAAATTCTGTAACACTCGAGTCGAGGAGGCTTTGAAGAACTTTCAAGTTGTTGAACCCGTTAACTTTATAAGATAAACAAAATCGACATATTTTCATATAAATGGGATGAATTTTTTATTTCTAGTGTCGAGATTATCTACTTTTTTATTTCTCCTGTTAAAAAAATTTAACAAAATATCCTTATGTTCAAAATGTGTATGTAAGATCTCTAAGATCGTTCCCCCGTTTCGTGATGCTTTGTGCAGGCTAAATTTTTATACGGAAACAGATTTAGTGATGAGGAGTTGCAAAATATTAAGCTTATGATTCAGAGCAACATGTATCGATACCTCAGTATCTTACTCGATGGACGGGAACGCTTCGAGGAAGAAGAAATGATGAAAAAGAATCAATCCAACGAAACAGGTAATTCAACATTCGACACTCGAAATATCACCTTTAGCTCTGTGTGGTTGTTTGCTTGTATATATAGATAGATAGATAGATATATTATATATACTTATGTTCGTTTCAGGTGACGAGGGGGATGGTGAAGAGTGTATCTACTCTCTTAACCCGAGATTGAAGCATTTTTCTGACTGGCTTCTCGACATAATTGCAACCGGAGATTTGGATGCGTTTTTTCCTGCAGCAACACGTGAATACGCTCCGCTTGTTGAAGAGGTGTGGAAGGATCCCGCCATTCAAGAAACTTATAAGAGGAGAAATGAACTACACTTCCTACCCGACGTTTCTGAATACTTTTTAAGCCGGGTATTTCATCATTTCCCATATATGACTTTTTGTCTATTTGTTGCAATGTTTTAAAAAACAGTTTTTTAGTTGACCTTGTCTCCTCACCAGGTCACACGTCAACCGGTTCGACCAGCGGGTCAACCTGGTTTATTGTTTTTTTTTTCTATATATGTATATATGTGTGTATACATATATATAAACTACAAAAAGTAAAACATAAACCTACAATATCATAAATCCAAATACAATTCAACATACAATAATAAAAAAAAGGAAATTCAAACAACAATTGTCCTAGGCTCACAATCAAACCAAATTTAATATTTTAGGACATAGGAGTATTGTACGCATCAAGCTCATGATCACTTAGTATATGGAAAGGTCGATAATGGTTAAAAGTTTTTTTGTGAAAAAAATAAAATTAGAAAACCGGGTCAAACTAGTTGATTTACACCGTCCGACCGGTTCAACCACTAACCCGCCCGGGTCACTCTGGGCCGGAAATTGCCAAAAACCCACCTTATGTTGACCCAGTCTAGGGGTCGGGTCTTAAAACATTGATTTGTTGCCACCATTTATACTTCAACATCTTCTTTTGGTGTTATATCATGTGATAAATGGAAGTGTGATTTATTTATTTTAGGCGGTTGAGGTTTCCAGCAATGAATATGAACCTTCGGAGAATGACATATTATATGCCGAAGGAGTGACTCAGGGGAACGGGTTGGCTTTCATAGAATTCTCCCTCGATGATCGTAGCCCGATGTCCGAGACATATACAGACAATCTTGATGCTCAATCTCAACCCCTCAGCAGGTAAACCGAACCCGAATCTTGAACCCAAAAAAGAAAAGATACTCGGGATTTTCTTGTTTGTGAAGTATAATTCTTGAACGACTTCGTTTCAAGTTTTAACGATGCAATTATTTAAAAAAAAAAAGATTGATTCGGTTTACGTCGTGTTTATACATTTTACAGTGTGTAGCAGTTTCCCTCATAACTTTTCTTGTTTATACATTTTACAGTGTGTAGCAGTTTCCCTCATAACTTTTCTTGTTTATACGTTTTACTAGATACCAGCTCATCAGAGTAAACGCAAAAGGAATGAACGAAGGGTGTCGATGGGTGGAAATGTTCGAGGATGTTCGAGTAGTCGTGTTTTGTGTTGCTTTAAGTGACTATGATCAAATGTGGCTATCACCCGACAACACCGGAAGCGGGTCCCTACTCCAAAACAAGATGATCCAAAGCAAAGAACTATTCGAAGCAATGGTCAAACACCCGTGTTTTAAAGACACCCCTTTCGTCCTAATCCTAAACAAATACGATCTTTTCGAAGAAAAACTGAAGCAAAACCAGCTAAGCGCGTGTGAATGGTTCACTGACTTTAGCCCGGTTCGACCCTATACCAACAACCAAAACCTAGCCCACCAAGCCTACTACTATGTAGCTATGAAATTCAAAGACCTTTATGCATCTCTCACAACCCGAAAGCTTTTCGTGTGGCAAGCCCGGGCCAGAGACCGGGGCACAGTCGATGACGCGTTTAAATACATAAGAGAGATTGTGAAATGGGACGATGAGAAGGAAGAGACGATGTATAACGGGGCAGAAGACTCGTTTTATAGTACAACCGATGTGAGCTCGCCACCGTTCGTTAGGCAAGAATGAATCGAATTGGAAGTATGTTGAAACCGTGTCGATCGTTGTAGATAATGAATAAGATTATTATGATTTTAATTTGGATTTTTACTGAGCTTAGTGAATGTGTTTTTATGCACTTGGGAGTTTAATTATTTGATCCAAGTGTGGTAATATAAGTTGATATGAGAAGGATCAGGATCCAGTTTTTGAAATGTAATGAATTCCATAAGGTTTACTTTTTATGTTTGTTGGTGATGTTTAGGAATTGTTGAATGTATTCTTGCAGAGGTGGTTGAAGAAGACATAACTAACTGTACTAGTAAACTGCAACTGTAAGATGCAAAGGCTGTTTTTTTAGCACTATAAATACTTGCACATATTTTTAAATAAACACACCATTTTCTTTTCCATTTTATCTATATATACAACACATAGATTATCACACAAAAATCAATGTCTTGACCAAATTGCAACTTCTTCAACCAAATTTTATAATGGTCCCGTTTTGCTATTATGTAATTGAAATATATATCTAATTTTAAAAACTATGGTGTTGGAAGAAGATCGATAACTTATTGAAAGCAAGAAAAATCTTATTTAAAAACTATATAAACGTCATTATATTATTGTGTTATATTAGTTACATCCCATTTTTTTTATTGTTGTGTTTTTATTAATTAATACCTCGTTTTTTAATTCTTGATGTAGTTTTATAGTACTAGTCTAGATGTTCGTGTAAAATACATAAAAAATTATGTTAATTATAAGTATATTAAATTTTAAAATTCTCTAATTAAAAGGATGAAAGTTAATATATTTTAGAGTTAATTACATTTTTGGCCCCTGTGGTTTACCTAATGTAACATCGTGTTTCACGAGCTCAAAATTAGCGTAAATTAAAATTTTTTAAACTATATTTACACAAAGGGTTAAAGTTGGTTAAGACAAACAGACTTTTCCCAATGTTCTAATATGGCACATTAACTTTTTTTTTACACATATGGCCATTTAACTTACCAAAACCGTGTCGATATGGCCAAAACGCGACCTGCAACCTGCCAAGTCAGTTTCAGCCCGTTTTTTGCGATTTTTGGGTCGATTTTTGGTCTTTTTTTGTGATTTTTTTGTAGAATCTTGTAATTTATCATTATACCTTTCAAATGACACCTAATTCATGAATTTTCGTCAAGTATTGAGAGAGAATTTCGAGCTCAAAGTCTCGTTTTTTTTGGGTTTTTTTTCTTCCGAAAACAGGGCAGAAAAAAGATTGTTTTTGCTCGATTCTTGATCGTTTTACGTCATTCTTTTTATAGATTGTCGTAGATAATCTTTTTACCTTTCAATGGACACTAAATTCATGAAAAACCATCAAGTGTAGGCCAAGTTATTGCTAATTAAAGTCGGTAAATACCAATTTGACACCCTTACGATATTTCGATGAATTGACACATTTTAAACTCGTTTTTATTCGTTTTTTTTTGTACTACTTGATAGACAACTCGATTACATTTCCATAGAGTCAAGAATCATTGATTTTCGTTAAGTGTACAAGGAGAATTTTGGCTTCAAAGTTTGTATTCGAAGTGAAGGAAATTGGGGAAGAAGGTGACCTGCTATTGCAGGTCAAAATCACCAAAATGGCTATAATAACAGGTTTCTTACAAGTTAAATGGCCATATGTGTAAAAAAAAGTTAATGTGCCATATCGGAACATGGGGGAAAACGTCTTTGTCTTTAGTGACTTTAACCCTTACACAAAAAGTTTGCAGCGGAACAAACCACTGATTACATATTAAGTATCGTTTATCAACTTGGTGATCAAGAACAACGAATCAAGCCAAGTCCCAAAAATAAGCCAGTGTTACCACTATGCACCGACCATCGTCACAATTATCAGAGTTAACTACAAGTGTTCCAAAAGACACGTACATAATAATACTACCCACAGCAACCCGCCACGCCAGGCCATCTGATCACTAACCTGCGAAAAGGGAATTATCACGAAATATTAGCTACACTAGCTAGTGAGTGAAGGGTTTTGAACCTGACCAAACAACCTTGTGACTCAAACTAGTCAAACCTGGGTTTGATTCTACTGGTTCAATCCTAAAAGCGGAACTGGATTGAACACAACCCTCTAAACCCCAAAAAGGGTTAGGATCTTAAAACTTACATGATCAACATAGTTTCTTGCAAAACAATCCATAGAAAAGGTTACAAGATTATACCTGAACAAAAACTTTAGGATTGCTAAAGATAGTCCACCACTACTGCACCTCCGATTGAACTGGCTGCTAGATCGCTCCTGGATCACCAAATCCCAATACTCAAAGACTTGAGTATGTGTGTGTGTGCGTCGACCATGAAGTCGCAAACACCCTTGGTGTAACACCACAATTTCAACCCCAATTTTTTTTTTAAATTACTAATAATTATAATAATATTAAACTCCTAGAAATTTAAATAACTCAAAATGAAATTAATAAAGATCCAAATAAATACTACGTACCACATACGAAACTCTGAGTACTACCAGACCCAGATTTGTGATGTTACAAATCCACCCCCCTTAAAGAAGATTCCGTCCTCGGAATCTGATCGCCCTCAAATAAGTTAGGATAGCGGGATCTCATTTCATCTTCTCTTTCCCAAGTCAAGTTAGATCCAAGACTATGCTTCCATTTAACAAGCACCAACGGAATATTCTTCTTTCGAGTCTTTTTAGACGATCTGTCGAGGATCTCAACGGGTTCTTCTACCAACTTTTGTGACGAATCCACACGTAATTCTTGGAGAGGAAGAATCTGCTCATCTTCAACTTTACATTTCCTCAAATAACAAACATTAAAAGTGTTATGGATACCCGCTAATTCTTGTGGTAAGTCAAGAACCACTGTCTGTTCATTCACAATCTGACTGATTCTGAACGGCCCAATGTATCGCGGAGCAAGTTTACCACGCTTACCAAATCGAATGACACCCTTCCACGGTGAAACTTTCAAGTAAACCATATCATCAACCTGAAAAGTCACTGGACGTCTTTTTGGTTCCGCATATTTCTTCTGTCTATCCCTGGCCGCCTGTAGTTTTTCTCGGGCAATCTTGACCTTGTCTGCTATTATCTGCACAATTTCTGGACCTGCAAACTGTTTCTCCCCGGATTCCAACCAACAAGTAGGGGTACGGCATTTCCTACCATAGAGCATCTCATAAGGAGGCATCCCGATACTGGAATGGTAAGAGTTATTATACGCAAACTCTATCAGAGGAAGATGAGAATCCCAAGAACCACCAAACTCTAACACGCACGCACGTAACATATCCTCTAAAGTCTGTATAGTACGCTCGGATTGACCGTCAGTTTGGAGATGATAGGCAGTGCTGAGATTAACCCGAGTCCCTAATTGTTGCTGTAGAGTCTACCAAAAGCGAGAAATAAACCTGGAATCACGATCAGATACAATAGATAACGGAATCCCATGTCTCGATACGATCTCATTAATATATAAGGATGCCAATTTCGTTAAAGGTGCCGTCTCACTAGTCGCCAAAAAGTGGGCGCTTTTTGTCAAGCGATCTACTATAACCCACACCATGTCGTTTCCCCATTGTGTTCTTGGCAGTTTTGTCACAAAATCCATTGTTATACGTTCCCATTTCCATGCTGGAATATCCAACTGCTGTAGAGTGCCGTAAGGTTTTTAGTGTTCAGCTTTAACCTGAGCACAAATGTGACAAGACTCCACATATTTTGCAATATCCACTTTCATAGTAGGCCACCAATACAGCGGTTTCAAATCCTGATACATCTTCGTACTGCCTGGGTGAACCGACATTCTGGATTTGTGTGCTTCTGACATAATTAATTCCCTTAAGTTCCCAATGACGAGGACCCAAATACGAGACTGAAATGTCTTTAATCCTCGAGAATCTTCTGACAACTGATTTTTTAATTTTAACATTGTTTCTGATTTCAAATTTTCATCTAGCCAACGCCGTTGACGCATGTTCAATTCTTTCTGAGTAAATACATACTGAAGACTCTTATGATCTGAATAGATTACACATCGGGTCCCGTACAAGTAATGCCGCCATAATTTCAAAGCAAAAACAACGGCTGCAAGCTCCATATCATGAATAGGATAATTCCTCTCATGTGGTTTCAGCTGTCTGGAGGCATAAGCAATAACACGGTCTCTCTGCATAAGAACACATCCAAGACCTGCGAGTGAAGCATCACAATAAACAACAAAATCATCAGAACCCTCAGGTAGGGCTAATACCGGAGCCTCACATAATAACTGCTTCAACTTTTGAAATGCTGAGTTCTGAGAATCAGTCCATTGAAACGGAACATCTTTTCTGGTCAACTTAGTCAGTGGCCCTGCAATTTTAGAAAAATCCCGAATAAACCGTCTATAATACCCGGCAAGACCCAGAAAGCTCTTTATCTCTGAAGGAGACTTTGGCACACCCCAATTCATAACGGCCTCAACCTTTGCAGGATCAACCTTAACACCTTCGGAGCATATGACATGACCCAAGAAGTGAACTTCCCGTAACCAAAATTCACATTTGGAATATTTAGCATAGAGTTGTTCACGTTTCAGAGTTTCTAATACTTGTCTCAAATGATCAACATGTTCAGATTCAGTCTTAGAATATATCAAAATATCATCAATAAAGACGATTACAAACTTATCCAGAAAAGGACGACATACCCGGTTCATAAGATCCATAAAAATAGATAGGGCATTCGTCAGACCAAAAGGCATAACAAGAAATTCATAGTGGCCATATCTGGTTCTGAAAGCTGTTTTGGGAACATCCTCCTCACATACCCGTACCTGGTGATAGCCGGATCGCAAATCAATCTTAGAAAAATAAGAGGCACCCTGTAACTGATCAAACAGGTCGTCGATACGCGGCAGAGGGTATTTGTTCTTCACTGTTCTTTTATTCAATTCTCTGTAATCAATACACATTCTGAATGTGCCATCTTTCTTTTTCACAAATAACACCGGGGCACCCCACGGTGAAGAACTGGGTCGGATAAATCCCTTATCAAGTAATTCCTGTATCTGAGTCATCATTTCTCGAACTTCTGAAGGAGCTAACCTGTAGGGTGATTTTGCGACTGGATTGGCTCCAGGAATCAGATCAATCATGTATTCAACTTCACGGATAGGCAGTAATCCAGGTAACTCATCAGGAAACACCTCCGGGTATTCCGAAACCACCCGGATATCTGTAAGTGTCTTTTTCTCCTTTCTCGCGTCAATTACATTTACTAGAAAAGAATCACACCCTTTGGCCAGAGATTTTCTAGCCTTCATAGACGAAATAATAAGAAGATCTGAACCACGCCTCTGCCCGCGAGCCACTACGTGCGACCCGTCAGACAAAGGAATTTCAATTATCTTTTTACTACAGGAAATTTTAGCATTAACAAAATTTAACCAATCCATTCCAATAACTGCATCAAAGCCTGATATAGGCATTAAAAGAAAATACACCGGAAAACGAGCACCATCAATTTCAATAAAAATTCCAGTCACAGATGTTGTAACCGGAACAGATTTACCATCCGCCACTTCCACTTCCAATGGAGTGGATAACACAGAAACAGGTAGTTTCATATTATCACAGAATCTCATAGAAAGAAAGGAGCGATTAGCCCCTGAATCAAATAAGACACATGCAGGTGCAAAATTTATAAAGAAAGTACCAACAATAACATCACCTGCAGTCTGAGCATCATCAACTGTCATCTGGAAGGCACGTGTCTCGGCACGAGGGGGTTCCTTCCTCTTCTGACCAGAACCAGAACTAGAAGCACCAGTCAATCGATCCTGTTGGTTTTCTGGACACTCATGATACATATGCCCCTCTTTCTGACACTTAAAAAAAACTTTATTCTTCTTTGTACATTCATTAAACAAATGACCTCGCAACCCGCATTTGGTACAGCGCTGTGTCTGTTTGGTGCAGTGCCCATCATGAGAACTCTTACATTTATCACACCATAAAGACCGAAATCGTGCTCTAGCTGCTGACTGAGGTTGGGTACCTGATCCACTAGCTCCCTTTTTCTTGAATTTAGAGTTAAACCTGAATGTATCTTCTTTCTTAGCAGGCTCTGATTTCTTTGTCTCTAATTGGGCTTCTTTCAGATCACTTTCAAAAGATCTAGCAAACTCATACGCTTGTTCCACAGTAGTAGCCATCCTCACATTGTGTCTGAAATTTGGAGGTAATCCTTTCACATAATACTTGATTTTATCTTGTTCAGTAGGTACCCAAACATTTGCAAATTGCAACTTATCCATGAATTCGGTATTGTACTCTTCCACAGATCGGCTTCCTTTGCTGATATTCATAAACTCATGTTTCAGACGATCTAAATTAAAGGAAGTCAAGTACTTATCTTTGATTCTGTTCTCAAACTGCTCCCAATTCATTGAGTCAACCGCTGTCTTTCCCAAAGTAGCTTTAAGAGTTTTCCACCAAGAAAAAGCCCGACCTTTGAGACATCCAATTGCAAAAGTAACTCTTTCACGAGGATCCACATTACATGCATCAAATACGTGATCAATTTCCTGTAGCCAATCCATCAGAACATTAGGATCTTCACTTCCTTCAAATTTAGGAGGTCTGGCATTGTTAAAGTCTTTATATATGGCATATTTCTTTTTCTCTATAGGAGCTCCTGCAGGATGTAATGCCCATAATTGTTCCAACTCTGTCTCAATCTGTTGTACATAAGCTTCCCTCTGAACTGTATAGTCATCCAGATTTTGCCGAGGAGAAGGTGGTTGATTGGCAGGCTCTCGGTTCAGGTCAATATCCTGTAATCTAGGCATTTAAAAATACACAATAACACAATTGATATAGGGGTTAGTGTTATATGCATTAACACATGAACATAATATAAAAGCTTACATCAAACAAACCAAACCTTGCTGCTGGGATACTTCACGTATTTGAGCCCGGGTTTGAGACTGAACACTACTAAAAATGTTCAGTTCCCTCAAACCAGAGCTCTGATACCAAATTGTAACACCACAATTTCAACCCCAATTTTTTTTTTAAATTACTAATAATTATAATAATATTAAACTCCTAGAAATTTAAATAACTCAAAATGAAATTAATAAAGATCCAAATAAATACTACGTACCACATACGAAACTCTGAGTACTACCAGACCCAGATTTGGGATGCTACACTTGGTGTTTTGCTTGTTTCGATTCGACGAGAGAGAGGAGAGAGCCGAGAGAGAGTGATGCGACGAGAGAGAGGAGATGAGATGGTGGCTAGGTTTTCTTTCTTAATCCCTTGTGTCTCATATATCTTAATCCTTACGCCTTAAGGATATATATAAGGATTAGATGGACCTAAGCCCGTTTAATTAAAAGCCCACTGGTTTTAATTAAACTTTCAATCTCTTCACTTTGACCCCCTGGACTTTACTAGTTAATTAATTAACTATTAATTAACTGGTCCGTTAAATATTAAAACTTAATATTTAATTTCCTTTAAATAATAAATAACTATTTATTATTTAATCATCTTCTAATAATTAATCCAAACTGGATAATTATCTATATCTCTCTAATAATTAATACTACTGATTAATTATTCGTTTATCTCTTTAATTAATCTAACTGATTAATTATCTCCTTTTTCTCTTTAATAATTAATCTAACTGATTAATTATTTCCACACAGATTATGGTGAAATTCAACTGTTCTGAATTGGGTGTGTAGCAGTGTGACCCTTTAATCTCTTATAACATTGGATACAATATGCCCGTTAATTATCTCTGCACATAATCCAACAGTGAGTACAGATATCACAAAAGCACCAATAAGCATGCTATCACGTCACAAAAATGGCACACAATGCTAAGCTATCACGTAGCGGTGTGCCGACATGTCAGCGGGATCATATCTTGCGAGGTAGCTAGCCTGGCTCAACGATCCAAGCTGGGGAATCAGTCACAACCAACCGCATCGGTGGGGGAGCGAAGAGCAGCCCACCATCACGTTTGAGCCACTAGGACTCCGTTTGGATCTGATCATAGACCAAGATCCTCACTGTATGTCGAGGAACGGCGGCCTGCAGAACCTTTAACCCGGAAAACCCATCGAGTACCGTTGATCCCGAAAATCACTCAAGGATCCATCCGCGTTAGCAAACTGACCTCAACCCATGAATCTGTCCGGACAGGAATCATAAACACGTTTGACCCATAGGGTCCATAGTACGCATGCGTATCACATATCACAATTCATATCACAGGGTATCACTTATAACACTATGTCACTGTATCACTATATCACTATACCTCGCGCGTTCACATACATACACATGGCACGTATCACAGGCACACAATAGCCCTACTTACCGAGTCTCATGGGAAACCGGTACTCACCTCGAAATCACAGGAGACAGATATGGATCCGGGAATCCCAAGAACACATGGAGTCGTCCGAATCACCTAACACATTAGGTTCAGGCTTGGTTATCACATACACGTAGCACACATAGGTTAAAACACAAGTTACACAAATTGTTAGCACTTGACAGGCTTCTACGGCCACAGAGAACATGTCCTACGGCCGCAGGACACATGCTAAACCCTTCCTGCGGCCGTAGGATCAAGTACCTACGCCCGCAGAGGTTCTTTCCAATGAATCATGCACTACGGCCGTAGTAGCTGTTCTTTGGTGACCTATGACCGTAAGTTATGTACCTACGCCCATAGACCTTGTCTCATCGTCCGTAGACGGTAATCCACACAAAACACATCCTACGGCCGCAGAAACCCTGCCTACGGCCGCGGTAGACTCATAATGCCTCCTACGGCCGTAGGACTTATCTCCTACGCCCGTAGGAAGGTCACGAACAGCAGACCTTCGTCCCTGTTTCGACACAGCTTCTGTAATACGCGATTTTGACACCAAAAACACGATTGAAACCAGATTCAATCGTTTGTACACATCAATTAACACCCTTTGACACTTAACACATTTAACACAACAAATAACACAAACACACACCAAAACACCATCAAAATGGTGTTTCATCTCCAAGAACACAACTTAGGTTTTTCACAATAAAATACTTACTTTGAATGAAGGAGATGACACAAAGAACAGATTCAATCACTTGATTCAGCTGCCCAAATCACAACCCACCAATTTCTCCTTTTGATTTCTTGTAAAGCTTTGAGAGTAAGTGTGTGTGTGTTTACGTGAGTTTGTGTGTGTGTATTGTGTGTTCTTTGGTTTGACCCAGGGGATAAGGCAAAGAAGCCGACCTTGGGGTTTATTATTAAAACACGGGGTATTTTGTTCCCCTTTCCAACTTATAACTTAACACACGCCATCCCGTTTTACCTAACGGGGATATCTACGGAATCATTACGCGAAACCACATAACACGACATCACTTTTAAACACGTTTGACACATTTCACATAATCACATTAATTAACACAATACACGTTAGTCACATAAAACACTTTAATTAAATTTCACATAAAGTCACAGTACAAGTACCAAAGCACATGGTACAACACTACACTACTAGGCCTTTTTACAGGGTATTACACCTAAAATTACGGAATTGGTCCCTGGGTCATAATTTTTACGGGTTTGGTCCCTCCCGACCCGTTTTGCTTGCATTTTCGGTCCCTCCTCAATTTGAAAAGACCAAAGTACCCCTTTCCCATTTATTTTTTTCATTTTCTTTAATTATTAACTAATTTAAATAATATATTAATATTAAATATTTTTTTAAAAAATAAAAAAAAGTTATCTCTCTCTATCTGAAATCTAACCCATAACCCTTCTCTCTTTCCACCTCTCTCTCTCTCTCTCTCTCTCCACCCCTATCTCTCCCTCTACTGTTCATCCAACCAAAGATCACCACCACATCTAGCGATGCCGTCACCCACCAACCACCGATGCCATCACCACCACCACCTCCACCGACACGATCACCAACCACAGTCGGTATCCTCATAGGGTTTAAACGAGTTTAGAACTACCAGCTCCTTCTAGAACCACCACCATAGCCACCATCATACTCAACCACCATCACCGTAACCTTCATCTTCACCCACCGCCTTCATATTCTATCACCATCACCGCCACGTTCATCTTCTTCAACCACCGCCACAAATTGAACACCAAATCAAATTGTAGAACAAAATCAACAAATCTGGAAACCCACCATAGACCCTAATTGAAGAATTTCAAACCATAATCGGTTCAGAGTTTTGAACAATTAGGGCTTTGAAGTCGAAGCCCTAAATCGATCTATTCAAAGTTTCAAACACAAAAACGAAACAAATTGAGACCCTGTAGATATGAACTGAGATCATACAGATCTGAAGCGAGGGGGTGGCGGCGGAGTTTGTGGTTCTGGTGTTGACAGATGAGAACTCGAGAAGCAAAATGAGACCCTACAGATCTGGAAATCACCATGATTCTTAGTTGAGAGATAATGAGTTGCTGGTTGCTTTAATTGGCGGCGGCGATCTTGTTTGCGTCCGACGAGTACTTGAGAAGCAAGGTGTAGGGGTGGTGGCGGCGGCATTTGTGGTGGTGTTGATGACTGGGAGCGAGAAAGACGAGGTTTTGAGGTGGAGGCCACCGGCGTTAGAGGTGACGGTGGTTGGTGGGTCATGGCGTCGGTGGAGGTAGGGTTCGTGGAGGTAGTGGTGTTGGCGGTGGAGGTGGCGGTGGTGCTGGAGGCGGCGGTGGAGGTGGTGGTGTTGGTGGGTTGGATGAAGAGAGAGAGAGAGAGAAGAGGTAGATAGAGGTACAGATTAGAGAGAGAGGAGTGGAGAGAGAGAGAGATGAGTTATGAGTTAGATTACAGAGAGAGATAACCTTTATTTTTTTATTTTTTAAAAAAGATTTTATATTAAAATTATATTTAAATTAGTTAATTATTGAAGATAATGAAAAAATAAATAGAAAAGGGGTAATTTGGTCTTTTCAAATTGAGGAGGGACGAAATATGCAAGTAAAACGGGTCGGGAGGGACCAAACCCGTAAAAATTACGACCCAGGGACCAATTTCGTAGTTTTAGGTAAACCACAGGGATCAAAAATGTAATTAACTCTATATTTTAATACTAAAAGATAGTTTAATGATTTGTTGGATTAAATTAATGACTGATTTACAAAATAAACAAGATTTCAGAAACACAAATTCGGACAAATTTTGTCTTAATCCTGTAAAATGCAAATCCTGCGAAATACAAATTCTTTGATAGAATATAAATCTTATAAAAAAGTCTGGAAACCAAACGCCCCCGACGGTTTAGTTCCATCTTCAATTGTTAAGGAAAGGGATTTAGAGACCTTAAAGAAGCTTCCAAGTATGATTCAAGCCATTTTGCCTAAATGGAAAAGGTGTAAGTATCCAACAACACCATTTTAACCATGAGAAGGGACCATATTCAGAATCTTTAAAATGAAAGTGTAGGTAAATGCATCCTCTTGCAGCTTCTCAAACCTGAATTTATCACCAACAAAACATTAAAATTTGGTATAGCAATTGAAATGGAACATTATGATGCATAACAAGCGTAAACGAGAATCGTAAAGAGAGAATAAGTGATCTACAACGTTATTAAAGTTGACAAAATGGACACACGGGGCGAGTTGGGTAACGGGTCCAAAACACACAAGTTTTTAGTATGGGTGGAAACTCGAAACAGATTGGATTGACCTGCAAATTTTTTTCATTCATAATTTTAAAGACAATCTATGCTTTGAATATGATTAAGAAAAGCAATAATAATTCAAATTCTTGAATAAAGTAATTTATGCCACTCATTAAGAACTACTTTTGACCCATACAATTAATCTCTAATAACTTTTATCTATAATCTAGATTTAAACAAAATCAAAAGTAAATTGGTCGGTTTGTTCGAGTATCGGTGTGATCGATCTTTTTGGATAGAAAGTAAAAAAAAAGTAATTATTTGACTACATCTTACAGCCGACTGAACCCAAAATTTTCTAACGGATAACCGAACCGTAATTAATATGGTAACCCAATAACCGAATTACCCGACCCGAATTAACTGAATTGCCATTAACATTAGTATATAAACTTTTTACTAATTTGCATGCGCACTTGGCTCTCAAGGCAAATCCATAACAATAATCTCTAATTTCCAGTTTCTTTACTATTCACATTCAATTTTTATACATGGACATACATTTATGCTACTAAAGATGGTTAAATAATATTGAAATATTTACCTTCCTGACTTTGAGAAGTGGCCTGCTCCCATCTCACATTTAAACAACAAGACATTCTCATCTGTCTTCATCTCTCTCAATTTAGCAACAAACTTAGCCGGTTCAGAATAAAGTACGCGTGGATCTAAAAGAACATGTAAACGCTTCAGTTAAGCAATCTAAATCTAAAACTACTGGATTAGAAGATAAAAAGTAAACCACATTAATATGAGGAAACTTAAATGTAATTTTAAAAGTTTAATAAGCCAGCCTACCATTTAATCCAGCAGTAACAAGTATTGCTGGATAATTCTGAGCCTTTACCTGTTAGAGAAATGAAAACAATCAGAGATTAAACCTCAATTTGATAAACTATCAGATTTTGTTATCATCATTGCCATTAAAATTCTCATGATAATTGGATAGAAACTGAAGAAGTGTAGTTAGCACTCACATTATCAACTGGTGAATATGATTTCATGTAAAAGTAGAAGTCTTTTTTACGAGGATCACCCCATTCCTGCAATAAAAGAAGTCAGCCACAAGACATTGGCTTAAAACACTATGATTATTTACTATCTCAAGGTAATGGCACGGATCCTATGTGTGTGAACATGCATAGCTTTATTTTATTTTTAAATTTTTTTTCTTTTTTTGTAATTTCAGATGTAATTATTTACCTCCCATTCTGCTGTTGTTAGAGGAATTGATGGATCAAGCATTGTAGTCACGACATCTACGAAAGGTACACCAGCTACAGCTGCCTTAAATAAATCAGGTCGCATGTTTACAACAGAACCAATAAGCAAACCCCCTGCACTTCTTCCATTGATGCAGAGTTTTTCTTTTGTACAATATTTCTTCTCTATAAGATACTCAGCACAGTCGATAAAATCTGTAAAAGTATTCTTTTTTTGGAGGTATTTCCCATTTTCATACCATTTCCTCCCCATTTCTCCACCACCACGTATATGGGCAACTGCAAATGTAAATCCACGGTCCAACAAAGACAACCTTGATGCTTTGAAACTAGGATCCACACATACCTGCATGACAGATGAAAATTGCATCATTGACAGCGGTAAAACTTCAAACGTGAATATATCACAACTAAAAAAGACAAAGTAGACATGTAGAACGGCATTAACTAAAATGGCCATCTGTCTCCATATGGCAACACATAGATGATAATGTAGTATTACACAACAAACTTCATTGACTATTAATTTTTGTGTGGGTGACCACAATTATTTATACTTACTTTTTTGTTCCAAATAAGAAAAAAAGCAAATACTACTGGGGTAAGCCTTTGAGCAATGTTAGAATTTCTCCACCATCACAACTTAAAAAATGTTGCATTTAAAGTGGCAATTTCGATCCACTATATTATGAGTGGGTTGATTTGAGTTATGATTCATTTTCTAATATGTCAAACGAACAAAATAAAAACAGCTTAAAAGAATTATATCCAATGAATTGAACGTTGCCCAAAGTGTATTTTCATTGCATAAAACCTCCTAAATCCTAAACACTTTATTCACACATTTATCTATTATTAAAAGAATATGATACTAATAGTTGTAATTGACACACTAAGAATGCGTTAGTTCTATGTTTTAAAAGGTGCGACAAGGCAATGTGCCTGTGAGATCCTCTTTTTTTGCAAGGCAAGGGATTCATGTACGCGAGGCGCTCTTTTTTTTTTTCACGACACTTCAAAATTACTTTTAAACCATGCTTCATACACAAAACAACTTAACAATTCATTTAACAAGAGAAAACGCCAACGTATATATCATATTATATCACTAAAAAATATAAATACAATGATAACAACAAATACTCTGCATGTCATCATCAAAAAACAGAACACCTAAAACTCGATCATCCTTGTCATCAGCATCAATCCCAAGTACCTCATCTCCATTATCTCCGAAAAGTCCATTATCCTCTTCTACCTCTTTCATCGATCAAATTAACTCCATGAGATGGTCCTCTATGGATGGAGGTTTGAGCACACCCTTTCCATTATCTTTTAATGAACCTAGTGTACATAATCTAGTACAGTAACAAGATTGAGAGGCCAAGAAGCATTATCATCACCACACCATGTCATCTTCCTCGCCGTTTTCATCATCCATATGCCCACTTAACCACTTATTACTTTCATCATTTTCTTTAACCAGAATAGATCTTTGATATCTTCATTTCAAGGCACAATTAAATTTGACATAAACCATGTCATTTAATCAACTTTACCAATGTGTTCCTCTTTTTGAATGAAGTCATTGAAAGACACTTCAACCTCTCACAATCCATAGCACTACAAGTTAGGCTAAGAGCCGGATTGCAAATTTTTGTAACTATGGGACCGAGACTCGATATGCAATCCACCAAGTTGCAGCTAGCATAAAAACAAATGTATATATATAGGAAAAAGTTCAAACGAGAACTGTTTTTTTATATGATCTTGTCCCACATCGGTATTTGTTTACTTTGTTTACCCTATTGATAGATTATTTGTAGGAGATGCTAGGGCCATTTTTAAGGGTGGAGAAATTGGTATTAGAATTAGGGTTTAGGAGAGCTCCTACCTCTCGAAAGTAGGTTAAGGAGAGACGAGTGCCTCTCGAAAGCACGCCGATTACTGTATCCGTTTTGTTTTATTAATATATCAATTTGGTTCGTATCATTTTTCGTACGAAAACTGCGAGAACTATTTTTAACGCCATTAATGACTCATGAATAGGGGTATTTTGGTAATTTATATATTTACCCAACCGTAAATTGCATCCGGGTGAGCCATCATTAATTTGTGAAGCTTGATTTTCCCCAAATAACCCTCATTATTGCATTATTAAAGAGCCATTGATAAGTCACTAATGAAGCATTAATGAGCCGCCAATTATGAGAATGTTCAAATCATAGAAATCTTCATAGGCCTGCAATGACTCAATTTGCAACATCATTGGTTACTCTTGCGCATTAGCATAAGCATAAGAACACTCGAGTAACATGATCACATCTCAAGAGTTGTATGATGGCTAGTAGTCAGAAGATGCAGCGCGGAAGAGATTAGCATCCATTAATCTGCAAGCAATATTTTGCCATTCTGGAGAAACGTTGTAAATGTTTTGAAGTTGACAAGACCTCATGTTAAGGTTCTTAGAACGGTTGATGGTGACAATGGGTATATCTCTGAGTCCATGGATATGGCTAAAGAGACTATTGTCGCTAGTTTCTTATACAAGGAAGAACAATATAAGAAAGCATATAAGTATATCAATACAAAGTGGGATAGCCAACTCGGAAAATCCATAACCCGTTGCATGCAACCGAACTTTCTAAAATCTAGACATGTATTACAATAAATTGGAGCATGCAATGTGTGAGGTTGTGAACGATTTATATAGTTGCATTTAAAGGTTGGTAGTACATCTGATTTGAGCACCGAAGACAAGACAGGTAAACAACTAGATTTATATTAAAATGCCAAAAGGTCTTTTCGTGATCTGATGGTGTAAGTTTGTGGGGTTCCAACTCAAAACCAATTGGTTATGAGAGGAGTAGCCCAGGACTCTTATAAGCTCATTACAAAGTCACTCTCCGTCCTATGTGGGACATTGCTCAACACGCCCCCTCACGTGTGGCGTTCTTTTTTTTCTCGCGCCTAACACGTGGATACTTATGGGTTACGTGGAGTGGGTGAACCTTGCTCTGATACCATGTAAGTTTGTGGGGTTCCAACTCAAAACCAATTGGTTATGAGAGGAGTAGCCCAGGACTCTTACAAGCTCATTACAAAGTAACTCTCCGTCCTATGTGGGACATTGCTCAACAGATGGCTGTAAGACAAAGGAAGAAAAGAGCTCCAAGTAATCCATCATAGATATACCGTACAACATTACATTTGGATTTGTTTTTTATGGTAAAAGCGGATTCGTTGTTTGCAATATGACGCTTAGCTTGTAGTGCTACCAGTTGTGCCATGAACCTAAGCATCTTTCAACAGCTTCATTAAAAAAAATGAAATAACTTGGCACGACGTGGATTAAATGACATGGTGTATGTCAAATTTAATCGTGCTTCGCAATGAAGATACCAAAGAAAGGACACTCATGGATCATGTTCTTTTGAAAGATATTGATGAAAGTAACGAGTGGTTGATGGGTCATAACTTATATGGATGATGAGGAAGATGACTTTGTGTTTAATGAAGATGACTTAACATGATCTAGCGTTGATGAAGCATCCGGGGTATCTCAATCTAGTTAGTCTACTAAATAAGGTACACGTGGTTCAGATAAAGGAATGGGTGCATGTGGAAACATTTTCGTATCTTTTAAAACATTAAATTTTAAGCCTATTTAATAGTAATAACCAAATCCTCAGCCACGACCATTCCTCAAAATGTCATAATGGATGTCTAAAAAGCGGAAAATGCATGTAGGTTTAACATTTGGCATTTAATTTTACACAGAAAATATATAAACGCAATTAGCGAAGGAAAAACATTTGCATTAGAAGTTGTGCACTAGACAAAAAAATACTAATTTGCGACATTGCCTCGTAGATAAAGAAAAATAAGGTAACACATCAATTAATACATACAGTTGTGAGAAAACCATATAATATGCAAGTAAAAGCCAGCAAATGTATTACCTCATATGATCCATAGCCATAAAGCAACATCGGATCAGAACCATCAAGCTTCACTAGATCCTTCCGATAAACAATTGATATAGGAACATGAGTGCCATCCTGAGCAATTGCCCACTCTCGTTTTGTTACATAGTTCGAGGAATCAAAACCACCAAGCACCTGATTCCATCAAAGGATGTTCATTAGACCTATAATTCTGAAATGTTAACCAGAATTCCATGGTAATAAAATTTCTCACAGGCCAAAAAAGAAGAAAAACTAAACTAGATTGGATAACATCAATAAAATGTAACTCACTGTTTCAATTTTCTTCAGAACAGAAACTCCTGTATTCATATCATAGTCGTATGTAGAAGGGGGTGTTCTCAAAGAGCTATAATAAAATCGCAATATACTTGAAGAAAACTGCGACTCTGCTGGATCCACTGAATAAACAGGATCAATGAAATCAACCGCTCGACCACCTTGGAGACTTTGAAGAGGTTCGCCAACAGCTGGAAGTGAGTAAAAAGTCACCCGAGGAAGACCCTCTTCACGCTCATAAACGACAAGGTGATCAGTAAAAAGTTGTACATCCTGTATCTTTACACTGGAAAAAGGAAAACCAAGAAATGACTAACACACAAACACAGAAGAAAGGGGGAAAAGAGTATGAGATCAATTGACGATAAATAGAATAACCGGAAAGACTCTCAAGGGCAGCGTACACTAACTAACGATCACTTATAAGTAAATGTTTTATCAGGTGACATGTAGAGCAGGTTGCTTGTTATGCTTACAAGTTTACATGTTTACATAATAATATAGAGCAGGAGCAGCTGCATAGTTATTCGCATTTGTTGAAAATCTCGAAAAAGAACTTTTGATGAATTGTTCTCATACTTGCAAAAATTTCTTTATTTGCACCATTGACTAGTGGACTATCTCAGCGATCCTCAGTGTATTCATCTAGTGATTATGCCAATGATGAAAGTAATATGTTTTGTCTCAAGAAAGTTTCACCGTGTCTTAGACAAAACAAGTGCATGAAATGTAAGTATAATAAGTCAACATGAAATAATAATCATTCTTATCAACACAAAAGATTAGAGTGGAAAATGAGTGGGTCGGGTAAAGGGTGAAAAAAGATCATTGTTGTACAGGTCAGAATGGGCCCAGCCAAATCAAGTTGACCCAAAACATTTTTCAACTAAGTTTCTATTTATAAATATCTGATGCCCTAAACATAATTACGATAATAATCAAACTATTCTCAGAATGAAGTGATTCAGTAGGTTGTATGTATTTTACAATAATAATGTAACGCTAATAAGTTGTGTTGTAAATAATTTTATTTGATCCTGTTTCACTTTGAAATAAACTTTTTCATCAAACATTTTGATAATGAATATTGCAAAAGTAAAGTTTCAAGTTCAGTTGTACCTTTCTCTGTGAGGAAGAAGAATTGTAGTTGCATTTACATCATCAAGCGGGCAGGCTAGTAGTTCTGAATTAAAAGTCACGTCACTCCTCCTTTTAATGAAAAAATGATTCCCACGATGGCTAACTGAAGTATCAATGCCCTCTAACCGAGGTGTTAAAACCATAAGACCGTTCTCAGGCTTTGATATATCCAAATAGAAGATAGACCTGGTAGTTTTACTTTCTGATCCAACAAACAGATATTTTTTGCTCTCAGAAGCTTCAAGATCAATAGAAAACATATCATCCTTTTCATGATAAAGACATGAATCAGTAGATTGATTTGTACCCAACTTATGAAACCAGACCTGTAAACACCAAAATATTATCCCAGAAAAATCAAATGTAAGGTAACTAGATTAGTGATATATTAGCGAAAAGTGAAACAAAATTTGTAACTGTAATGAATCCCTTTAAACATGCCAAATTCACAACTTTGTTTCTGCTTTGATATGAATGAATTGACTCAATTTCCTAGCTTAGCTTTATTCTAGTTTCCTTTTGTAGTATAGTTTCTTATTACAAAGGTCATTACGTTAAGAGAACTACAACAGAACATAAATTCCCAGATATGTACATAACAACAAGAGTTAATTACACATTTCATCTTTGTGGTTTGCCCCTAACTTCACTTAATTGTCCGCGTTAACTTCATTAAATACACTGACAGTCCCTATTTTTGAAACTTGATCCAAATTAGTCCCTTTTCGGTTAGTTTTTGTAAAATCACTTTATTAACGATTTACCCTAATGGTCCCTTGTGTATGTTATTTTTGAAACTTGATCCAAATTAGTCCCTTTTCGGTTAGTTTTTGTAAAATCACTTTATTAACGATTTACCCTAATGGTCCCTTGTGTATGTGTGTCATTAGATATCCTTTATTCCCCATCTCTGGCAACAACTTCAACGGCCGCTATCAGACTCCCCCCCCCCCCCCGTCTTCCCCACCATCATCAGCGGCAATGACTGACGTTTGAGCTCCCTTCCAGATTCTCTCTCGAGTGTTAGCAGTTGACATCCAAGAAACTCAGATAAAATTCCACATCTACACATTGACCTGCAACAACCCTCCAGATCGATCTATAACGAACTTCGACATCGACCTCCCGATTTAGGTTATGATTCTAGCATGTGTTTGTATTTTTTGATAAGTGTGTTTGTTAGGGTATTGAGCCAAAACCAAAAGTGTGTTCATCATTCCCAGATTTCAACCTGTATGTGTCAGGATTAAACAGAAATCGAGTTTGTGTGTTCTTCACTTCTTCGTCATTAAAGAGTTGTGTGTGTGGGCGAGGAGGGGGTCTCGAGTCGAAATCTGCTTTGATTTTTGTCAGAGGGCTGAATACTAGTTTGTGTTTTTGTGTGTTCTTGGTGAGTTAGGTGTGTTTATATGTGTGTTCTTGGTGAGGTTAGAGTGTGTTTTCCTCTTAAAATTAGTAAGTGTGTGTTGATTCCAGTTTTGAATGAAGATGATGAATAAAGATGATTAGAACATTTGAAGGGTTTAAATGTTTGATCTGCTTAAATGAAAAACACATAGATCTGTATGTATGTTCTTTTAGGTTTCAAGTCTAATTTAGGTTATGGATCTTAGAGATTTGTGTCTTTAGGTAAAGTTTCAAGGATAGAAGATTTAAAGGTTAAATTTATGAAGCTCTTAATGTTTTTGAATCGGTCAAGCCAGCCTTCTGTGGTTTTCGGCGGTGATTATGGTGATGCTTAAGAATATTCGAACATATTACCAAATCGATAATAATAATAATAATAATAATAATAATAATAATAATAATAATAATAATAATAATAATAATAATAATAATAATAATAATAATAATAATAATAATAATAATAATAATAATAATAATAATAATAACAATATTAATAATAATAACAACAATAGCAATAACAATAACAAGAAAGTAAATTTTTTGTGACGAGTAATATAAATAAAACGCTCCACTGGTAAACTAATTTTTTTATTAAGCGAATAATTGTTTTTATTCAGTAAATTAATTGCTTCTATAAATCAATATCATTTCTTAAAGGATCATTCATGCAACAAAGGTTAAATCATAAGGACTAAAAGTGTTAATTGTAAAGGGTTTAATAGTTATTCGAAAATCTAATATTTACTGTGTTAATTTTTCGGTCAAAAGGCTGAACGTGAAATAAAATGTAAATCACAGTGGCCATCCATGTAATTTCCAAAGTCAAAAGACAAAACCTGTAATTTTTGACAGAGCACATAAACGAAATATGTAACTTATTCTATCATAAAGACAGAAAATAATTAGTATAAAATAAACATGACGAGGGACTAAAAGTTGAACAATTTTAAAGAATAAAATGGTCATTTACATCTACAAAACAGAATTCTGTTAACTTTAACAGTTTCAAGGGTCAAATTTGAAACAGGTTTTATAACTAGGGACCACTGGTACACTTATTGAAGTTGAGGGTCGAACGGTGAAACTAGTGGCAAACCATAGGGAGGAAATGTTTAATTCACTCTCAAAACAAATAATGAAAAATACTGCAGAAAGCTTTATCGTATTTAGCACCAAAGATGCTTAAACTAACAACTTCCCAAGTTTCGCATGTTGATTATACTTAAATAATTCAGAAGAAAAAATAAATCTTCCCAGCTTAGAAATTATTACCTTATCTGGCCTAAGAATTTCGTCCATGGTGACGTATAGCAAAGCGTCATCACCTGCCCATTCAAGATAAGATGTCACAGCAACCAAAGGTTCCCCTACTGGTGAATGAGTCTCAGCATTGATGACATGGACAGTATAGATCTCATCTCCTTTAGTGTCTTCTGCATATGCTACCAATTTATGATCTGGGCTGGCCTAAAAATGGGACCAAAAAGTTTGTTAATTGAGGAAAGGATAAGTCACATTTCTAAAGAAAGAAAATTCGGTCTCACTTTAAAAGCACCAATGCTATAGTAAGCATGCTCTTTAGCCTTAACATTTACATCCAGAATCACATTCTCTGAGGGAGATTCTGGTCCTGTTGCCATTATATCATGAACAGATGGAACAGTGTCACTGTTTTCTACAAGGCGTCGGCAATATTGTACATACTCTTTCCCTTCTAAAGTTCGCTCGTAATAGTAGTACGGGCCTTTGCGTATTGGTGCAGATATATCATCCTCTTTAATGCGGCCTCTTAACTCGCGATAAATCTCATCTTCCAAATGTTTGGTTCCTAAATTTTAAAAAAGCTGATTATCTTAGAAAGATTTGGTTTTATTATTAAGAAAAACTCAACTACAAAGAAGATTTCCCAAGATATAGATACATAACTAAAAAGAAAAGGCTGCAATTAGGTTGTTACTTATAGCACAACTCAATAAACCTGACAAATCTTGCCTTGTAAACTTCTAGTTTTATTTAAAGCACAATAACAAGTACATTGTTTAGTGCACTGAAAATCTATTAAGAATTTATTACTGTATCTGTTCTTTCCTGCCCTAGTTTTTTTCATTGGCTGGAAAATATTTAGCAAATCACCTTCTATGCTTTTTAAATATATACTTCTTTATAACTCGGTTACAATGTTCATCAAGTTATTTTCCTTGTCTGCCTTCATTTGATTTATATTTGTTCTTTGATACAACAATTGTGCTATATTTTTAATTAATAACTCAACTTCAAAGTGGATTTTATCTTTCTTTTGAAAATTGTCAACTCAACATGTAAAACGCCTATGCCTTTCAAAATAACTCGTAAAACGTCTGAGGACTACAGGTTCAGTTTGAGATACTTATAAACATTGTCAATTTGTCATTACGGTAATGTAATTATTACGGCTCGACTTGCTGTGCAACTTTTTCCTCATGTACTTCTAAAACATGAACTTCTGTTCAATGTTCAATACCAGTCATACTCCTATTGACTTGAAATTAATATGTTCTTTACGACTTTATATAAATTATACTACCTAACTACTTCTACTTTCTTCGGCTTTGAGAGAATTGTTTTCATGTAACAATGTGTTTCCCATATATTGACTTGAAATCAGGCATTTGTTTCTTATGTGCTTATTACTTACATTTCCTCTCAGCTCATTGCTAACTCATAAACAAATGGTAGATACAATAATTGACAAGCACGATCAACAAATTGCACATCATTTCAACTTCAAATGACACAAATTATTTCAGATAGAAGATCAGAGTTTTTACCTGACATGATGAAATCAGTATAAGCATTCTCTTGTTGAAGATATGAAAGAATTTCAGGATTAGAACGAGAATCATCACGAAGCCAGTAGTAGTTATCAACCCTAACGTCTCCAAACATTTCCATTTCGTGCTTCACCTTCTTGGCAACAGGAGGCAGCACAGTATTCGAATCAGTAGCAGCCATGGCTGCTGAGATTCTGCTTCTGCTTCCTGTGTGGAATCGTGGAGATAATCGACGTAAACTGGCGCCGGAGTAGATCGATACACCAAAACACCCGATTCCAATTTTGATTTGGGCCGGCAAGAATAACGATATCATCTTGCGTCTTTTAGCTTTAAAAGGGTGTTTGCTACTTAAGGGGGTGTTTGGATAAAGAGAATCACAAATTGAATAGCGTTTGTTTTGTATCTAACGAAAATGTATGTTTGAAATATAATACTCTTTAATAAATATATGGTTAAGAAAAATAATTGGTAGGCTTATAAAGATAAAAATCATGATTATTATGTGTGGTAAAAAAATGTTCCGTAAGCCTTGCTTAGATCATTGATCATATAGTTAAACCGTATAAATGTTTGGGTAAGATTTATATGACATGATTGACTTGTTATGCTTTACTTAGTTGCACAGTCAATAATAAATGAATGCCTCGGAGAAATAAATGATTTTAAGAAATTGATTGTTGATTAACCACTTATTTTTAATCACCTTTAGATAGTTGACGCCTCTTTTCCTGCTTGGTTGTATATATTGTGCATGTTAGCAAATAATAACTCTAAATGTAACATCAGAAAAAGGGCCTAGCAGTGTCGAGTTGTACCTTGTGTTTTCGTGCTTGTACAGTGACTTTAAGTGAATACTTTTAGTTACTAACCTATGTTATGTGTTAATCAATGTGATTATGTGTATAGTGTCATAAATACGTAAATGTGATAGAATATTAAGCGGTTTCAAATAATGATTCTGTAGATATATCGGTTAGTTGAAACGGGTTAGTGTGTCTTAAGTTGCAAGTTGAAAAGGGAAACAAAATACCCTTTCTTTGGATAATTACCACCATAAAGACGGTTCCCTTTATTGTTTTCTTTGTTTTATCAGATAACAATACATACGCACACACATAACTCACGTAACACACATACAATCCAATCCTTGAGTTTTTAGAAGAGAAATCAAAGAGAAATCAAGTTGCAAGGAGATTCAAGGCAAAATTCAAGTGTCAATCTGTTCTTATACCATTGAATCAACTGATTTGTAAGTATTCATCTATTAAAAACCTAGTTTTTTGTGTTTGAAAGAGTTAATCCATTTTGAAGGTGTAAAATGGAATCTAGATGTGGGTTTTGATGTCAAATGTGTTTGTAAGCTTGAATTGGTGCTAAACAAAGTATACAAACACTTGAATTTGGTTTTGAATCGATTTGTAGTGTTTAAAAGCGGATTTGTAGAAGCTGTGTGAAACAGAGACGAAGGTCTGCTGTACCGACCTTCCTTACAAGCGCAAGGGATAGTACTTGCGGGCGTAAGCCTTTGTTGAGTTCCTTGAGGCCGTAAAGGATACTTGCGGCCGTAAGGGGGTGTCAATGTGGTTTACCGTCTATGGACGAAGGAAATAGCACTGCGGGGGTAAGTACATAGCTTACAACCGTAAGCAAAGCAAAGAACCATGCTTTCGGGCAAAAGGGGTTTCCCTTGCGGCCGTAAGCCATGGTTTATGAAAGAGAACTCTTGCGGGCGCAAGGATTGCCCTTGCGGCCGTGAGGGGTGGTTCTTGAGAGCTCTTGCGGGCGTAAGCCTAGTGCTTACAGCCGCAAGCCTGTGTTTTATGTTGACAGGATGTAACTTGTGTTTAGACCTGAAAATGTTAAGTGTAAGTGATAACCAAGTCTGTATATGATGTGTTAGGTGCTCCTGAGGAATCGGAGGACACCGAGCACCACATCTGTCTGTTGTGAGCTTAAGGTGAGTACCGGTTTCCCATGAGACTCAGTAAATAGGGTTATCTATTGCCTGTTGCTATGTTGCCATGCTTATACATGCGTACACGCGAGGTATGACGTGATACAGTGAAATGTGCTATGCCATGTTAAATAACTTGTTGATTGTGATACGCATGCGTACTGTTGGACCTGGTACGGGTCAGTTGTGTTTGTGATTCTTGTCCTGGCAAACGACGTGAACTGTTGAGGTCAGCTGCGACTGGATCGCTTGAGGGCCTAACTGCTGGTGATTTGGGATTTAACGGTACTCGACGGTGATTTTCAGGTCTTAGGCGCTGCAGGCCGGTGTTCCTTGACGTGAGTGCGGGTCTTGGTCGATGATCAGATTCGAACGGAGTCCTTATGGCTCATAACATGTTGGTGGACTGCTCTTCGCTCCCCCACCTATACGGGTGGCTATAGCTGATTCCCAGTTAGGGTCGTTGAGCTGGACTAGCTATCTCGCGAGATATGATCCTACTGACTTGTCGGCGCATCGCTATGTGGTAGACTAGCTCTATGTGCCGTGGTGATGTGATAGCATGCTTATTGATGCTTATGTGAAATCTGTGCTCACTAGCTAGTTGTAGCTGACGTTGCATGATTTTCCCTTTTTCGCAGGTTAGTGACGTGGTGGCCTGGCGAGGCAGGATGCTTGTGGGTTATTGTATATAAATTTTGTGGAACACTATGTTTTATGTTTATGCGATCCGGTGGTCGGTGTCTAGTTTGGTAACACTGGCATATTTTTTGAGACTTGGTATAATTTCGTGATGTTGTATTGCCAACTCGATGAACGATACTTTATTTTTTAATCAGTGGTTTGTTCCGCTGCAAACCTCTTGTGTAAATATAGTTTAAAGTTATAAATTACCAATGATTTTAAGCTCGTGAAACGCAGTGTTACACTAAAAATGAGTGATGACGGGTATGAATAAAAGACGGGTTATATATGCAAGATCGTATATAATTATAATTACTAAAATGTTATGGTTATTATACTAGACAATTTTCTTTAAAATGTAACGTCCTTAATGATACCTACAACAAGTAACATCCAAATTTTGGATTTATTATTGGTTTGGTTAACTTTATTATTAAGTGTTACAAGATCTCAAAGGGGGCATGAAAGCCTAGTTTTGTAGTAGGTAAAATATTGAGAGTCTGAACGGCCATGTTCAGAGCTTCTACCCGAAATCTATGCGGAAGAGATGCTTGAAAAAGTAGAGCGTGGATGATGTTGTTGACGGTACGTATTGTGCGTGCAGCCTTACCATTTTGTTGGGATGTGTAAGGACAAGAGAACCACATGTGTATGCCATTAGTTCGAGAAAAAACTGAGCAAGTGATTATCAAACTCATGGCCATGATCACATTCAAAGCATTTAATACCAAAATTGAACTAAGATTTCAAATAAGCATGGAAAGCATAAAAAATACCACACACATCAGATTTGTTGCGTAACGGAAACACCCACAAAAATGTGAAAACCGTCTAGAAATAATACATAGTACTTGAAACCACTCATGCTAACAATCAGAGTGAATAATTTCAAACAACTAAGTAGTTCTAGTACTAGAAATAGAAAATGTTAAACGATAGTGTATGCCATTATGAAAAGCATGACATAAGATGGATTTTTTTTTTATTAATGAACGAAATAATATGTCTAGAAACTAAACTGGAAAATAGAATAGCCCGGATGACCGAACCTCCTATGCCAAGTGTGTGAAGAGACGATGTAAAAAGCTGAATTAGATGAACGACAAGTAGAAAACGGTAGTGCATGATAAAGATCACCATAACTATCACAGCGGCGTAAAATAGCACAAGTGTAAGGGTCCTTCACAGAAAAACCAAAAGGATCAAATTCAACTGATACAAGATTGTCCGTAGTAAAACGACGAACATAAACAAGGTCTATAATTATATGAGGAGAAATAAGTATATTTAGTAACATTAAGTTTGTGTGTGGAAGATGTGAGTGACAACACCATTACTGATCATAATTGATTTCGACAGTACTCATTGTTTAAGAGAGAAAAATATTACCTGAGTGAGTCATGTGCGAGGTAGCTCCTGTGACCATGTAGTAATTAGGATCAAATGTAGGCTACTGAAGTGACATATATGCAAATAACGAGAAAAATCTATAGGTTGCTCATGTTGAGTAGAAAAACCACTAAGCTAGGGCTGACCAAACTGAGGTCGTGAGCCAAGTGGAGTTGGGCCAGACTTGAGTTGGGCGATGGTGACCGTGGTGTAGGAGATGTGCCAAAAGCAAAAGGTGGCGTGCCGAGAACCAAAGGAAAGCTAGCAGTTGATGGCGGTGGCGGATTGAGACCATAGGGTGGTAATGATCCATCAGTAGATGGCATGGCAGTGTAAGGATATCTTGTAGGCGGCATGAAAGGGAGTTGACCTGGTTGACCACTATGACCAGTTGGATTGTTGTCTCCACATGTAGAACCTGCAAAACCAAAACGACCAACACCAATATCTCAAGGTCCCCCCCCCCCCCCCCCCCCTTTTGGAAGTACTACGACCCTTTCTATTGTTTATAGAGTTATCTGACTTCTTTTTAGTGTCATTACATGTGGTGTTCATTTAAAGAGCAATATAGCAATCAAATGGAGCGGTAGAGACAATTTCGGAGTGATTTTCATGACTTTCATGTACAAGAACCATGTTTTTAGCTTGATAGGAATCTGGAAAAGGGGTTGTATTAGTATTAATATCAACAATACTAGAGTAGGAGGGTGGTAGTTATCTCAAAATTTGCATAACAAGTTCTTGGTTAGAGATAGGGGTGTCAACATTTAAAGGCGTCGGCAAGAGTTTTTTAAGTATGACAATATTCAGTATATCAAGGTCACCTTTTTTTTTTTGTATCGCGAAACATTTCTTCAAGTTGCAAAGTACGTGGCAAGAGATTTTTAGGTGTGGCATTTTTTTACAATGATTTGTTACAAATGTGGATCACAAGTATTGTTAACCCGTGTATGAATTTTAATATGAACCGAGTGTGGGTCCTTATCATCGTCACCATTGGGTTTAGACTTACCAGTGATGTGTTTGGAACTTTAGCACTCCGACAAAGAGTTAAGAATATGTGACGCAACAAGGGATATTGTGTGCCATCAACATGTAATTTAAATTAAATGAAAGATAAACATTGTTAGCTGAATGTGTATGAGTACTTGCATACAAAGGAATGGAGACATAATGACACCACAATTGAAAATCAAATAAATTTGGAAACAATAAAAAAAGATTGTAAAACTTACCTTCACGAAAAGAACTTAGCACATTAAATGTTGGCAATGTGGAGTACACCTCACAGGAAAAGACAAAAACCAGCACTCTCTTTTAATATGCTTTGGTTTTGGTGTTTGACTCACATACCTGAAGAGGCTTCGTGCGGTATAGATTTATATAAAAAGCCTTTATCACCACCACTCTCCATATGCAAGTCTCAAGCCAACACAGTCAAGAGAATATACCAAGAAGGCGATGGCGAGCAATCCACGGTTAACGGTTGACGGCGAGCAATCGACTGCTAGCAACCAACGGCGAATAATCGTACAATAGTCTAGCTATGACAATAGCAAACCAAATGACAAGCAAAACCATGGCACCCATAAGACGCAAAAAGGACAAAACAGTGAACATGACAACAACAAACCAAATGATGAGCAAGATTACGTCACTCATAAGACGCAATAGGACCAAACATCAACTGCAATCGACAACAACGGCCATCACCCGCCCTAACAAACCCAAATGTATTGATAAAAAACATGAGCAAGATGCTCGAAATGAAGAGTTACAACTACAAATTAGAATAAAGAAAACGGGTAACAACACCACATTGCCCAATTTAGACACTTACCTTTGCTCTATACTTGATCCACATAAACAACGCAGCTTGAATGTCTAGCACAATTGATGCAACTAGAAAATCTTCTCTTGTTAAAAAAAATCATTTCGAGCTTTCCAAATATGCCAACACAAGCATCCCGCTGCCGCCTCAAGAAAAGTCCTCTGCTTAGCAAACACCCCGCATTTTAGCAAATTAAAAAGAAAAAGTTCCATCGATGAGTGTTGCCCCATTTCAATGCCACACCAATTTTGAAACCACAACCATATTTCCTGCACAATAGGACAAGCGAAGAACATGTGGAATTCTGTTTCTAAATCACTTCCACAAATAGGACACGCAGCAGAAGATAGTGGTACGCCCCTGATACATAGGTTTAATCTGGTCAAAATTCGTTTTAGAAATAACCTCCACATGAAACAATTGACTCTTGGTGGCAGCCACTTGTTCCATGATGTCTTTCCTGCAAAAGATTGGTTAGCAACATTCATAATAATCCGCCTAATAGATTTCACAGTATATATACCATTTGTATCTCCTTCCCAATTCCATTTATCTTCACTGCTAGACAAAACTACATGATTTAACAATTCTTTTAGCTCCGTATATTGAATTTTCACATCTTCTGGATCATTTCCCACATTCCACGACCAGTTCAAAAATAGCCTATCTTCTTCCCCACGCACAAGTCTATCAGCAACCATACACGTCTTTTCCCTTTCCTTTAAGGTGCAGGTCCAAGCCATTTATCCTCCAAAAATTAAGTTGAGGTCCCATTACCCACACTTTTAGTAAATAAATCATCAAGGTTAATGTCGAATGTCGCCAAAGATATATCAGCTTTCACAATATTAAGCCAAACCCCACTGCATCTCGCATTAGGCATCAAATCAGAATCACGACCAAATGTTTTATGTATTGATTTAATCACTAAAGCCCATACTGATTGTCCTTTAACCTTCATTCGCCAACACCACTTTACAAGAAACGATAAATTTGCATCTTTAAACGCTCCTATGCCCAAACCCCCAACATTCTTTGGTGAGACCACTCTATTCAAATCTACCCAACTAATTTTCGCCTTACCATTTTCATTAACACCCCAAAGGAATTTCCTTTTCATGCCTTCCAACGTATCTAATACTTTTGCTGGAGCTTTGAAAAGTGAAAAAAAGTATAGGGGAGTACTACCCAACACCGATTTACAAAGAGTAGCCCTTACACTAAACGATAATGTTTGGCCTTCCAGTTAGACAGTTTTGCTCACACCTTGTCAAAAATAGTCTGCTGATTCCTGATCAAACCCATATTAGCACCCACGGATAATCCTAGGTACATAAATGGGAGCTTAGCATTGTCACACTTTAGAAACATAGCTAATCTCGCCACTTCATCGTCGTGTACCCCAATCCCATATACTTTGCTTTTTGAAAAATTAACCTTCAAACCTGATGTGATGTTAAAACACATTAGCAATCTGGTCAGATTAATTGTATTATCATCAGACCAATTGCCTACAAACATTACATCATAAGCATAAATAAAATGAGAAATAACCGGCCCATTATTTGGAAGATCCAAACCATGAAAATACCCTTTACTTTTAGCCTCTTCCATAGCAATATGCAAACCTTCCATCACAATAATAAATAGAAAGGGAGAGAGAGGATCACCTTGTCTTACCCCTCTTGAAAATTGAAATTCATCCGTAGGCGAACCATTCACTGATGCTTTGACCGATTTTATACATCCCCCAATCTACTTCTCCATTTAGACCCAGAATGCATTTGTTCGAGAATGGAATCCAAGAAATTCCAATTTATGGAGTCAAACGCCTTCTCAAAATCTGCCTTGAAAAGAAAAGTTTTCCGTTTTGCTCGTTTTGCCCATCCACAAATTCCGTTCAACATTAGAGGACCATCCAATATCTGCCTACCATCAATATAGGCAGATTGTTCACAACTAACAACCTTACTTACAACTGCTTTTAGTCTCTCCGCGAGAACTTTAGCGACCACTTTGTAAATACACCATATTAGACTAATCGGTCTATAGTCTCTTAAGGTTTAAATAAGTTACTTTCAAACTTTGGTGGATCCGGCATTGGCTCAATGAATTTGTTAAAAAAGAAATTGAAAATCTCTAGTCTCACATCTGCTGGGATTATATTCCAAGTCCCATTAATAAAAAGGCCATTGATCCTGTGTCTATTATTTTTGGCATTGATAGTGGAATGAAAAACCTTGTCCTTTCGTCCCGATCTGTTACTCGTCTGATTTTGGCCTTTTGTTTTAAATCTAGAATTTTCAAGTGCTCTAACTCCAACACCTCTTTTTTCCACAATTTTGTTCTTTCCGGTTCTTCTTCCAATAATTTTCTCTGCTCCACCATTAATTCAATTTCCTCCATTTTCTTTTCAAGATCATCCACCGATTAAGAACTAAGGCATTTGCAGTAGGCCACAGCCCTAACAATTTCGAATTAACAAGGAACCTATCTAATTTACTAAGAGAGATTCCATCGTCCCCCATCCAAGTGTATTTTCTACCTCCCAAATTCAATTCAAACAAATTCGCTTCTTTAATAAACTTATTAAAATAGTTGGCACCAGCAATAGAAAATGAAGAACCAATTCTTTCACTTTGTTTCTAATTTCATTAAAGTCACCCATTATTACCCAAATCCCATGATTATTAGAGATAATACTCAACAACTCACCCCAAACCCTCTGACGATCAGAAACGAGTCTAGGTGCATACACAGTGGCAATAAACACCTGAGAATTGACCCCTTTGATACTCCCCATCATAATTAAAAAATGTGATCCCTTAAGAGAGAGGGTTTTCTTAAAAATTGAGGCATTCCAAATACTAATAAGACCTCCATAATAGAAAAATGTGATCTCCCTTGAGATGGATCGGAATCAAAATCGAAAGAGGAATTGTCCCAGAGACTTGAAGCGTTAATATTACCTGGGTTTGCCATTTAGTCTCCTGAATTGCCAAGAAATTTAACTTTGTACATATTAATCAACCTCCGTTCGCCTTATATGTTCCTCGGATTCCACGAACATTCAGGGACATATAATTTATTGAAAACATGTCTTCTCCTTCTCACCAAAAATCTGCTTCCTCATGACATCTTCAAATCCATCTAATCTGAAGCCAATATCTTTCCCTAATCCCATCGTCTTCCGCATTTCCTTATCTGCTCTTTGTTCTGCTTAAAATTGATCCGACCTAATCTCTTGAATCGATGTAACCGGCATGGATCTAATCGGGAGTCCTGACTTCGACCTCCGTGAAGAATTTTATCTCTCTCTTTCCTACATTTCTCAATGAATCGAATGGAAGCATCTTTTCCGTATTTCCGTATTTCCCCATTAATTCTGCCCACCATTGAGACATAGAGTAGTAGTGTAGTACAACTACCTTCCTCATTCACCTCCGTATTAATTACCTTCTGATTCAATGCCTCTTATGGGGAATCAACCATTGCAACTTGAACGTCCCCCATATCCTTGGACAACGGAACCTCATGATTAACATCATTGGGAATTTGCCCTTCCTCTAAAACCGTCTCTTCAATTATCGATCCCGTCAGAGCATTAATTTCTCCGGCCACGTTACTCGGAGCATAACTATCTTCAACCGGACGATGAGTATACGTAGGAGTTTTTTTGTGGCTTTGGTGAAGAAAAAAACAAATTTTTTTGGATTTCATGGTCTAAAATTATGTATCCAACACTGTGTTCCACAAAATTTTACTAAAAGAAGAGAAAAGAAAGGGCTAAGAAAGAAAAGAAAGAGATAGAAACTATTTAAAAAATTGAGTGTTCTTGAAAATGAAAGAAAGGGGAGGGAAGGAAAGAAAATAAATTAAAATATGTGTTTCTGAACACGAGAGAAAAGAAAAGAAAGTTAACACAATTACAATTTTACCCATATCTTATAAACAAATAATAACACATATATATTAAACAAAATGATAAACATCTAAATTAAAAAGAAATAAATATGTTAAATAAGTCAATAAAAAAGTTTATAATTGACTACAACCCAACCAAAAAGCGATCAAAATTGTCTAAAACAACTAAAAAATGCAATTCCACTGCAAATAAAAATAAAAGTCTATATGCTTAAGACATTAGCAATAAACTTCTTCAACCACTTTCACCCATCATCTTTGTTAGCATCTTCACTCGCAAAGGAAAAGGAGAACTAAATAAGACTTGTGCCTTTTTTGGATTTTCTGCCAAAAAAATAACAGCACTTGCAATGACATCTGTATCCAACCCCATAGGCTCTAGCTCTTTGTAAATTTCATCTCCAGTATACTCACGCTGATAGGCTCTTTCTAAAATGCTATTACTTTCTTGCAAAACAAAATTACCTTCCCTTATTGCATTAGCGACATTGTCGACAGAATTCATAAGCTTCAAAGAAGCTTCATCTTCCACTTCAAGTTTTCTTTTTTTGCTTTTATATTTGGTTGCAGTTGAATTTTGCTCGGGTGAAAATAACATGGGAGACTCCACTTGAGTACAATCAAAATTATTCTCCAGAGTAACATTGTTGGTAGCAACTAAGTTATCAACATCATTGATTGTTTCTATTTCTATATCTTCTTTGTTGTTCATTTGAGCCTTTTTCTCCTTTGCTGCTTTTAGCAGCAGCACCTGTTGCCCTATCTTTAGCAAATAGTTGTAGGAGGTCATCGTAGTTGGCCATCTCAACCCCTTTCCACTTTGCCGCATCGGGCTTTTCCTTTATTAAAGAAAATATCGTATTTAAAAACATTTGATATTACAAGTGAAAATGAATGGAAATAAACTAAGTACACATTAAATATAAAATCATGCATACCTCTATAAATTGTTTCCATACATCCTCTTCTGCTTCAAATAGTTTAGTTTCTTTATTGTAAGAAAATCCACTCATCGTTACTCCTCGAAATACATCATAGCACTTTGCAAATTTCTCTTTGAGCGTTTTGAGACGATTCTTTAAATTATTTTTGTTAATATCTCTGTTTAGTTTTTTACTCAAATCCTCTACCATATTAGCATATGCTTGGGTCGTGAATTGCCCACCATTTCTCTTGTTGATCAAGCATGGCTTGAATGAACAAAACATCCATGTCATTGGTCCATTGTACCGATTCTTTTTTCACACTATTTTCATCTTTTTTGCCCATGATTATTTTCTACACAACAAACTTAACAATGTGAAAATAAGTAAATACAAAAACATACATGTTACAAAAGAAATACATAATAAAGCATGTTATGAAAACAATAACCATTATTGAAATATCAAAGCAAGTGCTACTATATTATTCATAAAAAACTAGTTTGATATGTCAATTTGATTATTTGGATACATCAAATAATTAGCCCACATTTCATTTGCAATTGAGTTTCTTAGTTCTTCTCCTCTTGTACTACCATCATCTACATCTCTTAGGTTATGACGTGTTTCTTCTCGTGGAGCGTTTAAGATCTCTTGTAGCACCTCATCTTCGAGATCTTTGTCACGATCTTCATCGAGTAAAAAGTTGTGTAAAATGCAACATGCCAAGAATACATTTGACTGTGTTTCACAAGAGTAAAATGGTTCGGTTGTACTTCTAATGATAGGAAACCTTTTCTTTAGCACACCAAATGCTCGTTCAATAGAGTTTCGTAATGACGCGTGATGAAGATTAAAAAGCTCTCGGGCATTCTCTGGTGCACGAGATGAGTACTCTTTTAAATGATATCTTACGCCTCTATAGGGGGTAATAAGTGTGCTTTTAAGGGGTAGACCCGCATCAACCAAATAGTACCTACCTATATACGATGTCGTATTAGCTAGTATAACCATATATGATAATGCATATAACTAGAAATTGTATTAAAAAATTACCATCCGGAATAATAAGTTTGTCATCTCTAATGAGTGCATTTTTTAATATTCTCGAGTCTGATGCAGTACCTTCCCACCCGGTCAATATATACGTAAACTTTAAATCAAACGTACAAGCGGCTAAAACATTTATTGTTGGGTATCCGTTACGACCACGATATCTTGGAGCATCGTTACTAGGAACTCTTACTCTGACATGTGTTCCATCAATTGCTCCTACACAATCCTTAAAAAAAGGATAAAATCTCTTCTTTTCTTGAATTTCTTTTGGAACTGTTTGACCGGTTGGTTGGTGAAGGTAGAGATCTTCTAACGATATAATTGCGTTCAATACTCTATGAAAACACCTACTTGTTGTTGATTTAGAGCGACGGTAAATCCAAGAGGCAAAACGATTTCTCAAATCGTTCCCTACAATATGTAGAAATCTAGCGACATGCTCTTCAACAGACATTCGTCGAGTCGGTCGAAGACCGCCATTACACTCCAAGATGGTGCAAAGTTTCTTAAAGGCTTCTTCACTCATACGTATAAGTTCACGGCATTTACCACTTGTTGAGAGGTCCTTTAACAATTCTTCCCGTACTTTTCGTCGATGTAAAGAGTCTTCTATTGTAGACAAATTAATATGGTTTATGTTCGTAATCCTACGTTGTGTAATAAAAGTTACTAGTTGACAAATTAAATGAATTGCTGCCATTTGTCGGGTTCTCACTATACGCCGAATCGTGAGTATTCTCTCAAGCGTAAGATTATCCATTCTAAACCAATCATAAAAAATAGTGTCATATAACAACACAATCTGGCTATGACGAGGTAAGTAAGTAGTAGATTATAGATAATAAAAAATTTCTATCCATAGAAATAAATACATACATAATAAAAATAAAAAAAATAAAAAATAGAAATAAAAATGCAACTAAAGTAAATACATTTAAATATAATGTAAATAAAATGATAAGTTAAAAGTATTTGCATTTTGATTTAATGTAAATAATACAAACACTACTTTCAAATTTTAATAAAACAATAATTTAACTCATATATGGAGCATCACGTGCATAGCCAGCAATATACATCATATACTATCTCTTTGTTTGCTTTTTGAATCAACAAAAGATCTCTTTTCTGTTGACAGTACAAAATAGATTATATATAGTCATTAAATTATAAAAAAAGATGCTGACACAATGACACAATTTCTTTATATTTTAATATATAATTTATTTGTTTCACTTCTCAAGGTGTAGCTTAAAAATAAAGGCACTATCTCTGTACTACTTATACCTTCTCTAACAAAGGTTTTGCTCCAGGTTTTTTTTCTTCTTTGTCGTCTAATATTTTCATGATTTGTATATATATATATATATATATATATATATATATATATATATATATATATATATATATATATATATATATATATATATATATATATATATATATATAAACATAAACGACGAGTTACTTCTCTTCTTCCTCCAAACCTTCGTTTATTTATGTATGTATATATATATATATATATATATATATACATTCAGAGAAACATAAACAAGTATTGTTTTTTATTGAACAACTCTCCAATCTTTTATTAAAATCCATTGAATATGCAAGTATTATGGAGAAGAGAAGAAGAATATAAGACTTACAAAGAGTAGATCGAAAAAAGAATGAAGCACAGCGAAGAAGCACAGCGAAGAAGCAGTAACGAGGCAGATGGAGAATGAAAAAAAAACAATATTGCTGTGAAATATGAAGATTACGTTAAATAGATAGAATAGATTAAGGTTAAATTGGTAATTATCCAGAATTTATTAACAAACCGTGATCCTTTCTCCTCAAATCTCTCCACTTTTGAGAAGAAAGTTGGAGAGGAAATTATCCCCAAATCTTCTCTTCTCTCCTTTCCTTTTCTTTTCAAAATTTTGTTCGGGAACAAGAGAAAATCAAGCTTTCTTTCCCAATCTGTTCCTTTATCTCGTAAAAATTGCTTCTGGAACACACTGCAAAAGTAGCAGGGGAGTGGGTATTACTAGTTTAAAAGCAAAGAACCTTGGGCTCCTTTCAAAATGGTACTGGAGATTCTTAACTGAAGGACACAGTTTATGGAGGAAAATCATCGAGGCAATCTATGGTGAGTGTGGAGGATTCGAAAGAAATTCCCTAAGCAATTCTCTTTGGGGCTCGATTGTGTCAACTTGCAAGGGGCTCGTAAATATTGGAATTGATTTTTTCAATTCATTTAAAATGAAAACAGCTAATGGGTCGAGTTCAAACTTCTGGTCGCTGGATGTGGATGAGCACAAGACAAAATTAACAACTTTATTTCCAAGGTTGTATGCAAGTGAACTAAACAAGGATGCAAGTTTTAAAGACAGATGGGCTTTCGAGAATGGCGTGTGGCATGGCAGTTGGTGTTGGCGGTCTGAAATTAAGGGCAGATCCACATGCCATCTTACTCAGAGCATAACTATCTTCAACCGGACGATGAGTATCCGACTCATCATCATCCCACATGCCATCTCCACCATGACCTTCTTCCCTATTTGAGTCGTTAACAGAAGAATCGTCACTATCCACTTCAACAGCAAATTTCGGTGTCCATGACTCCAGAATTTCGGAATCCATATGTTGTATACTTTGTCTTTCCTTGCAACCCTGAATTTAGTATCCATTTTCTTCTGCATATCTATCAGCAGGCATGCTTTATATGAAGAAACGTATGAAGCATTATGTGAAATTGGAGAACCGAGAGAAGATACGTATTCTCGTTAAAAAATAGGGTACAGATGACAAACTATATATACTTGTTAACGTGATGAAATTAATGAAAAACCCCTTAGGGTTATTTGTGTATTCCTCCAATATATATAATGTTACACTTTGAGTATATGTACATAGCAGCCCCTATACTATATATAAATATAAAATACAGACATATACTAAGGTCTATTGTCTATATTTAACATACCCCCCCGCAGTCGAAGCGGGAGGTTCCCGAACACTAAGACTGGATCGAAACGTAGAAAAAAGCTCCGATGGTAAACCTTTAGTAAATATGTCTGCAACATGAAGCACATGAACCTGTCCAACTGCGACACGTTCTCTAACAAAGTGTAAATCAATTTCAACATGTTTGGTGCGTTGGTGCTGCACAGGGTTAGTGGAAAGATAAACTGCACTAACATTATCACAAAAAACAACGGTGGCACGAGATAGTGGACACTGCAACTCAAGAAGAAGATTGTGTAGCCAAGCCGTTTCAGCAACAGCATTGGCTACTCCCCTATATTCTGCCTCGGCACTGGATCGTAACACAACATGTTGACGTTTGGAGGACCAAGAGATAAGATTATCTCCTAAGAAGACACAATAACCAGAAGTAGAACGGCGAGTTTCAGGACAACCAGCCCAATCCGCATCGGTGTAAGCAACTAACCAATCAATTTGGGATAGGCGTATGTAGATCCCATGAGTAAGAGTTCCTTGTAAATACCTCAAAATATGTTTAAGAGCATTAAAGTGAGGTTCACGAGGATCATGCATATGGAGACAAACTTGCTGGACAGAATAAGCAATGTCCGGACAAGTAAAGGTAAGATACTGTAGAGCACCAGCAAGACTGCGATAAAGCGTGGGATCAGAAACAGGCGTTCCAGATGAAGGGAGTTTGGATTTGGTGTCAACAGGAGTGTTGCAGGGATTACAGGAGGCCATATCAGCCCTAATCAAAATATCTCGAGCAAAAGACGCTTGAGATAAAAACAAACCTGCAGATGACCGAGTAGCCGTGATACCAAGAAAATATGACAACGGCCAGATATCAGCCGTGGCAAACTCACAAGAAAGCATAGTGATGACCCGCTGAACAAGTGTTGTCAAGGAGGCAGTAAGGATGATGTCATCAACATATAAAAGTAGGTAGATAGTATCCTTGCAGCGACGATAAATGAAGAGCGACGAATCAGATTTACTGCTTATGAACCCAAGAGAGGTAGCATAAACAACAAACCGATGATACCAAGCACGTGGAGCTTGTTTAAGGCCATAAAGAGCCTTTTTAAGCCGACAAACATGGTTGGGAAAGGCAGTATGAACATAACCAGGAGGATGTTTTAGAAACACAACCTCGAAAAGTTCACCATTAAGAAACGCGTTTTTGACATCCAATTGATGGATGGGCCAGTTACGTGAAACAACAATGGAAAGGACAGTGCGAATGGTGTTGGGTTTGACAACAGGACTGAAAGTCTCATCATAGTCTAAACCAGGTTGTTGAGAGAAACCTTGAGCAACTAAACGAGCCTTGTATCGTTGCAACTTGCCTGTGTCATCAAACTTATGTCGAAATAACCAACGACAACCAACGATATTGACATTACGGGGACATGGAACAAGATCCCAAGTGTGATTAGCCAATAACGCTGACATCTCAGCATCCATGGCATGTTTCCAGTTTGGATCACAGAGAGCTTGAGCGGAGGACCGAGGAAGAGGAGAAAAATCAGTGACAGAAAGATTTAGGATTTGACGTGGCTTAAGGGAGCCAGTCTTGGACCTGGTGGTCATAGGATGCGTAGGAGTGATCAGGACCAGGACCAGAACCAGAACCAAAACCAAAACCAAAGACAACAGCCGGGGTGGTAGTAGGAGCAATAGGTTGGGGCTGCCCGTCACCCGGTTGCGCACGAGTAGTAGGGCTTGGCGCAGACACAGAGCTAGTAGATGGGATAGAAGATGGCTCAAGATAAGACTGAAGTAACGGAGAGACAGAGTCATCGGGAGATAGAAAATCATAATCAGGTAAAGCTGGAGAAGGATTAAAATCGGCATAAAGGAAGTAAGTTTCATCAAAAACAACATGCTGTGAGATAATGATCTTACGAGTAATGAGGTCAAAACAACGATATCCTTTGTGATCACCGAAAGGACCAAGGTAGACACATGCTGTAGAACGAGGCGAAAGCTTATGAGGAGCTACAGCAGATAGGTTAGGATAACACAGGCAACCAAAGACTCGAAGATGAACATAAGAAGGAAAAAATCCAAACAAAAGTTCGAATGGTGTGCGGAAATTTAGCATGGTGGTGGGAAGAAGGTTAAGCGTATGAACAGCCATGTTAAGGGCTTCCACCCAAAAAGTTACCGAGAGAGACACTTGAAATAAAACAGTTCTAATGATATTATTTATAGATCGAATGGCGCGTTCGGCTTTCCCATTTTGTTGAGATGTATAGGGACAAGAAAAACGCATTTGCATACCATGAGAACCAAAAAACTTATGACAGGACGAGTTGTCAAATTCACGTCCATTATCACATTGAAAAATTTTTATGCCGGCATTAAATTGAGTTTTTACATACATATGAAAATTACGAAAAACCGCAAACACGTCTGATTTAGCACGTAATGGAAAAACCCAAAGAAAATGCGAGAAATCATCTAAAAAAAGAACATAATATTTATAACCACTAATGCTCACAACGGGAGATGTCCAAAGATCGGAGTGAACAAGTTCAAACAAACTAGATGTTTTAGAATTAGAAAGACTAAAAGATAAACGACTATGCTTACCAAGTTGACAAGCATGACAAACTAGTAAGCGTTTATTAGAACAAGAAATAAAATTTCTAGTAACTAAAAAATCAAGCACAACAGATCCAGGATGTCCAAGACGACGATGCCAGATTTAAGACGAAACGGATAAGAAAGCTTCTGAACCATTGGATTGGAAGGAAGACGGCAAAACAGGATAAAGATCGCCATTACTGTTGCTGCGGTGAAGAATTCTACCTGTTTTAAGGTCCTTGACAGAAAAACCAAAAGGATCAAATTCAATAGAAGCAGAGTTATCAATAGTAAACTGACGAACAGAAATAAGGTTTTTAACCATTTTCGGAGATACAAGAACATTATTAAGAGACAACGGTACATTGGAATAAGGAAATTGAGAATTACCAATGCATGTAACCGCCAATACAGCACCATTACCAACCATGATTTGCTTAAATTTATCACTTTGTTTAAGAGAAGAAAGAATACCTGAGTTGTAGGTCATATGCGACGTTGCCCCGGTGTCCATGTAGTAGTTTGGGTCTGGCTGAGGCGGCTGCAATGATATTGAAGAGAATACAGAGGCAAGGTCAGTAAATTGTTGTTGACCGGGCTGCCCATAAGAGTAACCTGAAAAGTGAGTTGCGGGTGCGCCAGGCGCATGTGTCATAGTAGACGGGGACTGTCCAGATGGTGTGGCGGGCACTGGTGGATGGTACAAATTCGGAGAAGATTGCAATGGTAAACCATACAACTGTTGTTGACCGTATGACGGTTGATATTATGGTGGCGTATGAACGGATGGAACTGTAGGCATGAGACCAGGAAGTGGTGGCTGTGGAAATGAACAAGTAGGTGGTCCGGATATATAAGCCTGGTTGTGCCTTTGATTTCCTTGTGATCCATAAGACTGATGTTAAACAGCATGTTGAGTACCTGCAATATTAGTATTACCTGCACCAAAATCTTGATTATTGCCCCCTTTGGGAGCGTCACGCCCCATTTTCCCTTTACCACTTTGCCTATTTTTCTTACGCCCATTATCATTACGAGGGGTATAAGTATACAAGGCAGACGAAGGGGTTTGTGAAGGTTCAAGAACAGGCTCAGAATTAGCTTCACGGGATTCATGAACTAACAACATGTTTTTAGCCTCATAGAAGGTAGGGAAAGGTTTAGTGTTGGTGATAATATCAACAATGCTATGGTATGAGGGTGGAAGTTGTCTTAGAATTTGCATGACAAGTTCTTGTTCAGAAACAGGTGTGTCAACATCATTAAGGGAATCAACAAGGTTTTTCAAAGTGTGACAAAAATCAGTAATATTCAGATCACCTTTTTTTGTGGTACGAAAGATCTCTTGAATCTGGAGAGATCTAGACATTTTATTGTTGACAAAAAACTCATCAATACTAGCAAGCAATTGTTTGGCAGTGCATTTGTCTTTAAGAACAATTTGTAACAAATGATGATCACACGTGTTATAAATCCAGGTTTGTATTTTGGCATCAATTGAGTGCCATTCTTCATCATCATCACCGGAGGGTTTGGAATCACCGGTGATGTATGACATCACTTTAGCACTACGACAAATGGTTAAGAAAATTTGACGCCATAATTTAAATTGGGCGCCATCAGCAGTAAGTTTAAAACCAAATGAGTGATAAACATTGGAGATAGAATGTGTAAGAGTACCGGCAGTCAAGGGAGGGGTAACGGTAGAAGAAACACCGCCAGAAGTAGTCATAATGATAATAAAGGCAAATAAAAAAATAGACAAAAAAAATAAAGAGAAAAAGGAAGAGGAGACTCACCGTAGAAAACAAAAGTCAAGAAACGGTGACAGCCAATACAAACTAGAGATATTGAAAATAAGCCGTAGACTTCAACTCCTTATGGCGCAACACACGAGACAAGAACAATAAATTAATGGAAGCACTATGTATGCAATCCACGTAGCAGCAAACAAAGTGCCAGCAAGCAAAAAAGAAATTGATTAAAAAATCAATGTTGCAGCAAAAATTAATTGATAAATGCAAACGGAGATGGCATTTATTTTCAAGCAAGCGATTTCAAGCAGGTTGACAGCTATTTTCAACCGGCGAGAAAAAAAATCGTGGTCCGGCAGCAAGGGAAAAAAAACCCTAGCTTGATACCATGTTAACGTGATGAAATTAATGAAAAACCCCTTAGGGTTATTTGTGTATTCCTCCAATATATATAATGTTACACTTTGAGTATATGTACATAGCAGCCCCTATACTATATATAAATATAAAATACAGACATAAACTAAGGTCTATTGTCTATATTTAACAATACTAAACAAGTATGACCTATTTACATAATAAGTCCCTATACTATAATAAGATATAAATACACAACTCTAACACTCCTCCTCAAGCTGGAGTGTATAGATCATAAGCACCAAGCTTGCCATATATATCCTCAACCCGTGGGGCTCTGAGGGCTTTAGTAAAACCATCTGCCAATTGATTATTCAAGTTAACGAACTCCGTCACAATGACACCCTGAAGAAGTTTGTCCCTGATAAAATGACAATCAAAAAGCGATATGAAGGGCGGCTTGATTATCGCAAACCAGTTACCGAGGCACTGGACAAAATCGGAGCTCTTCAAGGAGTTGTTTGATCCAGAGGAGTTCACAAGTAGCATTAGCCATGGCGCAATACTTTGCTTCTGCACTTGACCTTGCAACTACGGTTTGTTTCTTACTCTTCGAGGAAACTCGGTTACCACCAAATAGAACACAGTATCCAGAGGTTGAACGTCTGCTAAATGGACATCCTCCATAATCTAGATCTGTATAGCAGGTTACCTCTATATTTCCTTTATTCTCATATAGTATGCCTTTCCCTGTAGCTCCTTTGATATACTTTAAGATCCGAAGAGCTGCTTCCCAATGGGTATCACACGGAGCATTTAGAGACTGACTCACTATACTTACGACAAACGAGATGTCTGGTCGTGTTACAGTAAGATAGTTCAGTCAACCAACTAGTCTCCAATACTTCCCTTGATCAAGTAATAGCTCCCCCTGACTCAGGAGAAGTTTAACATTATGATCCATTGGAGATTCTACCGGTTTGCAATCAAATGAGCTTCCTCTAAGATGTCCAGAGCATACTTTCTCTGAGATATGAAGATTCCTTCTTTAGATTTTGCAACTTCAATACCCAGAAAGTATCTAAGTTGGCCCATATATTTTGTCTGGAAATTTCTGAACATGGAAGAACCGGTGAGTATTTGATGTCGAACAGATTCATACTCCTGTTTAAGACCAGATAAAGCAACAACCATAAAAAAAACGTTCCCGTTGGGTAGTTTGCTCCGTTCTTGAACTTACAAAGGGCATTAGTGCCTCAAATTCTTACATAGGAGCACGGACATGACCCAGATAAGATTCTATGTTGTCTGTCTATTTCAAATGTTAGATATTGTGAACAACTATGTACAATCGTTGAATATCATTAGTGTAACATTCAGATGCCTCGGTCTAGACATCATAACACGATTCGAATGGACGAAGTAACTGAATAATAGAGGAATCAATAGATTGCCATAATAAGTTGCAAAGTTGAGCATCAGCTTGTTCCCACTTAGGACGGTCTTTTTCTGCAATATCAGTCACACGTTTGGTTAAATGTTCACTACGTCCTTGACCTTTAAACCACATCTTAACCGAGGATGCCCATGATACATAGTTGGCTGACCCGGTTAGCTTTTCTGAAGTAATTGAGTGACCTCCCATGATAAATGATTGTGTGGCTGTAGGAGGATTAATACCCAATAAATGGCAGAACAGTAAATAATGCAAACAAAAAGCGATATGAAGGGCGGCTTGATTATCGCAAACCAGTTACCGAGGCACTGGACAAAATCGGAGCTCTTCAAGGAGTTGTTTGATCCAGAGGAGTTCACAAGTAGCATTAGCCATGGCGCAATACTTTGCTTCTGCACTTGACCTTGCAACTACGGTTTGTTTCTTACTCTTCGAGGAAACTCGGTTACCACCAAATAGAACACAGTATCCAGAGGTTGAACGTCTGCTAAATGGACATCCTCCATAATCTAGATCTGTATAGCAGGTTACCTCTATATTTCCTTTATTCTCATATAGTATGCCTTTCCCTGTAGCTCCTTTGATATACTTTAAGATCCGAAGAGCTGCTTCCCAATGGGTATCACACGGAGCATTTAGAGACTGACTCACTATACTTACGACAAACGAGATGTCTGGTCGTGTTACAGTAAGATAGTTCAGTCAACCAACTAGTCTCCAATACTTCCCTTGATCAAGTAATAGCTCCCCCTGACTCAGGAGAAGTTTAACATTATGATCCATTGGAGATTCTACCGGTTTGCAATCAAATGAGCTTCCTCTAAGATGTCCAGAGCATACTTTCTCTGAGATATGAAGATTCCTTCTTTAGATTTTGCAACTTCAATACCCAGAAAGTATCTAAGTTGGCCCATATATTTTGTCTGGAAATTTCTGAACATGGAAGAACCGGTGAGTATTTGATGTCGAACAGATTCATACTCCTGTTTAAGACCAGATAAAGCAACAACCATAAAAAAAACGTTCCCGTTGGGTAGTTTGCTCCGTTCTTGAACTTACAAAGGGCATTAGTGCCTCAAATTCTTACATAGGAGCACGGACATGACCCAGATAAGATTCTATGTTGTCTGTCTATTTCAAATGTTAGATATTGTGAACAACTATGTACAATCGTTGAATATCATTAGTGTAACATTCAGATGCCTCGGTCTAGACATCATAACACGATTCGAATGGACGAAGTAACTGAATAATAGAGGAATCAATAGATTGCCATAATAAGTTGCAAAGTTGAGCATCAGCTTGTTCCCACTTAGGACGGTCTTTTTCTGCAATATCAGTCACACGTTTGGTTAAATGTTCACTACGTCCTTGACCTTTAAACCACATCTTAACCGAGGATGCCCATGATACATAGTTGGCTGACCCGGTTAGCTTTTCTGAAGTAATTGAGTGACCTCCCATGATAAATGATTGTGTGGCTGTAGGAGGATTAATACCCAATAAATGGCAGAACAGTAAATAATGCAAACAAAAAGCGATATGAAGGGCGGCTTGATTATCGCAAACCAGTTACCGAGGCACTGGACAAAATCGGAGCTCTTCAAGGAGTTGTTTGATCCAGAGGAGTTCACAAGTAGCATTAGCCATGGCGCAATACTTTGCTTCTGCACTTGACCTTGCAACTACGGTTTGTTTCTTACTCTTCGAGGAAACTCGGTTACCACCAAATAGAACACAGTATCCAGAGGTTGAACGTCTGCTAAATGGACATCCTCCATAATCTAGATCTGTATAGCAGGTTACCTCTATATTTCCTTTATTCTCATATAGTATGCCTTTCCCTGTAGCTCCTTTGATATACTTTAAGATCCGAAGAGCTGCTTCCCAATGGGTATCACACGGAGCATTTAGAGACTGACTCACTATACTTACGACAAACGAGATGTCTGGTTGTGTTACAGTAAGATAGTTCAGTCAACCAACTAGTCTCCAATACTTCCCTTGATCAAGTAATAGCTCCCCCTGACTCAGGAGAAGTTTAACATTATGATCCATTGGAGATTCTACCGGTTTGCAATCAAATGAGCTTCCTCTAAGATGTCCAGAGCATACTTTCTCTGAGATATGAAGATTCCTTCTTTAGATTTTGCAACTTCAATACCCAGAAAGTATCTAAGTTGGCCCATATATTTTGTCTGGAAATTTCTGAACATGGAAGAACCGGTGAGTATTTGATGTCGAACAGATTCATACTCCTGTTTAAGACCAGATAAAGCAACAACCATAAAAAAAACGTTCCCGTTGGGTAGTTTGCTCCGTTCTTGAACTTACAAAGGGCATTAGTGCCTCAAATTCTTACATAGGAGCACGGACATGACCCAGATAAGATTCTATGTTGTCTGTCTATTTCAAATGTTAGATATTGTGAACAACTATGTACAATCGTTGAATATCATTAGTGTAACATTCAGATGCCTCGGTCTAGACATCATAACACGATTCGAATGGACGAAGTAACTGAATAATAGAGGAATCAATAGATTGCCATAATAAGTTGCAAAGTTGAGCATCAGCTTGTTCCCACTTAGGACGGTCTTTTTCTGCAATATCAGTCACACGTTTGGTTAAATGTTCACTACGTCCTTGACCTTTAAACCACATCTTAACCGAGGATGCCCATGATACATAGTTGGCTGACCCGGTTAGCTTTTCTGAAGTAATTGAGTGACCTCCCATGATAAATGATTGTGTGGCTGTAGGAGGATTAATACCCAATAAATGGCAGAACAGTAAATAATGCAAACAAAAAGCGATATGAAGGGCGGCTTGATTATCGCAAACCAGTTACCGAGGCACTGGACAAAATCGGAGCTCTTCAAGGAGTTGTTTGATCCAGAGGAGTTCACAAGTAGCATTAGCCATGGCGCAATACTTTGCTTCTGCACTTGACCTTGCAACTACGGTTTGTTTCTTACTCTTCGAGGAAACTCGGTTACCACCAAATAGAACACAGTATCCAGAGGTTGAACGTCTGCTAAATGGACATCCTCCATAATCTAGATCTGTATAGCAGGTTACCTCTATATTTCCTTTATTCTCATATAGTATGCCTTTCCCTGTAGCTCCTTTGATATACTTTAAGATCCGAAGAGCTGCTTCCCAATGGGTATCACACGGAGCATTTAGAGACTGACTCACTATACTTACGACAAACGAGATGTCTGGTTGTGTTACAGTAAGATAGTTCAGTCAACCAACTAGTCTCCAATACTTCCCTTGATCAAGTAATAGCTCCCCCTGACTCAGGAGAAGTTTAACATTATGATCCATTGGAGATTCTACCGGTTTGCAATCAAATGAGCTTCCTCTAAGATGTCCAGAGCATACTTTCTCTGAGATATGAAGATTCCTTCTTTAGATTTTGCAACTTCAATACCCAGAAAGTATCTAAGTTGGCCCATATATTTTGTCTGGAAATTTCTGAACATGGAAGAACCGGTGAGTATTTGATGTCGAACAGATTCATACTCCTGTTTAAGACCAGATAAAGCAACAACCATAAAAAAAACGTTCCCGTTGGGTAGTTTGCTCCGTTCTTGAACTTACAAAGGGCATTAGTGCCTCAAATTCTTACATAGGAGCACGGACATGACCCAGATAAGATTCTATGTTGTCTGTCTATTTCAAATGTTAGATATTGTGAACAACTATGTACAATCGTTGAATATCATTAGTGTAACATTCAGATGCCTCGGTCTAGACATCATAACACGATTCGAATGGACGAAGTAACTGAATAATAGAGGAATCAATAGATTGCCATAATAAGTTGCAAAGTTGAGCATCAGCTTGTTCCCACTTAGGACGGTCTTTTTCTGCAATATCAGTCACACGTTTGGTTAAATGTTCACTACGTCCTTGACCTTTAAACCACATCTTAACCGAGGATGCCCATGATACATAGTTGGCTGACCCGGTTAGCTTTTCTGAAGTAATTGAGTGACCTCCCATGATAAATGATTGTGTGGCTGTAGGAGGATTAATACCCAATAAATGGCAGAACAGTAAATAATGCAAACAAAAAGCGATATGAAGGGCGGCTTGATTATCGCAAACCAGTTACCGAGGCACTGGACAAAATGATTAGAGGGAGGTCACCATGGCGATGTTAGGTCTGCAGCTCAATTGGTGATATCACTCTGGAAGGAGTGGTATAAAAGGTCATGGGTTCAAACCCTGGCAACAACCTACTCTGGATAATGATTAGAGGGAAGAGTTGGGGTGTATTGGGCTGCAGACCTAACATCGCCATGTCGGCTGCCGGGTGGTCGATGTGTTGACGCACCGCGGGGCGGTGGGGTGTTACACAAATCACAAGATGGGTGGCCGTCACAATTGCTACGGGACTGTTATTACTAATAATAACAGAAGTTTGAAGTCCTCAGTAATAGCCTCTCATATCATGCACTCAATTCCTGCAGATATCGCCTACCCGGTCAAGCAGATCCTAACAGATATTAAAAACATCATGAATCTTGATATATGTTACATTAAGGGATGGCGGGCTAAGAAGAAGGCTATCGAAAGCATATTTGGTAGTTGGGAGAGCAAATTTGAGGAGTTGCCAAGGTGCATTGGCGCTTTGATGTTGACTAACCCTAAAACAGTTGTTCAGTGGTTGCATCACTCGAGTAGCTCGTCCAATGCTTTTACCTTTAACTACATTTTCTGGGCTTTCAGACACGCTATTGAAGCTTTTAACCACTGCCTCCCTTTGATTTGTGCGGACGGGACCCATTTAAAGGGTTCCTATAAAGGGAAGCTACTTACAGCCGTAACAAAAACCTCCAACAATCACAATTTACCACTCACATATGCCACTGTTGACGAGGAGACTATGAAAAGCTGGTCTTGGTTCTTTGACCACCTAAGGTGGCATGTTGCAAATACATCTGAGAGACAACTTTGTGTCATCTTTGATAAACACAATGGGATCATTAATGCAATGAAAAATCTTGAGAACTGGAAGGAGCCAATGGATTATCACCGGAATTGTCTACGTCACGTCAGAAGCAATTTCATGAAGCGGTTCAAGAACTACATACCGAAGAAACTTTGTTGGGCAATGGGCTGCACGACTCAAAGGCGAAAATATAAGGAATCCCTACAAGAAATGAAAACGATCGACACTAATGCGTGGGAGTTTTTGAAAGAAATTGGTACGGCTAAATGGTCGCTTGTGCATGACAGAAATCAACATCGTTGGGGAAACCTAACGACGAATATTGCAGAGAGTTTGAACAATGTCTTGCGTGGTGCTAGGCTTCTTCCCATTAAGGCTTTAATCGATTTCACATTCAATAGAACTGTGCAACATTTTAGAAAGCACAGGGAATTTGCAATGAACTGCGAGATGCCCCTACCCCACGCATGTGTCATCTTTTTAATCGCCGTGACCAATATGCGCAACAACATGACATTACTGAGTTTGATTACACCTCTGGTGTTTACAAAGTGGTGTCAAGATTACAAACAAATGATATTGGAGGAAACGACTACACGGTTGAGTATGGTAGACGTGAATGTTCATGTGAGAAGTGGCAAATGCAACGGTTCCCATGTTCACATGGTATTGCCGTTTGCCGTCATAGGGGAGAAAACCCACACATACTCGTGAATAAAGTGTACACAACGATACGTACAAACGACAATATCGTAGTGACTTTTCACCCCTTCCTCACGTTGCTTACTGGAATGACCCAGGTTGGCGTATTAGAGCCAACACATCAAGACTTTCAACAGCTAGAGGTAGGAGACGCGCACGTAGAATATATAACGAAATGGACGTCCGTGATCCTAATGAACAAATTGTGAGAAGATGTGGATTATGCAAGCAAACCGGTTATAACAGAACCACCTGCCCAAACTCTCATCCTTAATTTTTTTAATTTTTTGTAACGTATTTATCTGTTTTTTAACTTAAGTCAATGGTATGCTGTAACATTATTTATAGGCTAATTTATTTCATATAATTCTTAACTTATAAATCTATTATGAACGGAAAAATAATCTTAAGAATACAAAAAAACTTTAAACTAAAAACAATTTCTTGTAATTAAAAACTATGAACCAATACAAATTAAACCATTAACCTAAACATCTAATCTAAACCACTAAAAAAATCACTAACCTAAACCACTATCAAAAATCCTAAACCTTTAACCTTAACTATTATCAAAAACCTTAAAAATACTAACCTAAAAAATATACAAATCATTGGTTTTTATGTTGATAATGTGGCGGGGAAAATTCGTTGAAAGAACCCGGGAATTAAAATCTCGAAAACTTTAATGTGATAGGACTTATCACTTACAAATGCATCGTGGGAAATTAAAGAGAAAAGTATATGGGAATCGGAATCCCGGTTACTTTAAATAAGGCTGAATTATTTCAGAAGGTGGAGCTGCGAGGACACGTGGCCAAAAAGCAAAAGTATTCGGGATTGGCATTCCCGGTTACATTACTTCTGAAAATAAAAAAAAAACAAACTTACTTTTGTTAATTTTTTCAAAAACAAGCTTAGTTTTGAAAAAAAATTCATTTATCACGGTATGTACTTAGACACTTAGTATTCATACCAATGAAATACACAAATAACCTAATTGGGGTTTATCATAAACATAATTAGATGGAGAACGAGGATTTGAGAATAGTCTCTCGCCGGAGTTCCAAAGGCTACAGCGATAAAGTCGGAGATATGTGTACAACTTTCTTTATAACCAATCTAGCTACCATCATGTATCAACGGAAAGGCATTATGGGAGGCAGTGAAGTCCATAGGGGTACTGTGGATGCTTTTGTCTCGGCAAGAGCAGGAAAGAATGGAGCAATTTTCAGATTTATAAGATTCATCAGGATCCAAAATGTAGAGAGTGTTACAAGAAAGCTAAACGAAATAAGCTTCAGTGTGAATAGAATAAGTGCTAACATCGCAAAATTTGATAGGAGAGGCAACATGAATAGGAGAGGCAACATGAACCGGAGAGGTCTGAATAATTTAGAATCAAAAAGTGGGCAAGCTGGTAACATGAAGCATAACGTTCAACAATCTGAAAAAGTTAATCATGTCAAATACAACGGGAACGGGAATACGTGTGCGGATGCCCTACTAAGGAAAGGTACTAGGGAGAAGGATACTGGTTATTCGAAGTTTCAACCATCGTTAATTCGTATTCCAGACCATGCATAAGCCCCAAGATACAAAGTTTCAACTAGGAATATCTTGATGGGGGAGTTAAGAAACCTGCAGGTATTGGATAACATCGTGGAGTTACTCAAAATGGATGGCATAGACAATTGTATGGTGAAATATACTGGTGGCTTAGAATTTCATATCATCTTCAATTCATCTATATGTGCTGATAAGTTCTTCACATAAAATGAAGGCACATGGAAAAGATGGTTCTTATGGCTGGCACCATATCAAACAATTCCAAAGGATAGGAAAAAGGTGGTATGGGTTTCGTTAAGCGGATTTGATGGTCCCAAACACAAAAAACTCATCTTTTATTTCTCATATCATCTATACAAATCGGCACCACAAAGGATACCGGGAACCACACATTTACAATGAAACTCTACATCTATGTATAAGCCTCTAATTGGCGGTTACTAACAGTCTGTTGACGGCGGTAGACGGCGGCAGTTGGCCGTGACGGTGGTGGATGGCCGTCTGCACTTATTCCTACCGGTGGTAACATTATCTTAACTTAAAATACATTATTACATAATACACAATAATGCCTATATTTTATCTTTTGACAATTATTTCCAACAGCCCCCCCCCCCCCCCCCCCTAATTGTCAAAAGTCTTCAATCTTTTATTTTCGGTCTTCATATCTTCAGATCTTCAACTTGTTTCCATTCTTGTTGTGAAATCTTTTCAATAACTTGTTGTTCTACACTTGTCTTCAATTTCTTGTTCAAAAACTATTCCTTTCTTGTTTGCGAGGCAAATCAAACCCATCTGACAGTCCCCTCGTTCTTTTTTCACAGTAAAAACTTCTTACTTTCTCATGTAAATCAAACCAACCGCCTGTAACAGTCCCTGGTTCCTTTTCCACTGCCTGTGAATCAAACCAACTTCCTGTGACAATCCCCTTATTCTTTTTCCACTAATCTTGTTTTGCGAAATCAAACCAACTGCCTATTAACAGTCCCCTGATTCTTTTTTCACCAACAAACAACTATCTTCCTGGTAAATCAAACCAACTGTTTTCGACAGTTCACTGGTTCTTTTTTCAACCGGGCAAAACAAACTACTTCTAAAAATTTCTTTTCAAAAACTTGTGACTTTATAATAAAATCTTAATTAACTTCATACTCTATTCAAATCTCTTATTTTTAAAACTTCAATAAATTCTTTTTTACCGTCTACACAATTTTGCTTTTTTTCTTAAACTAGAACTTTAATTAATTTCAAACACAAATAAAAGACTTTAATTGAAATTCATTTAAAAAAAAGGGTTTCTTGGGCTACACAAAAGGTACCGCCCCCTTTTGTTTCTCGACTGCTGTAACACCCCACCGCCCCGCGGTGCGTCGACGCATCGACCACCCGGCAGCCGACATGGCGATGTTAGGTCTGCAGCCCAATACACCCCAACCCTTCCCTCTGATCATTATCCAGAGTAGGTTGTTGCCAGGGTTTGAACCCATGACCTTTTATACCACTCCTTCCAGAGTGATATCACCAATTGATGATATCACCAATTGATGATATCACTCTGGAAGGAGTGGTAAAAAGGGCATGGGTTCAAACCCTGGCAACAACCTACTCTGGATAATGATCAGAGGGAAGGGTTGGGGTGTATTGGGCTGCAGACCTAACATCGCCATGTCGGCTGCCGGGTGGTCGATGCGTCGACGCACCGCGGGGCGGTGGGGTGTTACAATTTGCCACATGTGTTGCTTCTTCTTTTTTATTGCACGTACAAACCATTTACATGGGGGTGTCATCAAGAGGGTTTGAGGTGTTCCTTTTGTTGTTATGAGTATAGCAAACAGCTTTCACAATACAGATGTGCTTTCAACAACCGAAAGCTCTCTATTTCGGGATATATTCCATCTTCTAATGGCATACATCAACTCTTGCTTGCTAGAGAAATACATATCAATCCGAATTTCATTTGACGACTCAACATAAAAATCCATTTCCTCCTCGTCATCAAATACGGGTAAATTATCAGCCTCCGAATCTACATTTGTATTCCATTGACTAAAGTCATGTAAAGAAGGTGATGTACCTTGCTCTACATGTGCGCCTTCATTGTCATCAGACTCTTCGTTTTCCCTATTATTGCGGAATTCATCTATCATCTCCTCACTGTTTTGTGAGCTGCCTTTATCGGATCTATCAAAACCAGCATCATATTCGTCATCTAAACGTGAATTTGATGTTGATGCACCCGCCATGTTAAATTAGAGGTCATGCATCGAACCTTCTGGATTAATTTTGAAGGGACAACGGCAACATCAGTTAGAGTGAAATTTCGCAGCATCTGAACAAAGCCTGTATGTTGTGGTGGTTGCAACATATACTCCATCTTAACTAAAATATGACCCCAGAAATTATGCTTGATATCAGCTACGTAGTATAATGTTTCTAGGCTTTCATCTCCTAGTATTTCAGATACATTTGAAACACCATGAAATTCAAAACATAAATACATTTTTATTCGATACTCTTCTTTTGTAACCCTAACATACCTGTAAACCAAGTCAACAAAATCTGCATAATTAAGTTTGTTTGTAAAGACAACATAACTTATTTTTGTGGGATCATCATACAATACCCGCCCATTTTCATATTTCAGGTTAGAACCCCAATACAAGTTTACAACGAAAGGACGATTTAAAACCATAATGAGGAAATGATGTAGGAAAGGAGTTTAATTTTCTCATTTCAACTAAAACGATATATGTAGGAAAGGATGGTGTCTTGAAAGAGTAGCTGAGAATGGCATTCCTATGTTTTGAAAAAGTACTACAGTAAGATTCATGACGCAGTCATTTCATGTCAAAAGTAGCTGAGAATGGCATTCCCAACTTCTGAAAAAGTACTACACTAAGATTCCTGACTCAGTCATTTCATGTCAAAAGTAGCTGAGAATGGCATTCCCAACTTCTTCCTGATGCAGTCATTTCATGTCAAAAGTAGCTGAGAATGGCATTCCCAACTACTTATTAGTATAAAAATTGAAGTACTCGTAAGAACAAAAACACAAAACACACTTTCTCATAAAAACCTCACTCTTTAAAAATGAATCATCGACGTAACAGAATACTGGAACTTCGGATACAAGTTGAGCAGGTGCAGGAAACAATTGAAGAATTGCAGAATGATTTAAATGATGAGAAACGAATGCCGATGAAGCCAATGAAGATGATTATAACTCAGAGCCAACATTTTCCACCACCCGTAGGATGCGATGTTCTAGGAGGCGGCATGTGAGGGATACTCCACAACCTCCAGAACTGGTTGATCTGGTGGCTGAGTACGGATGGGCCCGTACTGTAGAGGAGTTTTACCTACACGGAGATAGCCATGGAAATGACACATATTGTCATATTGCACTTTTAAAACGTGTACAGGTACCTAGAGACTTTTGGAGTACACTTATTGGAGATGCATCTAGTGGTCCTTTATGGCCATTGGTACGTAATTACGTTTGAATTTTAAAAAATATAAATAATAAATAGATACACTTGATAATTGTATATTCCTTACAGCATATAGACAGTTGGATTAGACGATGGTTAAGATATCGACATCACCTACCTACAGGAAGTACAGAACAGATTCGGTGGACAATAATGCCAACTAGATTTGATTCTTTTTTTATACCGCCTCAAGGATCAGAAGCTGTTAAATTTGCTGATGGCAATTGTACACCGTACCCCGCATGGTCGGATATCGATGTGGTTTATATACCATTATGTGCAAATAACAACATATGGTTGCTTGTGCAGATGAATCTAGTAACTGCAGCTACAACCTTATTTTGTAGTAGTCGGCGTTGTATCAAAATTCCAGAACTAAAATCAATCCTTAACCGTTGGTCACAAGTAATGGTTCCTTTTCAACATAGTTTTTCTTATCTCAAAAGGTTAGGTCAATACAACATCCCTTCAACAAGTCTAAAATATGACAAAGATATACCTGAAGGTAAGGCTGAAGACTCCAGTGTGTTTCTTTGTATGTTTATTCATAAGTTGATAAGAGGGAAAACAATCGACTTCAATGAAGGCGTAACTTGTGAGCAGGCCGCTATGGATTCCCGATGACTTATGACTCGTGATTTTTATAGTTATCGTTACACTGGAGTAAGGACCACTTTACCATTTAGACGCTTTGTTTTGTTTGACCCGTTGGATTAAAGTGTTTAGATATTTTAGTTATTGTGTAATATTTTATAGTTCCTTTTAATTATTGTGAAACATTGTATGGCTCGTGTTTTGTTTGCTTAGTCAACTCATCAATAAAAGTTTAAATTACAACCAAAATAATAAAGACAATAAATAAATTACAATTACAATTACAATTTACAACCAAAATAACCTAATGATGATGATGTAGCCTACCTCCTGTACCACAATTACGTGATATTCGATTTCTTTTTGGTCTAACTACTTCTTCTTGTTGTGTATCATTTTCTGTCCATGGTATATTAATATCAAAATCTAAATTACCGAAACTTAATTGAGAATTATTTCTATTTACATTTTGAACAGTAGGTTGTTGAAAGTGATCTCCAAAGATGCTATCAAACATGGAGGAATTCTGTGATTAAAAGTGCATATTTGGTGGGGGAGGTGTCATAAATGGGTATGGGTCACTAGGCGTTTCAAAGTTTAAAATATGTTGAAACTGCATACTTGAACCACTGGTTTCACCCATGATTTGCATGGCTCCTGCAAAATTAAAATTTGAACTACTACCGGGTGTACCATGATAAGAAAGGACCGATTCATACACCGGTGTGTGTTGACCCTGGTTCGAAGGACTAGCTTCATACACCGGTGTTTGTTGACCCTGGTTCGAAGGACCCGCTTCATACACCGGTGTTTGTTGACCCTGGTTCGAAGGACCCGCTTCATACACCGGTGTTTGTTGACCCTGGTTCGAAGGACCCGCTTCATACACCGGTGTGTGTTCACCCTGGTTCGAAGGACCTGCTTCAATTTGCGCACGCCTCCGACCACCTTGCCTTCCCAATCTTCTTGGAATCCTTTGCAACGATTTATATTATGGGGCACATCTGGGACTGCAGCATTTGCGTCTACCACATGGCTTGACCGGTAATGTATGCGGTCATTTGCATGTGTTAGATGCAAATACTCCTGAGACATGTCATAAAATTCTTATACATACTGTTGACTCTATGGGTTAGTTCCCATCATGTTCTCCGCTCTTTGATGCATCCGACTAATACCGTCAATCTACATCCAGTTCATATGATAATATTATTATTAGTAATATATTTGTATGGTATTATAAGAATTATATATATATATATATATATATATATACACACACACACGTACCGCAACTTCAAAATTTCCTCCAAAATTACGTACACGGGAGGAGTTTTCAACACCAGGCCTGGATTGGTAATAAATATTACTGTACGAGGCCAGTACCAATCCATATATCCATTAACGGTTACCGGATCATTGGAAAAAATCCCGGTAACGTAATTTTGACCCCGATTGTTCCATTGGGTAATCTGTGATGTTCATTCCTCCGGTCTTTCATTCTGGACCCTCGACGTGTGACCTTATGTAGATCCCTACGTTGCATGATACTTGATAATCCGATTGTTGAGGGAATTGTTTGGATCAAATGAAATTGTCTGATTACCCTGCTAGGTAAACACTCCTTAACAATTTCCCAAAAGATTATATAAGTATCACACAACCAGTTTTCCTGATCACTAGTTCAAAAAATTGGCAGTTTATTAAAAACAGCGTCATATGGTTTCCAGATAACCTGCAAATATTGGTTTTATATTTTAGCTTTGACACAAAGAAGTAATAACCTGTTATATATAAACCCAAAAGTACCTCACTCTCGTGTAACATTTGTAGCTGAGACCGAAATCCATGTAACATGTGCGCGAAACTAGTCTCACGGTTCCACCTTATAATTATACGAAAATTAATATTATTTTCAAATAAGAATAACTAATTTTAGATGACATGTTTTTATTTTTTGAAAATATTTACTTACGAAGCACCATAAGGTTTGCGAGAAATATCAAAAGCGGTTGAAGGCAAAATTGGGGAGGTGCATGGCATCCTGCACCAAGACCACAGCTGCAACAACATAAGCGGACCAGTAATTTCTATTGCATCTGTTGATGTTGCTTTGCACAGATTTCTGTATAGACATGCTAAAACAGCACTCCCTCAACTTAGTTGCTTACATCTATCTAAATCTTCAATAAGACATAATAAATACATATGTACATTTGTGTCTGAGTATCAGCAAAAAGAACACCGCCCAATAAAAGTAGTATGTACACCCGAGCTCTCTGTATACAATGAAAGTCAGGAGCGTCATCTGGTAAATAATTCTCCAACATTGGACGTAAATATGTGGTTTTTATCTGCGAACCTTTAAAATGACTAGGCTCTGGTTTATAACCGAGTAGTTCATCACACTAGTTATACGCGTCATTAAAATACCATTTTTTTTCTTTTCCCAAAATAGCTTCACTCTTAACCTGTAAACCCCACAATACCTGCACGTCCTGTAGTGTAACAGTCATCTCCCCAAATGGTAGGTGAAAAGTGTGGGTTTCAGGACGCCATCTCTCTACAAGTGTTGTTATGAGACCGTGGTCAATTACCTTGTAACCACAGTCAAACACTCCACCGAACCCGGCTGTACGAATGAAGTTCATCACCCTAGGCTGGATGGGATACTGCATGATAAGTGACCACAAAATTCGGTCAGCTCTTCTCACGTTTAATGCTTGATCATTTGATGGGTCGTGAAACAAACAATACGCTGTGTGTTCTCTCTCTAAATATAACATGTCCTTGTTAATTGGACCAGGACTAACTCTCATATGCGCCATTATGACAAAATAAAATACAACTTAACAATATATAAGAAGAAAGAAACTTGAAAAAAAATTGTTGTGGAACTTTGCTGTGTTTATGTGATGAACAAAGGCATTTCATTTGGGTTTTAAAGGAAAAAATCGGTGGTGTGTGAATGGAGGCCGAATGGTAGGTGGATGGTGGGGTGTTAAATGACAAAAATTAAAAGTTGTCTAAGGTTAGGTGGCAAAATTAAAGTAGCCGAGAATGACAATCTCGACTTGTCAGTGATGGGACTACTAGTGTTAAATTAAAGGGTCTTCAAAACCGAGATTGGCAATCTCGAATTCTTCAAAAAGTAGCACATGGGAGGCAAGACTCGCAGGTGATGGGACAAGAGAGGAAAAAGCAAAAGTATTCGGGATTGGCATTCCCGGTTACATTAGTTCTGAAAATAAATAAAAAACAAACTTACTTTTGTTAAGTTTTTCAAAAACAAGCTTAGTTTTTAAAAAAAATTCGTGATAAATACATAAAGGCCATATAACTATATAATGATATAAAATGTAAAATATAGATATAATCTAGATTACTATATTTTCTATATTTAACATTAAAAATAGGACTTTCACATTATTATACAACTATTACATTTAGGAGGAAATTTTTTTATCTTTTTGTCATTTTGTCTTTTGGTCTTTTAATATTATAATTATTGTTATTATTATTATTATTATTATTATTATTATTATTATTATTATTATTATTATTATTATTATTATTATTATTATTATTATTATTATTATTGTTGTTGTTGTTGTTGTTGTTGTTGTTATTATAATTAACATTATTATTATTATTATTATTAGTATTATTATTATTATTATTATTATTATTATTATTATTATTATTATTATTATTATTGTTATTGTTATCATCAAATTAGGTAAATAACACCCGCCGCAACTCGCGGGCTTAAAACCCTTGTTTATTTACATGAAGATAGTTTTTTGAATTGCAAATTTTACTTATAAAAAGCAAGGGTTTTACGTGTTAGTATCCTATTGAACATCGCATTGCAAAGTTGGTTTGTTGTGTATGATTCCAATATGATATGTTCAAACAACAAAAATAAAGTCTTAAATATGTCTAACAAGAAAAATGTGTTTGTCTACTTTACTATTGTTTTGTTTGTAAACTAAATATGGCATAGTTGAAGAATATTTCAATGGGTTTAAGACCCTATGAATTATTTTATTAGTTTTTTTCTCAAATATGAGGAGAAAAGACCCTTTGTCCATCCTAATAAAAACTATATATGCATGAATGTGGATATAAGAGCATGCGTACGAGTGTTTGGTATGGGAAAGGGTGGAAAGGGGGTGGGGTGGTTCCATACCTTGGTTGTGTGGTATTTTTAAAGAAAGGGGCAAGGGGTGTAGACCACATTGTGCGGTGAATGTTAAATTAGTCTCACACGTAATTTTGCGTCTCTTTCTTTCTCTTTCTTTTTCTTTTTTTGTTTTTATATATTTGATTTTTGATTGATTAATAGGTATTATATATGGATTTCATAGTTTGATATGGTAATTAGTTATCATTAAGGTGATAAGTGGTGGGTTGAGTGGTAAAAGAAAATAGCTGACGTGACAGTGTTATGGATGTGATGGTTACTAACACTCTAATAAGAGGTAGTAGAAGATATGATGACCTTCACCGCATCATGGTTAGTCTCTCTATTCTCCATGGCAACATAGTAGGGGTGTTTGGTGTTTGGGGATCACTTTTTGCAAGTGTATGTTGGTGGGTGAAGAAGAGATTCATTTTTTTTTGTCTTCTAGTATTTGGATTGGTGTGGAAGTGCATAAAAATATATAGTTTTACATTGAAACCAATATTTCATCTTCTACCCAGACTTTATCACCTTCTAGTCACACTTCAAACTCGTCAAACGCATCAACTAACCAACATTTTACGCCTTAAATTTATTTCCATCTTTTGGGGCGGGTTTCCTTCCTTAAATACCACGGAAAATAATTTGAGGCTGATTACGGCCCCTTTGATATTGATGAGTTTGAATGCAAGTGATTGTATAATGTCTTTCAGTTCGTGTGAAACTCTCCGTTGTTGAAGGAATAAGCGCAGCTATTGACTCCGACATCCTTGTACAATGCTTAAGGTGATAGCTAGGTAGCAGGAGCAACTTTTAATTTATTATGAGCCCAAACGATGGATTCAATAAGTTTTTGCCACTAACCACGTCCACTGAATACCTAAGGAGCTAATGAAAGTCTTTTAGTCAAATTACACTGTCTCAATTCCCCGGCAATCGCACCAAAAAATCGACTTTTTAATTTCCTTCTTGATCAATGACAACTGAAGCAAAAGGGTTCTAAATAATCAACCTTTGAACGGAATAAGCGAGGTTTTTCCAATAGAAAGATTTACATGTGATTAGGCCTGGCAATTCGGGTCGTGTTCGTGTTAAATGGTTCGGGTCGTGTTCGTGTCAACCATTTTCGTGTCACTTTCGTGTCGACCCATTCTTGACCCGGTTTAGTTTCGTGTCGTGTTCGGTTCGTGTCACTTAATTCGTGTTCGGTTCGGGTCGTGTTTTCGTGTCGACCCATTTTTTGGAGAAAAAAAATCAAGCTATGTTTTCGGTCAAATAACTCGACTTTCATGTCGGGTTTTCATATTGAATTATTTTTTAGAAAAATGTTGCATTTATACATTTCTTATAAACATATATATTGATAAACAACATATATATATAAGCAACATAAACATAATACATATGCCGTTCTTTCCCCTTTCCCCCTTTTCTTCTTCCTTAATTCTTATTTCTATTCATAGTTTCTTATGAATATTTATTAATTTTATCAAAATTAAGATTGGCGGTAATTGACTCACAATTTTGGAGGTAAAATGAAAATACTGAAGATGAGTCGCCATTTTGATATATTCTAACTATACTAGTTACTTAGTTAATGACTTAGTTCATATTTATAATTTAAAATTTCTAAATATTTTTAAGTTAAATATTTTTTGGTTTTTTTTTATTTTTATTATAAAAAAAATCGTGTTAAACGGGTTACCTTCGGGTTATCGTGTTCGTGTCGTGTTCGTGTCGAAAAGTTTCGTGTCTTTTTCGGGTCGACCCATTTTTGACCCAGTTCAATTTCGTGTCGTGTTCGTGTCAGCCCAAATCGTGTTAGGTTCGGGTTGGGTTTCGGGTCGTGTTAGGATTTGTCAGCCCTACATGTGATAGAGATCCCAATTCCACAATGATATATAATAATAATGACCAATTTTATGTTCGTTTTAAATGAATACTTTAATTGCAACGTATTCAAATAAGAACATTTTCAAACTAACAATATTGATAACAACTAAAATTTGATATTGGATTATATTTTAGTTCTAAGTTTTTTGGAAAATAGTTTTATAGGTTAATTTCTTTATGTACTGGTTTATCTATCTATAATATGTTATGTGTTTTTTTTACGTGTTATTAACATACATTTTCAAAATTTTATGATGGATTTTAAAAAATGAAAATTTTATATATAACAGAGTAAGATTCAATTATAAAAGTTTTTTCATATACTAAAACACCGTATATGTTATAAAATTCTTTCAATATACCCAAATACCATACGGGTATTAAAGTAGTTGGACAAAACTGCTCCCTTGTATACCATGATTTGAAGTAAAAACTTTAAAGCATAGCAAATTGTCAAATTGAAATAAATAGAAATAGTAGTGGACATGTAACACTCTTTGACTTGAATTTTAAAGCAAGGCAAATTGCAATAAATAGAAGCATACTATGTATCAAGTTATCAACATCTACTTTAGGGATTGTACTTTAAACATAGAAAGTTTAGAGTTTATAACTAAGGACTGAAATTTGATTTTGAAGGTTATCCATGATGTAAATGTATTTTATAAATATTAAAAATAATATAGAAGGTTATAAATTTAATTGGTTTTTCCTAATATCCTAAAAACATATTTTTACACATCCTCATTAAAAATAATTACAAAGTTCATTTTTATTAATGAGAAAATGATATAGGCAATTAAAAGCATATATTATCCATGATGTTGCTCTCACAAAACCCTCAAACAAGGAATTAAAGATGAACACTGAAATTACTAAACAATCTCGGTTTTTTCTTAATTCCTCATTCATTAGGGACAAATTTATATTAAAACCTCAACAATATCATATACCTAATCTTGATTCCATAGCTTATTTATTAGACTACAATAACATATTTAAAGAAAAAAAAGTTTAGTAAAATGCTTATACAAAATAAAATCAATTTAAACCTGGACCAAAAGACCGGTCTAGTTCCCTTATCGACCGGTCTCATGATCAATATGATGCGATAAATCATGTAACCGCGACCAAAAGACCAAAAGACAATGTTAATTCACCAATCAACATAAAGGGAGAACTGGAACTTCATATAACCTGAGAACATATACATACAAAATGATCTTTGTGTGTTTGTTTACATGTTCTCGAAACTGATTTAAATGACCAAAATACCCTTGATACGTGATTACAGAACGTATGAAAATATGAAGATGTGCAAAAAGGATTTTTCCAAGCTGCAAAATATGCAAAATTACATCCCAGAGGCATTACATTCTTCTAACAGCTTAAGAATGTTATGTTCAGGTGCACTGATTGATGGCAGTATCATTCGGTTATTTGTTCTTCGTTGCGATTTTACACCAGCTCCAGGTGGCTCAGGTTCTGGCGGGCCCCCCGCTCCTTCCTGCAGAACTGACAAATCTGCCCTCTTTTGCACACGCTCTCTCCATATTCTTCCGTCCTATAATGTCAAAACACACATATTAAGCGACTCATATTCTATGGTATTTGTTTGGGTACCCCCTTCAACGAAAACAAAAATATAGGAATCTTGTGGGGTGGACTCCTATCAGTAGGGACGTAAACTAGCTACTCGTAAGCTAACCGAGCTTTAACGAGTTCGATCCTAAACCGAAATTCATTTAATAAAGGAGCCCAAATTCACACTGTGATGAGGGTAATTATGTTATTTCAGCATAAAAACTAAAAACTTTCCAACTATAAAACAAGAAACAAAAGAAAGTATGAGCTGCTATAGAAAGTCAATGGATCACAAAGAATTGGTTTCAGCATTTTATATTTCGTATAAACCAAATGTATCACACGAAATTAAACATTCGAGATATATATAGGGGAAGGTTCAAATGAGAATGAGAAATTAAATGAGAATGGGAGACTCGATCTCAGCCGTTCATTTTGTAAGTGGAATTCATGGATGGAGAGCGTGAGGGATAGAGTGTGGCAGCGTGCATGTGAGGAATTCATGGGTGGACAATGACATTGAAGCAGGGGGGATTGGACGGCAAAGATTGAGTCTCCCATTTCTATTAGAAATTAATTGAGAATAGGAGACTCAATCCCACCCGTCCAATTCCCCCTCCTTCGTCATTGCCCTCTCATGAATTCCTCACATGCACGTTGTCACACTCTATCCCTCGCGCTCTCCATCCATGAATTTCACTTACAAAATGAACGGCTGAGATTGAGTCTCCCATTCTCATTTAATTTCTCATTCTCATTTTCCCCTATATAGAGGAGGGTTCATTCGAGAACCGTTGTTAGCGCGAGAACCGTGAGAACCAATCTCAACCATTCCTTGGATATGGGATGTTCATGGATAGAGTGCGTGGAGGGATAGAGTGTGGCAGGGTGAATGTGAGGAATTCATGGGTAGGCAATGAGATTGAAGTAGGAGGAATTAGAAGGCTCAGATTGGTTCTTCGCACTAAGAATGGTTTTCAAATGAACTTCTTCCTATATATATATATATATACTTATATATCGCTTATATATATATATATATATATATATATATATATATATATATATATATATATATATATATATATATACTTATATATATCGCTTAAGACCCGCAGACAAGAACGTGTGACTGTGTGAGCAATAGTCCCGAGCTAAGACTTGAATCAAATGGCAACATAAGACAAATGAGAATTGCATTTTTTCGGGATGCCAAATATGAAATTTCGACATATAATAAAGTCATTACATTTAGGGACTTACATTAAGAATCGAAGGTTCAGGCAATGGGCAATTAATAGGTTCATCATTGTCGAAAGGCTCAATAGGGTGGTCAACAGGTTTAAACTCGATTGCTACTTCAATTCCATGATGAGTTGTAGCCGTAGCTCCAACAGATGTTGCGGATTCTGAAACTTCTGTGACTGGGGGTAACACTTCTCTCTCATCCTTAACAGTATCAAGTAGCAAATAAAATTAAAAAAACAAGTTTTTATCGCAATTAAACGAATTAAAAAAAAGCATATGGACAATTATGTTCAAAGATAAAATAAACATGTTACTCAATCCAACTTAAAAAACATAATGAAAGTAGTAAATATTGTGTCAAATTGAGGGTAAGAGTTTTGATTCTGCTCGTTTATATCCCTACATTAAAGGTATTACCGTATTGGACATGGAAAACATGCAAAAAGACGTTAAACAAAAGAGTAAGAGAACTAAAAGGTAACCTCAACATGGATTTCTTAATTGGTATCTAAGAGAACTAAAAGGTAACCTCAACATGGATTTCTTAATTGGTATTCAAGCATGTATAGTGTAGAAGACATGTCTTCCTTGTATACACATAAACTACTACCGGCAACAAAAGCTGACACCTTATTTTGGACTTCAATCCAACTACAACCGGGCGTCTTTTTCACCCCATGATCCGCCATCGTCTTCCTAACCAACTCGGCTTCTTTCCATTTCTCATTCACACAATACAAATTAGAAAGAACCACGTAACTCATTTCACATTCACCATCCGCCATATTCAACTCGCCCCCCAATTCGGTTCCCATCAATACATCACCATGTGCATAACATGCTCCAAAAACGGCTTCACTCGACTTAAAACTATTGCCACGTGTCATATACTTATTGGCCATCATTCTTGCTTCTTCCAAGTACCCTCCTCGAGCAAGCATATCCACCATACATGCCACATGTTCTATTTCTGGAGATATACCATATATCCAACTCATTGATTTGAAAATATCCCGACCTTGGTTAATAAGCCCCAAGTGGCTACAACTCATTAGCAGGCTTATGAAGGTCACGTTATCTGGTTTCAAGCCCGATGCTAACATTTCTTCGTAAATCCTTAGAGCTTTGTCACCCAAACCATGAAGACCGTAAGCAATCAACATTGTGTTCCATGAAACCAAATCCTTTTCCATAATATCATCAAAAGATTGCTTTGAACCATCAATGTCGCCACATTTTGCATACATGTTAACCAACCCGTTGCCCACGTAAGCATAACCATGAAAACCGTGACGTACTGCAAGACTATGGATCATTTTGCCATGCCCGATTGTTGCCATAACAGAGCATGCGTGTAAAACCGTCCCAAGTGAAAAATTATCGGGTTGGAAACTGTTTCTTACCATATCAACAAAAAAGACTACTGCTTCTTCGGCGTTTCCGTTTCTAACGTACCCTGTCATCATTGAAGTCCATGAAATAACATTCTTTTTGGGTGCTTGCTGAAATGCAATAAGCGCTTTGTGGGTATCTCCAATTTTCATATGGGCATCGATTATTGCATTCCAAGAGACTTGGGTTAGAGTTCCAACAGACTCAAACATCGTCGCCACATCGGCAGGACTACCAACATGTGCATAGAAACTAAGAACCGAGTTGTAAACCTCAACTGCGGGACTCCATCCTTTCTTAACAACAAGAGTATGAATCATGCAACCGATGTCATATCGTTGTGATTCAGCACAACCATTCATGAGTGCACTAAACGTCCATTGATCTTGCTCGCATGATTCAACCATCATTTTCTTGAACATATCAACACAGGTTTCAATATTTCCATGTCGGGCATGACCAGCGATTATAGTATTCCAAGCAATGTTTACCTTGTTTGGCATAGCATCAAAAACGGTTTGGGCAACGTGAAACTGATTAGCATGAACATAAGCAAACAGCAATGAACACCAAGAGACATGGTTTCTAAACTCGAGCTCTTCAAACACATTATTCGCACTACAAGGGCTCAAACACTTGGCATACAGATCAATAAGTGCATTATTTACCGGAAGTGAAGAAGAGTATCCTGAAACAACCACTAAAGCATGAAGATTTTGTCCATATCGAAGCTTACATGAACCCGTGCAAGCACTCAAAGTTGAGGTGTACGAGTAATGATCAGGTTTGAGGTTGCAAGCTCGTGTCATTTGGTGGAATAGTAACAAAGATTCCTCGTAAAGACTAAGATGAGCATAAGAACTGAGCATTGTGTTCCAAACGACTATGTCCCTGTGGGACATTTCATCGAACAGTTTCCGAGCACATGTAACTCTCCCTGATTTTGCAAGGGCTGCAATTTTTGATGTTGTATGAACCAAATATGATCTCATGAAATTATTATACCGCAAGATCGAGAAAAACTCATTAACCTATGACTCAAATTCTCATTTGGCTGTCAATAATTCATTGTCTTCGAATTTGAAAACATCCCAATATTTTTTTCCTTTTAGTACCTTCGGACCTATGAGAAGTGCTTTCTACCTCTTCACTTGATCCAAGAACAAACTGAAAATATTCTTCATGAAGACACACAGTAAACATCCAAATCATGATGCATTGAAACATGCTAAAATCAAATACATATTCCTTAATCGCACCATTTCATGATCCTAATCACAGAGAATGCATAAACTATCAAGTGACATACAAAGCAGATCTGATAATTTCAACAAGTAGAATGTTTTCCACTTAAGAAGCAAAGTATACTGCAAATCGAAATCAAGCAACCCAAAAGGGGGGAAAAGTCTCATATAACTGAAATTGAAAGAAATCTAAGAATCCCAATCGAGGAACATGCAAGCAAAGCAATGGATAGGTTAAAAACGCAAAGAAGATGAAGAATCAAGCATAGATTGATGGTTATTGCTTACAATCGTAGTCTGGGAACGACGGTGACCGTTTCTGCTAATGGAAAACCTTGAGAAAAGACCCACCATTGGCTTTGCTTCTTTTGATTTGAATTCACAAACAAAAAGCTCCGAATTTGATCTGGGGTTTTTGTCAAGTTGCCACAGTCTCCCTCCCGCTGTGTTCCAGTCCAAAGATTTTGAAGTTAAAGGGGAAAGATCATAGTTGTCAATAGCGGGAGATAGGTAGCGTAGCGTCCGGCTGCCGCTATTCAGTCTATAGCGGTTGCGATAAATTTTTATTTTTATCTTTTTTACCTTCAGGCTGTAGTACATGTATATATATAGCTAGGGTTAATATTGGAACTGTCAAAAAAACAACGGCAGCTTCACGTCTTGCGATTGAAGACTAAATTGACCATTCTTCTTCGGGTGTTGCTCGATTATCTCATCACCAAGTCTTAATCGACCATTCTTCTTTGATTTCTGGTTCGATTTATTCTCACGAGACCAACAGAAAACTTAATCTGGTTTCTTCTCGACGGGATTACAGACTCATAGCTACTTCAACTGTTCACCGTTGCTACTTCTTGTAAAAACAAAATCATTCAAACGAAATCGCCTCCGTTGTTTATCGGTAAGCCTCGCTGCCTCGACGTTGACTCGTTTTCTTCCGTTTCTTTTTGTTGAGTGAAAATCCCTCCGATTTCTTTTGGAGGGTTGGAAAATGGGGTGTTTTTATGGTTTGGGAAGATGGAGAATTGGGGATTGTGAGTAGGTAAAGTGGTAAACCTAAATACCTAATTGGTTAGTTGGAATCCACCGTCATACCCAAAAACTTAAAGATAATTAATTTTTTATTATTTTATCATTTTTATGTATATATGTAATGGTATTTACAACTTTATATATGAAATTGTAAAGGGGCAGATTCGATAGACTACTAAATAGAAACTTGACTTTTTTTTCTTATGGTTTAGTATGTTAGTATATTCCTAACTTTTAATTTTGTTTATTTACTTATTTTAGTTATCAAGAAAAGAAGACAATGAATATAAAAGAAAGTGGTTCATTAACAAGGAGAAAACAAAATAGAAATGGAACATTGGATTGGTTTGTTAATACTAAAAAAACAAAGGTTGGAGATGGTTCTTATTCGTCTCCCGTAGATCCTATAGAAAAAGAAAGTCAATTTGATATAAGTTCTCTTTCTCATGATCCCGGATTAAGAAAGAATATTTTTTATTACCATCCTAATCTACAAGATGTGATAAGGAGGGAATACATACACAGAGGTCATTGCCAACCTTTTGCTCATGACTTTCCTCAAACAAACTTTGGTGATAAGTTGTGTCGTTTCAATTCTAATTGGTTTTAGAAAGTATTGTTGGCTTGAATATAGTATTGAAAAAGATGCCGCATTTTGTTTTGTTTGCTACTTATTCAATCATAAAGAAGAATGGAATGGGTGGGGATGCTTTTATTAGAAATGGATTCAAAGGGTGGAATAGACAAAATGCATTTGACAAACATGTTGGGAGGGTGAATAGCTTACATAATCAAGCTAGGGAGAAGTTTGAGGCGTTAATAAGACCAAAAACATCAATCCAAAGTGTGTTTAACCATCGACGAGGAAAATTATGAAATATATAAATATTTTATGTTTCTACTACTTAGTTAATTTGATTTAGTTATTGGTATTTGCCTGAATTGTTTATATAACCGAAAACCCGATTCCAAAAACCGGTAATAATAACATAAAATTTATTAGACCAACTAGTATAATTGATAAATGTATAGTTATACTAGAAAGTGCACACCCTTAAAAAAAATTCTAGATCCGCCACTGGGTCTCGCTTAACAGAATCAATAAAGGGTTTAATAGTGCGCCTCCGATTCCTCTCTCTTCTCGATTGCATGCCGAGTGTACATGTTCGAAACAAAAGGAAATCGAGCGACTGAAGGTGTAATTTACTCGGTACTTACTTGATTGTATTTGGGTCTTTTATGGAACATATGTTAATGACTTTTGTGTAGATATACATAACCCACTGCGGATAAGTTACCAGTTTAATTATTTTAACCATCTGTTGCTTTAATTTTCTTAGGAGGAAGCTTACTAACCTGGTATGTTATGGGAGTTCAACAAGCTTTTCAACCTGTATATAAACTGAATCTATTTGGGAAGAAGTCAAATTTGGAACTGGCTCATGTGTTCTGATAATAGAAGCATGGTCTAGTAAGATTGAATGAAACAGGAAGTGAATGTCATACAATTGTGTAAGAATTTAAAAAAAAAAGAACAGATTATGGGATTGTTTGTTTTACATTAGTATCTAAGAACTTTCTAAGGTTCTTGATCTAAGCAAATGGGAACTAATTTGTACACAACTCAATTTGCCATACACAACAATGACTTTTATGCCGTTAAAAACTCACTATCAAATAATATTATCCACATATTTAGGGGCATTATGGTCCAATCACACTTTTTGTTATGTATGGTAAAAAGGTGTCGTGTATAAATCATCTCCTTAAACAAATGACTTATATAGGAACTTTTATGTGGGATCAGTGTAATGACTTAATTTTACTGGAGCAAATACCCGCATCACTCAAAATGATGCTTATATTTCTACAATAGTCTTGAGGCAATTTTACTATCCTATGACATGTTGCCTCAAGTTTCAACCTTTTTGTTTTTTTTGTTTTTATGTCAATGTATTTGGTATCCGATGTTATAAAATTTTGTTGTCTATAATAGTTGATGGTTTTTGTTAAGGGAGGTGATCCTTACACAACAATTTTGGCCATACACAACAATGTTATGCATTATCAACTTGTACCATGTGTAATAACTGCTTGCATCCTGTTGTGTATGGCTAAAATCTGTTGGGTACGAATCAGCTCCCGTTTGTTAATTATTGCTTTTATGTTTCCAAGGAACAAGAGTGTTTGGAGCTTAGGAAGGATAGAGAAAAGAACGAGAAGCTTCTTGGATCGGTTCTTCCAGTAAATGGATCCAAAGATGCCGAAGCTTACTCTACAAAGAAGTTAAATTTGTGAGTAATATTTTGTGAATCAGAGACTTCGAATAGGGGTAAAGGTTTTTCCGTATCTTTATTATTAGGGAAAGACCCAAATATATATACATACACAATTCTCATCGGAAGCTAACAACCTACCCACAAAACCAGGAAAGGATAGATACAATAAATATTTGGATAAATATCCTCCTATCTAATATACACAGCTCTCGCCAACACTCTCCCTCAAGATGGAGAATGTATATCCATCATTCCCAGCTTGGCAAGAGAGCTGCCAAATACTCTGGTGCATACAGCTTTTGTAAGCATATCTGCAAGTTGTTCACTGGAGGCCACATGCGGGAGCTCTATAGTCTTCTTTTCCAAGTGGTCTTTAATGAAATGCCGATCAACCTCTACGTGTTTTGTTCTGTCATGTTGTACCGGATTGTTAGCAATCTTTACAGCTGCTTGATTGTCACAATAGAGTTTCATCGGCTCTATTTGCTTAACTCCCAAGTCCTGTAAAATTCGTTTAATCCATAACAACTCACATATACCATGAACCATCCCTCGAAACTCAGCCTCTGCACTTGATCTCGCCACTACTTTATGTTTTTTACTCCTCCAGGTGACCAAATTTCCTCCTATAAACATGAAATAACCAGAGGTGGATTTCCCATCTAATCTATTTCCAGCCCAGTCCGCATCCGTGTATCCACTTACTTCTTCATTTTTCTTTTTTTCAAAGAACAACCCCTTTCCAGGAGAGGACTTAAGATAACGAAGAATACGGTATACTGCTTTCATGTGTTCTTCACTTGGAGCATGCATGAATCTACTTACAACACTCGCAGCATATGCAATATCCGGTCGAGTATGAGACAAATAGATCAACTTTCCAACGAGTTTTTGATACCTTTCTTTGTTCGCTGGTACTTGGTCTGGACGTATTTCCAAACCGTGGTTGATCTCTATTGGGGTGTCAATCGGTTTGCACTTAAGCATACCAGTTTCTGTAAGTAAGTCTAACACATACTTCCTCTGGCACATGGAGATACCTTGTTGAGATCGGGCAACTTCGATTCCCAAAAAAATACTTGAGATGTCCAAGATCCTTCAGTTCGAACTTAGTGGATAATACGCTTTGAAGATCAGCCTTTTCTTCAGGATCGTTCCGATGACGACCATGTCATCTACATACACAATGAGGGCAGTAATTTTACTTCCGTTGCTCTTATCAAACAGTGTGTGATCCGCGTCACTTTGTTTATATCCCACCGACTTCATAAAATTTGAAAATCTCCCAAACCATGCTCGTGGTGATTGCTTCAACCCATATAACGCTTTATTTAGTTTGCACACTTTGTTGCCACAATCTATACCTGGTGGGACATCCATATATACTTCTTCTTCCAGGTGCCCGTTTTAAAAAGCATTCTTTAAGTCAAATTGTCGTAACGGCCAGTCTCGATTGGCTGCTATTGATATCAGAATCCGAATAGTATTTATCTTTGCTACTGGAGCAAATGTATCCCCATAATCGATTCCGTACTTTTGTGTGTATCCCTTCGCAACAAGTCTCGCCTTGTATGTGTCTATGTTTCCTTTAGAATTCAGTTTTACAGTGTAAATCCATCTGCACCCAACTGTCTTCTTCCCCGGGGGAAGATCAACTAGATTCCAGGTTTGATCCTTTTGTAACGCTTCCATTTCTTCGTTCATTACTTTCCTCCATCGCGGATCATTTTTTGCGTCTTGTACTGTGTTTGGAATGATTACTGATGCCAATTTTTCTACAAGCAACGCATGAGACTCAACTAGCCTGTGGGAAGAGATGTAGTTGTTAATTGGATACTTAGCTTTTGACTTAAAATCCGGTTGGTACTGTCTCTTTGGAACTCCTCTATTTTCTCTTATGGGATACCTTGACTCTTCATGAGTAGAACCTGGAGCTTCGTGACTAGAACCTGTATCATCTTGAGATATAATGTTAGGAGAAATAGGTATCATGTTTGGAGGTATACCTGTCGGATTCAAAGTCGGATTCTTACCGTGGTTTAATGAAGGGGAGACTGTACTATCTTGTAGATTCGGGTTAGGCATTGTGTCACACCCAGTTTCAGCAGTTTCAAGGACCTCTTCTTCATTGTTGTTTTCTACTGCTTGTTCTTCGGTTATTTGTTCATACTCCTCATAATCGTCATGCATGTTTCCCTCACTTCTACTTGATATCTCCCCCTGAGGGGAACATTCATGTCCAAAATAAGGTACATCTTCATGGAAACTTACATCTCGAGTCACATACATCTTATTTTCTTTAGGGTCATAACATCGGTAACCCTTTTTGAAATCTGCATAGCCAAGAAAAACACAACGTACTGCTCGTGGTTCCAACTTTCCTGTATTTTGGTGTACGTAAGCTGTACACCCAAATACCCTTGGTTCAAGATTCTGAGCAGTTGGAGTATTGATCCGGTCCTGAAGTCGCTTCATGGGAGTGTCAAACTCGATGACCCTAGACGACGTACTGTTCATCAAATATGCTGCCGACCTAACAGCTTCTCCCCAGTATTGCCTAGGCACATTCATATCAAATAAGGATGCTCTTACGATTTCTAGTAATTGTCTATTCCTCCTTTCTGCTAATCCGTTTTGTTGTGGAGTTCCAATGCATGATGTTTGGTGTCGAATGAAATTTTCTTTGCAAAATACTTCCAGCTCTTGATTAATATATTCACTTCCATTGTCTGACTGAAGGACCTGAACAGAACGTTGGTATTGTGACTTGATCATATTATATAGTTCTTTAAACACAGTGCACACTTCTCCTTTTATTTTTAGAAGTGACACCCAAATCATTCGAGTACACTCATCAACAAAAGTCACAAAATACCGAGCACCTGTTGGTGTAGAAATACGAGCAGGACCCTATACATCGGAGTAAATAATCATGAACGGTATTGCATTCTTATTTGCTACAAGGGAATATGAAATTCTATGGCTTTTAGCCATTTCACAAACACCACAATTAAATGCACCATCTGTTTCATTCATGAACAAATTTGGTTTCAGTTTTCGAAGATAATAAAACGACAAGTGTCCTAATCTACGGTGTCATAACCAAACTAATGATTTCTTCTCATGACTTCTTCCTGTGTTGTGAGCTTCGGCTTCGGCTTCGAGATAGTACAGCTTCCCCTTTCTAGTACCATAGCCAAGAATCCGATGTGTTGCTATGTCCTGGAACACACATTTGTTAGGCCAGAAAGTCACATAGCAGTTCAAGTTTTTCGTAATTTGGCTAATAGATAAAAGATTTGAACGGTATCCAGGTTCATGGGACCCGACACTTGGGCTGGCCCTTCACACGTTACATGGGCCACCCCTCCGTTTGCAGTACGAATCATAGACTGTTTTGGGGATCCTTGTGAAACCAGTTTAGTGGGATCATTTGTCATGTGATCAGTGGCCCCTGTATCAATAATCCATGCATCATTTATAGATTTAGATATATTTGACATACCAGAACAATCATCACATTTTTCAGTGTGTGCAGCAACTGATACCAGAGGGTCATCTGTTTTTGCCACTGCTGCAGATGCTTGATTGATCTTTCTACGTGGTTTCTTCGTGAAGTCCCACCATTCTGGGTATCCAACAATCTCATAGCACCGCTGTTTTGAGTGCCCCTCTTCTCCACAATGTGCACAAACAAGAGGAGTGCTGGGTTTAGAGTTTCTTCCTTTTGTAGGGCGGTTACGAGGTTCAATTTTTGATTCATCCATTACGGTTCGCTGGTTCTGATCTTTACGCACATATGCATACGATGATTCCAGATCCAGAGGTGGATCTTTACGCAAGATTTCACTCCTCGCATGATTAAATTCGGGATCCAATCCAGCCAAAAATATATGAACTCTGAGACGGGCAATGGTTTTGTGCAGGGACACCATTTGGTCGACACCCTCTTCCTGGTACTGAAAACGAGTATCTATTTCTTGGAATATACTCACCAATTCATTGTAGTATGTAGTGAGAGGCCTACCATTCTGTCGAGTTGTGAAAGATTTCTGATTTAACTCGAAGAGCTGTGTTTCATCAGAGCCATCGTAGAACGTCTTTTTAACAGCATCCCATATCTCCTTCGCGGTTTTCAATCTAATATACCGCTGAATCAACGGTGGACTCATCGAATCAATGAGCCAACTCTTGACCCGATTGTTATCGATGAGCCAATTCTCCAAGTTTTTATCGCCCGCTGCAGGTTTCAGGGTGGTTCCAGTCAAGAAACCAGACTTATTTCGTGCTCCAATACGCATCTCCATCACCTGCGACCATAACTCGTAGTTCATGTCATCCAAGATTATCCCGGTTGGAAACGGGGCATCCTGTACATTCTGTACAATTACTCGAGGATCTTGCGAAGAATTATCTTTCTCTGCCATTCTACTAGGTTTTCGACTTCAAGAAAGGTTGCAATTGTTCGATCGGTATTGCCCTGATACCATGTGAATCAAAGACTTCGAATAGGGGTAAAGGTTTTTCCGTATCTTTATTATTAGGGAAAGACCCAAATATATATACATACACATTTCTCATCGGAAGCTAACAACCTACCCACAAAACCAGGAAAGGATAAATACAATAAATATTTGGATAAATATCCTCCTATCTAATATACACAGCTCTCTCCAACATATTTTACTTCATTTTTGTAACTAGTGTTTGCATAGTTAAACCATCAACCCTCCATGATGGACATTGTGAAATATGCAAACCATATATTCATATAAGTAGATAACTCTGTAATACTCGTACTTCTATCGTGATAAATAAAAACGTGAATTATTATTTTGTTGCGTTCAATAGTCATTTCGATATTCTATAAATAGACCCTATCAAATAATGGGTCTTGGTAAACAAGGATTCTAATTAAAGAGAATGGGCCTTAATGGTCACCTAGTGGGCTTAGGGTATGCAATTGATGGGCTTTAAGATGTGATAGGTTTTAGGCCTAAAGCCTTATAAGGGTGTTTGATATAAAGAGGAAAATAGGGTTAAGATACCAGGAAAATGTTACTGTTCCATTCAAGAGAAGCTATCTGTGTTTAGAGAGAGAGAGAGAGAGAGAGCTAGAGCAGGGAGAAAGAAAGAGAGAGAAGGAGCTCAAATTGTGGGTTTCAAGTGAAGAGAAGATCAAGGTATGGTTCCTTTCTCATTTATGATCATGAATGTACAACTTTTCAAGCAATTTGATTAAATATATGCATGAAATGATAGAAATAGATAGTTCTTGAAGTGTTCTTTATGTGTATGAGCTGGAAATTTAAAATGATGGTTTAGTCTCTTCAAAATAAATGAATTGCTTTAAAAGTTATAAAGTAATGATCTAGGAAGGTGGAGACAAGTTTTAGTTGGTTTAAATCTTAAAAACTATGTTTTTAGATAATGGTAAACCCTGATTTGGAGGTGTGTGTGTATATATATATATAGGGGAAGGTTCAAACGAGAACTGTTTTTCATACGAGAATTGCGAGAACCAATCTTAACCGTTGATTTGATAAAGTGGAATTCATGGATGTAGAGCGTGGGGGGATCAAGTATGGCAGGGTGCATGTGAGGAATTCATGGGTGGGCAATGACATTGAAGGAGGGGAATTGAATGGCTCAGATTGGTTCTCGCGGTTCTCGCACTAAGAATGGTCTCGCATGAACTTTTTCATATATATATATATACTGTGAGCTGGGTGAACAAGAAAAAAGAAAAGACAATTTGAATTTCTTCCAAAATTCGACATTTGGAGTATGAAAATTCGATATTTTTTTTGCCTGCTTTTTCGACTTATACATATGCAACTTTAGTTTGTATTTCATAAAATTCTACATTTGCAAAGATCCTAATTTTGAAGATTCTAATTTTGCAAAGATCCTAATTTTGCAAAGATCTGCCTGCTTTTTCTGACTTGTACATATGCAACTTTGGTTTGTACTTCATAAAATTCGACAATTGCAAAGATCCTAATTTTGAAGATCCTAATTTCGCAAAGATCCTAATTTTGCAAATATCCTAATTTTAAAGATCCTAATTTTGCAAAAATCCTAATTTTGCAAAGATCTCAATTTTGCAAAGATCCTAATTTTGTAAAGATCCTAATTTTGAAGATCCTAATTTTGAGATTTTGATACTTGGTTGAGATCCTAGTTTTGAGATCCTAATTTGGTACTTGGTGAAATTAGACAATTGTGAGATCCTAATTTGGTTACATTCGACTTTAAGCAATGAGCAATGAATCACAGATGAGAGATGGTATAATTAGAGTTAAGGAGTATCACCCTATACTAAGTTAACGGGATGTGTTTATATAGGTTGTTGACTGTTGCTTGACTCAAAAAAACTCATTAAGCTTTTGTAGTTAACTGAATCGCGAAATTAGGTGAGTATTCTTACTTATACTTTAAATAGTAATCAATGTGACATGCTATGTGATCTTGTGATATGATATGTTTCTAGACCGTACACTTCGGTGTCAGGTATGTTAGACCGTTGTGACGACGAGTATGATGAGACCACTTACTTCTGCAGTGGGAATGAGTTGTGCCTCTGTTTTTTGAGCTATTTGATTTATAAGTAAAAGTACTCGCTAAGCTTTTATGCTTACTGTTATTATTTTAAAAGAATTTCAGGTAAGGACCACGGCGGGGCTCCAGTTCGTGGCTGATAGCTCATTTGCGTATGCTTCCGAAACTTTTTAATTTAGAAATGTTTAAACTCTTATTTTAGCTTTGTTTCGTTATTGGTCTGTAATAAGATATTTTGTGACTCTTTATTTCAGTATGACTTGGTTTTCAATGTTATTAGTTTCTTTGTGTTACTTAAAAAAAATTTAGGACGTTACAAACTCTTACATTGATACATGTGTGCTTAAAAAGTTATTTTTATATATGTTAAAATGTCATTATATAGCATCTATTTCTTAAGGGATAATGGATCTCTCTCTGGTGTTCGGTTCTTACATGGGTTGTGTGACAACATGGATTCTAGGACGATATACGGAATAAAGGCATCATGGGGAGTTAGTCTCTTATCTTGGTAATTAAAAACGATAAGTGAAACAAATGGGCGAAACAAGTGAAAAATGGAAGAAAATCGAAGAATGATGAAAAATAGTCCCTACGGCCGCAGAGGATATCTCGTACGGCCGCAGGAGATCGTGTTTCTAGAAGATGATGATCTGTCCACTACGGCCGCAAGAAACATATCCTACGCCCGTAGTGACAGCTGTTTCGTAGCCCACAATAGCCTGACAGATTATTTGCGTGTGTCAGAGTTCCTACGGCCGCATAAGGTTCTTGCTACGGCCGTAGAGCAGCCCAAATTGACTTTTCCGTGTGAATTCGTCCCTACGGCCGCATAAGACATGTCCTACGGCCGTAGAACCTTCCTGACCAGAATGTCTATAAATAGAACCCGAATTTCTCATTTCTTTTGCACCATTTCCATACTCTCTCTCTATATATATATATCTCGGTTACCTAGGCAATATAGCCCGTTTCTGAGAATTTTTAGTCATCGTGTGATCATTCGGGGTGATTTTTGAAGTCATAACGCAAGCAGAGGTTCTGTTCAAGTAGGATCTCGATCTTTCTGAGCACTTTTTGAGTTGTGTGATTGCCGGTTGTTCAGGTGAGTATTCGTGGCCCCTTTTTATCATGTTTTCTAGGGGGAAAATGACACTCAAAACTATTTATTATCTCTTTATGCCGTGTTAAACGTATTCTTACATTTTTGACAACTATGTGACGTGAGTACTCGTGGGCCCCTTTTCTTATGTTTTCTAGGGGGAAAATGACACTCAAAACTATTTATTATCTCTTTATGCCGTGTTAAACGTATTCTTACATTTTTGACAACTATGTGACGTGAGCTTTCATGGCCCCTTTTTCATATATATTTTGGGGAAAACGACACTCAATACATGTTTAAACTATTTTTATGCCATGTTACACTTATTTTCTATCTGCAAGATACAATGATTGCATGCTATCCAGCTATGGATTGTTGAATCCTAGTTGAAGACACAATTGAATGTTATCCAACTAGATTGTCGAATCCTAGTTGAAGACATATTGGTGAACCCTTGAGTTCGATACCAACACACATAACGCCAGAGTGTTGACTGCTGGTTGCAATTGATTACATATTGGTGAACCCTTGAGTTCGATACCAACACACATAACGCCAGAGTGTTGACTGCTGGTTGCAATTGATTACATATATGGTGAACCTTCGGGGTTCGGATACCATACACATTATTTGCTTGCAATACTATTTTATGCTAAATTTTCCTACAAGTTACTACACACGGTAAACATGTTTTATTTTAAACCTGCGAACTCACCAACTTTATGTTGACATTTTTAGAGTGTTCATTTTCAGGGAAAGTTTGCAATATTGCATTAGGAGCATAGCAGGATTCTAGAAGGCTTTAGATGACTTGATACTATTTTGTATTTTTGGGTTTGTAGCCTGTAAGCTTATCCCGGTTTGTGGGAATGACTATATCAATTTTTGTATCAGATGACTATGTATGTTGTGGAATGATTTTCCACGGCACAAGTCTCCATTTGTGTCAGGGGATGTCATGACACCTTTATTATATATCATATTTTAGTTTCCTCTATTGTTCATATCAATGTGTTATGACGATCCTCTCGGTCACGCCTCGCGTTTCCGCCTTGACGGGGTGTGACAGGTTGACTCAGCAATAATATGATTTTTTTTTCTTAATGCAATTTAAATCGAGTCTTCTTCATGCGTCTTTAGTTCTGAAGTTTCTGGTTAACAGAGTTCGGTAGACAGCTAGATTTTATTATGTGTATAATCTATATTTGGAGTCTTTATACACACACATACACATACACTTGTATTTTATCTGCTCGATGCAGCGGGGGCAGAATATGTTTATAATTAAAAGATATAGATTCAAATAATTCAATGTCTTGCTTTTGAACTAACTTAAAAGAAGAAGAGTGTGATTATCATTAACATGTATACTTTAAAGTTAAAACAAATTTAAAATTAATTGAACACGTAAGATTAAAAAATGACATCATTTTTTTATATGTTTAAATTTTGAATTTTGGTTTCATAAGATTAGTTTAGTAATACTTTGACTGTGAACTTATTGTATTTTTTTTACCTTAATTTCATACGTGAATTTGATACTATAAAAACATAAAAACTATTAAAAAGTAAAAAATATATAATGCTAATAAAGTTTTTGATAATAAATTTTGATCTTGATTGTTACTAACTTTAGTTTAAATAAATTGTAACTTTTTCTATGATTTACTAGTTTATATACCCGTGCACGCACGGGTATTACAAAAGTAAACTTGCGATACATCAAGTTCAAATAAAATAATGTAGGAAGTGTACCTCCACAAAAAATTTCATACTTACATGAGAAAAACACAAACAGAAACACATATGTTTCAAACCCAAACCTAAAAAAATCGATAGACAAAGCCTTGAAATCTTTGTTTCACTACAACTCCTACCTATAAGTGGTAGAAACACTTATGGTAATAATACACATGAGAAAAAAACATATAATTTAGAACATTTATACTGCTTTGAAAATTCTATGCAAATTAATAAAGTAACCATCCCAACAAATCACACATTAAAACTACATAAATTTGTTAAAATGAATATATTTGACTTATATTCCATCATCATCTCTAATTAGAGTAGCACGACCCTGCAATGACGACAAAGGCATACGTACATAAATCATGAATGTAGATGGTCTACTGAAAAATAATCAAAGGCAGGCATTACAAATATGATTAAACACCATAATAAACTTCAATCTCCACATAAGCAAAAGAATATATGGCAGCAAAAATGCAAAATATGAAATTGAAGTTATGAAAAGCCATTATCACCCTAAAGCTAAACCCATCAAAGACGACCGATTAAGAAAAACTAAAACCAATCAAACCCTAAAATCAAAAACACGATTGATTAAAAAAACCAAAAATTCGATGAGCAAAAAACAATGCAACTTATTTGTTTCAAATCAACTATCACCACTCAATTTTTTCACCTCTAGTGCTCATAGTGGTTTACAAAGAAATATAAGACTACTTGTAATGTCTTCAACTGAATCGGACCTCAGATAGTTGTGTTTGAAATAGTCGAAAGATGTGTATCTACACACTCAAACACTCAAAACAGCCCCAAATTAGTCAAACTTTCATAACTGACAACAATTTGTTTTAAAAATATCAAATGAGCAGAGTCAATGTTGTAATTTGATATTGACTAAAAAATTGGAATTATTTGGAATATATTTAGAACTTATGATCTTTGATAACATAAATGATTGGTTTTGCTACTACCACAGAATGAAATGTTAATTAAGTGAAAAATTGTGTCATTGGAAACTCATACGAATATAAAAACCATGCTTATGAAAATCCAAACAAAAACCTACAATATAAGCAACAATCACTATCAAGACCATCACTTTTCTATAATCAAATGGATCAACCGAGAGTTATCATCAAGTATTACTAAAAAAACAAAGAATATGTAGTGTATAAGCCAAACTGAGTAGGAAAGTCAGAACACTCATACACAGAACGAAATGCTAATTCAGTGAAAATTGTGTCATTGGAAACTCATACGAATATATAAAAAAACCATGCTTTTCTATTGAAACACATGAAAATCCAAACAAAAACCTACAATATAAGCAACAATCACTATCAAGGCCATCACTTAATCTAGAATCAAATGGATCAACCAAGAGTTATCATCGAGTATTACTAAAAAACAAAGAATATTTAGTGTATAAGCCAAACTGAGGAGGAAAGGCAGAACACTCATACCTCATAAAAAATGTAAGTAGAAAAGATGAAAATGTAGACTACGTTTAAGTATCATTATAAAAAAACAACACATGTTTTCTACTATTAAGAAAAGACGACTATGACATGTAAACCTTCTTATTAGAGAACTCAACAAAAAAATAACTCAAAAAAGCATTATTCCGGTAAATACCTGTACACTCCATGAGGATCTCTTTCAAGCATCAAATGATCTTGAATCCCATGAGGAAATGTCTTATATTCAGAAATAAGTTTTTGTTTTCACAGTCCATCTCATCAACAGTTTCATTGCCCATAGTTTCTTTTAGTTCAACAATTCACTATAGCACCTGAAATCAACAATACATAAAAACTTTACAATAAACTACATGACAAATAATACAAATAAGAGCAGCTATAAGAAATCAATGAAAGTAAACAAAGAAAATTGATGTTCGACTTGGAAAGAAAATTACACGAAATTTAACCTTTAAGATGAAAATGACCTAAGATGTTATAAGATACATGAGATGCTCTACACACATATAGAGCAAAACTTAAATAACACCTTATTTTATCTACACAGAGCAAATGGCAAAGCTGCTTGTAGTTTACTCTGCTTTGCTTTGAATCTAATTAGGTGTGTAGTAAATACCGTTCTCCTCTACAATAAGAAAGGAAATACATTTTTATTTAAAAACAAAAAAATTATAAATTCATATAACAGTTTGAAAAGTAACAACTTGAAATAAAATTAACAAACAATTTGAAATACAAAGTTTGCCATTCTTAAAAATACAAACTTATAAACATTAACTGATTCATGATCTATAAGTCAAATATATTAAAAGAACTAACCTGAAGCCAAACATTGGCGCCTCGTGTCAAACTGTAATATAACGTGCTATTCTGATATACACATTAACCAATAGTTCCATCCATGAAAGTAGATATCTAATAGGTGTATGAAAATGGCAAACTTTAAGAGCGTTAATTGTCATCATCAACTACACGATCCTGCCCTCTTCTTCTATCACATTTATCCTGCATGTCACAAACCAAAAAAGAAAATAAAACTTTGTAGTATATTTCAAATATACGACCTATAAATACTTTAGTTAGCTTATTAATTCTTAATGATTCTGGTGAACTCTTTGACTCTGTAATGTCAATATTGATGGTCTAATTTTGAAAGTAAAGGAGTTTTAATAGTACTATTATAGTATTATACACAACATTTAATTATCTGTGAGAGTTTTGATAGTCGATCGCAGTCGTGTCAAGCATCCAACTTCCCCCGTTGCTACTTGCCTAAAAACAAATCGAAGCATAAGAAATAATAATTAATAAATTGAATCCAAAAGGATCAAATAGTAAAACACTGACTTTAGAAGCAGTTAACTGATCCTGCAAAGAAGTGCAATGGCCCCTTAAGTTGCTAGGTTCTCCAACATTGCAAACTTTTATTTTTCCACATTGTTAAGGATCTCATACGTTTGATTAAGCTCTGATTAAAGCTTACTGTTGTATCGTTGTAAGCTCGTGTTGAATTCTTGGAGTCTCTTGTACATATCATTGAGTGATAATATCTGCAAATCAAATAAAATCCCACTTTTAACAACCTAAGTCTCACTCCATTTACAATAACACACTTTTAAATAATAGTCTAAGGGTGTTTACAATTGCTTATTTAAACTGTTTATCTACTCACTGCTTTAAGATGGAAAAAGCATTTTAAGTGTTTGGATGTAGAAAAGTGTCTATGGTTATTTGCTTACCTGAACCATAAATAGATTTTATGTATAATAGACACACAATTGAAGGTTAGGAAAGATGATCTTAAAATATGTATTAGTTTTTTTCTTTTAAAGAGGGTGTTGTTATAACTTTATTGTAATATACATACGTATGTAAGAATATATTGAGTAACTTCTTCATAGATATTATAATCTTCCACTTACCATAACAATTAAACTTATAGATTATGATCAAAAGGATCATTACTCTTTTATACTCTGTGTGAACCTGATTATTCAAGCTAATTTATTATTTACCTTGAAGAGTAGGGGTGTTCTTCGGTCGGGTTAATCGGTTTTCGGGTTATTCGGGTCGGGTTATTCGGTTTTTGAGGTAATAAAATGTTACCCGATAACCGAACCGAATAAGGATCGGGTTATTCGGTTTTCGGGTAGTTCGGGTCGGTTCGATTTTTGGGTTATTCGGGTATAACCGAATAAGAATTTGTTGCTTGCCATTTTACGTTTCAATCATTGTGAAATTAGACAATGTGATTATTTTATTTCAATCATCGTGAAATTATACAATCATTGTGAGATTAATAACACTTGAAAGAAGTTTATGCAAAACATGTTTTGTTACCTTCTTGCACTACACCTTCATCAGATCATCACACGATCAAATCACAAGTTAATTTTCATAGCTCTAGAATAAATACATAATGTTATAATTAAGTAAATTTAAAAAGTAAAAGCTTATAATTAAAAAAAATACCTTCATCAAGTTGAGTTATTTCGTTTAAGTAAAAAGTTTAAGATTATCTGTTATTAATTATTAAAAGTTCAAAATCATAAAATATTGAGTAATTTCGTTTAATTAAATTCGTCTAAAAATTGTCTAAGATGTCTTGTGAGTTGTGGGCTTGTAGTGTGGTTGACCCATTTGTAACCGTTAATCGGGTTACCCGAATTAGAGACCCGAAAACCGATTAAACCGACCCGATTAACCCGAATTTGATTCGGATCGGTCGGGTTATTCGGGTTCGGTTATTTTCGACACCCCTATTAAAGAGTACTATCATTAATCTTCTATAGAGTGTGAAATCGACTATGAAATCTTACGTGATCGATAGAAACTATTATAAGCACAACATATATACTCAAAAACTTGATAACCCATATGAACTTATTATAAATACAAATCGAAAAACATCTTCTTAAACACTATTCTTACTTAACTATATAGTTTTCCTATTAACAAAAGAAATACCTCACGTTGATGCACCTTAAATGGCTAATTAAAAACATTTCTTTCTTTTAGGACATTTCATCAAACACCTGGGGCACAAAATCATTGTATACATGATGACATCAATATAAGTAGTTTCAACAACTCCCCCACGTGTTCTCAAACCCGACTATAGTGATCAATTAAAGAACGGAAAATATTATAAAAACAAAATCAACTGGAATTAATAGAAATAAAAAAAGGGATTGATGATTATGATTAAAGAATACACACCATAAGAAAAATGTCCCGATAAAAGCATTGCAAATATGTAATCATAATATATTTCTTTCACATAGGTTTTCCAAAACTATTCCTTCTTATGTCCATCGAATTGATAAAGAAAAACAAAAGCTGGAAATTCAAACTTAGAAATTGTAAAAAGCACAAGAACATGAGAGGTTTAAGATATAGTTTAATACTAGTTAATAAAACCTTGCAGCGGGAAATAGTATAACATGTTTATCTAACAAATGTATTTTTCAAAAAATGTATCTTTTATTGTGATTTTGAAAATATATTTTTTAGATAAATATCATAGTACGATAAAGTTTGTATCAAAGGTAGCGGTGTTTTAGTGTGAACACCCCATCTAACGTATTTCTCTCGCGCACTCACTCAAATTTTTATGTATAATGTTTTGTCCAAGTTATTTAGATAATTTGCAGCTCAAAAGTTATAAAAAGAAAATAAAAAAGCCAAAAAAATGAATAAAATAATAGTAAATTTTCAATAGTATGCGGAGACGAAAGAAAGGACAACCATCAACCGGCTCGGGAGAAGAAAAGGAAAACGTTGAGCTCGAACATAGCAATGTAAAAAAGAGAAAGATGAAAGCGTGAATAGAAAGAAAGAAAATGGATTGTCAAGAATATAACCTGGGTCTTTCATCTTATCCCTCTTTATTTCCTATTGTCACTGTGCTAGAGTGAGTTAATGTGTTTAACCGCATATTAAATGGATATAACTATTTATCAGAGGTTATGAACATATATGGTGTAAGTTTAATTATATATTTGCAAGCGACTCGTTTTTTTAATAACATTTGGATATAAATAATGTCATAATATGACAGTGTTTTATTTTCATATTACGTCAAATTAATATTTTTCTATTATAAATCTAAGGGTTTAGTTCATAAAAGTGTATTCAATTTTACACCTTTTGTTATTGTATGTATCAAACTTTCAAACTTACCATTTGATATACTAAACTTTTAAAAATTACTATTTGATGTATCTAACCTGTTATAGAAGGTTGCTTGGTGATGTGGCAACGGTTTTATTGACGTGACGAGTGACATGGCAAGTGACAATGGAGTTTTTGTTTTAAAAATAATTCAAAATAAAGTTGATATTTATTTTAAATAATTAATATTACTTAAGGTAATATAATAATAATAATAATAATAATAAACTAAACAACTTTCCAAAATAATAAAGATTGCATCGTGATTTGGGGTAAATTAATATTATTGATGATCTCAACAATAAACTCCCAAATTAATTTGGGATGCTATACAACGTGATTTTCATTGGCAGCCGTTGAAGGTTTGCTATGGGGATTTTGTTAGAAAATGTAACACCGTACTTTTAAACATAATATTAACACGCGTGCGGAAGCTAATTACATATAATTACATTTAAAACCCAAAAGTCAAATACAACTTTGACTGGTTATAATTTACAAAATATTCAATACGGTGTTAATAACAAAACAGGCTCTTTCAAAATCTTGGACATCAGAGTTATTGGTCTGTCCATATTCCCAGTTTCACATCTTCAGAAAACTCACGACAGAGTACCTGCACAGACTAGTGGGGAATTAGCACAAAGCTAAGTGAGGGAACCAACATCTAAGCACATACAAGGTAATCAACCAAACACACAATTGCTCATCAACCAAACACACAATTGCTCATCAACCAAACAGAGAACCAATCTTACTTGGACAACAGCACAGGCACCCTTGAGTGCAACAAATGCCCCTCAAGATCAAATACTGTTAATCCCTAAGCACAGACCCAGCTACAAGCCACTAAGCTGATCTCAAGCCACTATGTTGATCGAACAAACAACAAGTATACAGATCAAGCAACTAATATACAGATCAATCAAAGATATAGCCACTATTAGGATATCATATCCTGCATATCCCAAGATACAGATCCACTCACCAAAGTCTTCAACTCAGATCACTCAGTAATCTAATCTACTGAGTCTTGTCACCTCCTGAGAATATAACCATAAATCAGTATTGGCTTAATCAATCCACAATAAGCAAAATACATAACATGTACATAAACTCAACAAGTACATAAATCCACATCACATGCACCATTAATCTATAAGTACATAATCAACAAGTATAAGTATACCCGAATTCACAATTACTCTTACCAACCTGTAAACCTGTGAATTCATTCAACTCCTTAGCTTAGGCAATACATATCTTTCCGTTAATATGTCAAGGCTACACTTGATATATAAACTCATGTTTTCCTTCAAATCATCAATATCATCAAGGAGTTATTTGGTTTCATCTTCATTCGGTTTTAATATCAAAATCTACCAATCCCGAGCATGGGCATATATATAAAGCAGATCACTTTCAAATCCGATAGAATTCCCACATTCCGATAAGATCAAATCCGATAGGTTCAAATCCGATTAACATGAAATCTGATTGGGCCAAATCCGATGATATCAAATCCGAGAAATGGCAAATCCGATAAAAGCCAAATCCGATCAAGTCATACAATCCGATAAACTTCAAATCCGATAAACACAATCGGAATCCGAGTGCTTATCACGACTTAATATTATTTCTGAGCATTCAAACTCCAAATCCGAGTCATTCAAACTCCAAATCCGACTGATTCATCACCCAGAATCCGATAAACTCAACTTTCAACTTCTCACTTAATCCTAACTGATTTCAAACATGCATACATTCATACTTTCCAGAAATGATTATAAACATAATATAAACATATTTAAACATCAATCTCTAGCATGCAACAACCTATGATCATCAAATCGTCAAATCAAGCATCAATCGGATTTCATAAATATTTATATATATATTCAAATCCAAGTACCACAATAATTAACAATTACCATACAGTAATCTAACATTGATATTGTTATGAATTCAGAACCCAAAATGCATGCAAGATCTAAGATTAAATTGTTGGATCTTTTCTCCTTCTTCTTTCTCCTTTATCGGCCGAAACCCACACAAACACACACACAACACTCTCTCCTTTGTTTACTCTAACAAGTAATAAGAAGTATGGTGGGCTTTGACCAACCACCACCCCCACCATACCACCCTCATCATCACCACAATAAAATATCATTTCCATTTTAAATAATACAACAATTAAAAACTCATACTACAAGTAAATCATATAAATAATTATTACATAATAACAATTATGTAAAATAACAATTAATCCCCATAATTAAATTAAATCCCAAACTTAATTTAATTAATTACCTAAATTATTCTAGGCCGGTTTTGGGGGTGTTACAGAAAACTTTAGGGATCTATGAATTCAAATATGCTTCATCTTCATCTTCATATGTTTTTAGTTCGATTTTTCTTGTTAGGGTTCTTGATGTTTCTTGTTAGGGTTTTGTTTCAGATCTAGGGTTACTTCAGTGCTTCATCGATGAAGATCTGGGGATTTAGTTCAAATCTTGGTTATCTTCATCTCTGATCTGAGGTTCGTAATTTTCATCTGAATCTTCACGAGATGAGATTTGGTTTAGAGCAACATATTATGGTTCTTAAGCGAAAGGTAAGAAATTCTTGTTCTTGGTTCTTAATCTTCATCTCAGATCTGCGTTTTGGGTGCAGAACTGGTTTTGGGTTCTTAATCTTCATCTGAATCTTCATCTCATCTAAAGGTTACATCTTCATCTGTTGCGATTTGTTTAAATCTGTTGTTGGTTCATCCTGATCGTACAGTTCGACTTCCAGATCCATTCGATTTTAGGGTTTTCATTTTGGATTCGTTTTAGGGTTTTCATTTTGGGGATTCCTTTTGTGTTCGAATTTCACGAGCTAGTGTTCAAATCATAAAACAAGTTCAGATCTAGGGTTTCATCTTCATCTGTGAGACATGGTATACGAATTTGGTTGATGGACTTGTTCTTGTTGCAGATGAAACGATGAATCTTATTCTTGTTCTTCATATTTTTTTTATTTCTTAAATATAATACACACATGGCAATTAATAAGTGAGGTGGAATAATAAAAGAATAAAATTTTTAAAAAACTACCTGCTACCTGAAGAATAGGTTACCCAATACATAAAATTGTAACTTTCAAAAAGTTTGATACATCAAATGGTAAGTTTGAAAGTTTAGTACATACAATAGCAAAATGTGTAAAGTTGGATACACTTTTATGAACTAAACCCTAAATCTAATTATATAATGTTTGGTATCACTCTATATATACACTTCAACTATTATATAAAAGTGGAGTTGCAAGTCTAGGGTGATGGCTATGCCGAAGCTCTAATCTTGTTTCTCTTTTTTCTTGCTTTTCAAAAAAAAAAAATCTAATTATATAATGTTTGGTATCACTCTATATATATACTTTAGCTAATTCATATTAACGATGTAAATATTAATGCAATATGAAAGTTTCCCGATGAAAATGTACTTTTTGTATTATATCTGAAATATACAATTTTAAATAGATATTATATTACAATAAAATGTATATCACAATGTAGATGAAAATATAACGATCACAAATATGTTTTCGTATTTTCATCGAATACTATATTTTAAAAGTTATAATAGGAAAATAAAAAAGTATGTAAAATTAATTCTTTGAATAATATAAAACTGGCGAGGCTACTTTCCGATTCGTAAAAAAAATAAAAAGGACGCCATATTGTGCTTATGAAGAATCGAACTTGAACCTTTTGGAAAATTGCTTTGAACACTTTGCCACTCTGCCACTCTGCCAATCAGGCTAATGTTTTCAAATCGCTGCAAGAAATATATAAACTTTAAAAGAAAAGCTACTGTTGATTATTCCTCATAATTGTTAGTATATATAATTTGAAATGGCTTCTGCAATACTCACATAACGATTAAATTTTGAACATAAAGGTTAAAATTGAACTATGTTGTTGAAACCCCGTAAGATTACGATCACCATTTGTTTACTCCATGATTCAAAAAAGATCAATATAACGAAGATATTTAAAAAAAGTTGCAAAGAAGAGATTGAAATTGATACCTCTAAAAGAGAAGGAACAACTTCTATGCCTATTCCCTCACCTTGCTTGCGTATACATGTTTCTCTTGTAAGTCCTCACTTGTTTCTTCCAATGTCTGTAAGTGATGGAAGCATCGAGATTTTTTAAGGCTTCTCTTGTAAGTTGTAAGTCATATAGAATGAAAAAATAGGGAATGAGGGTTAATCGGGGATCGAGAGGGAATCGGAAACAACGAAACCGAAGAGAGAGAGGAGCGGACGGAGGTTGAGGAGAGAGAGGCGGGTGGGAATGATCCAGATTTTGAATATGGTTCTAAATGATCGGCGTTTTTTTTTCAAATGGATCTTTCCAGATATAAAGTCAAATAGTCAAAATTGATGAATAAAGTGTTCTCATTGGTTAATTAAAGGCTGATTAATGTTAATTTTGAAAATTTGGTAAGCCTCTTATATATATATATATATATATATATAGATTACATATTAAATTCAACAAAATTATTTTTAAAATGTATTGCTTTAAGGTTTTGTAAAAATGCATTAAAGGTTGTATTAATAAACTTAAAATTTAGTCTTAAAAATGTACTAAATGCTTTATATAGTAGTAGAATAAATAATTTGTAACTTATTTGTGTAAGTTATCACATATTAAATTCAACCAAAATTCAATTTAAAAATTTGTTGTCTTAAGTTATTGTAAAATATGCATTAAAGGTTATATTACTTAACTTAAAAACTACTTCTAAAAAAGGGTCTAAATGCTTTTTTAAATTGTTGAGATATATGTAGGGGAGAGTTCATTTGAAAACCGTTGTTATTGCGAAAACTGTAAGAATCAATCTTGACTCTTGATTAAAATAAAGCAATGGCTAATAGTGCTAATGGCTAATCAGTGACTCATTAATGCGCTGATTAATGAGTCGTCATTCGTCAATGAGGGATACTTTGAGAAAATCAAACCATATCTCATATATGAAAAAATATGGTTTAATATTTAAAATTGGCAACCATATCTCATATATGGAAAATTTAAATCTAAGTAAATGATACTTAAGGTGGATTTTTTACAAACACGGAAAACTGATTATAAAACACTAGCATAGTACCCGCGTAATATGATGACGACAAATAATTCTTACTCGATAAAATGTCTATTTTTGATAAAACAGGGGTATCATATTTACGCACTATGATGATGTTGAATAGTTTTCATCCACAACATCTATATTGTTTTCTGCTTTTAAAATTCTTTATTGCTTTAACTATTTATTAATTTTATTTAATTTGTTATACTATCTTATAGGTTACAAATTAATTTGTGTTGGCTTGACTTTTTAAAACATTGTATATTATGGTAATTAAGAATATAATTAAGTCCGTTTAGTTGTTTCCTTGTAGATTTAAATGAGGGTGTATTAGTAATTTCATCTTAATTTTAAGAGTTTAAGCAAAAGTGATAAATGCTTTATAATGTAGTATAGATGAGTTATGATTATCATTTTTAGAAATAAGTATTATCATTTTTACTTTTATTCGAAATTCAAAACCCTAAGAACTGTGATTTTATTCTATAATAGTTAAATATATATTAATATCACTCTATTAACAAGTAAATAAATGATATGTATGGGACTTGCTTGGTAGGGTTTGTAAGTTACATCTCAAATGTATTTTTTCATTTCAGAAGTACCACTTGATTTTATTGTTTTGCTAAAAGGAGACTAATTTTTTCCTCAAGTTAGATTCGGCTCTAGGGATGTGTTCGGTTCTGGAACCGGCCCGAACCGGCCCGGAACCGAAAGAACCGGTAACCGAAATTGGTAAAATCTAGAACCGAAAACCGAACCGATATAAGGGAACCGGTTCCGGTTTTGGTTCCCGTTAGTAACCGGTTATTTCGGGTATAGAACCAGATAAAACCGAAAAGAACCGAAAGTTTACTTTGGAACCGGTTTCAAGTGTAGGAACCGAAAAAACAGGTAACGGGTGAATATTATTTCTACTAAAGACAAATATAATACGTTTGTATTAGTTATATTTATCTTTAAATGTTTATTAGTAACTAAACAATAAGTTAGATGTAAAATAAGGTTATGTTTATCGTATAGATTGACAACTAAACGGTTTAAGAGATATGGTTCTGGTTATTAACCGGTTATTCCAGTATAGAACCCGATAAGACCAAAAAATTATTTTGGAACCGGTTTCATGAGTGAGAATCGAAAATAACCGATAACGGGTGAATATTTTTGCTATTAAAGGCAAATATGATACATTTATATTAGTTGATTTTTACCCATAAAGGTTAACTAATAACAAAAAAACTAAACGGTTTAAAGTTAACATTAAAAATACTTGAAATCGTAAGTAGACATGCATGCATTTTTGACACTAGCATATGACCAAAAATAATAGTTCGTTGACTTCGTTATTACAAACAATAATCATTAACCATATCACCAACTATAATATTTCAATAACCAACCATATCACAAAAAATAATAGTTCATAGCCAACCATATGACAAACACAAAATCATAAACCAACCGGTTCCGGTTCCGGTTCGATACCCGTTCTGGTTCGGTTTTTGGGTCAAAAAGCTCATCCCTATTCGGCTCAATTTAGCAACTCATGTAGTTACTTTGATCTCTCTTCTTCACATCTAGACACATACATGTGTCAAACTTTATATCATATATTTATTATCGTGACTTATACCTATAATTTTAAAGTTAAATAGTATATTTTTAAAATTTTAATTCTGCTAGATCAAAACCCTTTAGTTTTTACACTTATTGATAAACAAGTCATCACGGCCCGCCCATTATCATAGAAAAATAAGGATTTAGAGTGTTGTTAAATTGTTTAATTATTTTAGTATATGTGTTTTCTCTTACAAGATTTAATATGAGATGATATTTTTAATTCCAAAGTTGATTATCCAAGACAACCTATGTTTCACTAACTTGTAACGAAGCTTCAAAGATGTTGTACTTTCGTGAATAAAACAATTTTGTAAGTAGAAGAATCATCTCCAATATATGTATATATGGAGCCCACTTGTTTTTAACTACATTTTGATATAAATTTTAGTGTAATACAATGTCTATTGAAAAGAGATGTATTTTCTTAGTATTATGATCACAAGAAGTATTATATTAGACCATACAAAATGATTTTCTTTTAGCATTACGATACTAAAAATGCATTGTTTAGGATTACAGATAAAATTTATATTGAAATGTCAAAAAATTTGACTTGTGTGAATATTTATTCATATTTAATTGTTTAAATAACATGTAAATTAATTGTTTAAACACCGGATGTGATTAACATTATGTTTCAGATTCAGTTAATTACATTCTCCCTTAAATCTAACACGTAATGATAAATTATTTAGTTTGTCGTATTATGATAAATTTATTATCACTATTAAAAATTAAGATGATGTGATCATGAAAAAAGTTATGTTTAAGTCATACATAATATTTTATTTAGAATTGCGGTTTCTAAAAGTATATTTTTTAAATAATATCATATCACTATAAAATTTATATTTAAATGTAGATAAAATTGAGACAATCTCAAATGCGTGTTCATAATTACACTAAATATTATATGTTAAAAGTTATAAGAGAAAAACAAATAACATAAAATTAAGGGCAAATTGTCGAAAAAGGTTAAGTAAATATCAAAAATTGGCAATAAAAGTAATTTCCAATTTTTTTGGTCGATAAGGACTATAATATTCAATTTCTTCAATAAAAGAAACTTGCTAACCGGTTAAAAGATGATGAGGTGTCAAATTATGATGATATGGATATCTAGTTGGCAAACACATCTCCCCCTCTTTTCATCTCTCTCTCTTTGCCCTCACCTTTACCCTCTTATCCTGTCTCTCTCCTCACTCTTTACCATATCTCCTCTCATCAACTATTAGACTTTCACTACCAAGCCACACACCACCACCACAAGACCGTCACACCCATCGATGTAAGACAATTACCAAACTACCAACAAACCACGCAGACAATTACCTAACTACCAACAAACCACGCAGACCATCACCCCATTACTCCAGCCACTCAACGGTGAGTTAGAATTGTCTTCGTGTTAGGGTTTGTGCATGAAAGTGTGAAACCACCACTTGACGACGAACAAGATCCATTTAATCAACTTTGAAAAAACTCGTCTTCGGGTTCGTGACTTTAGGGCTTTCGAGACCTAAAGATGAACAAGATCGTGAGTTTGACTCATAGATCTATATGTGTATGTTGTCTTCCTCTCTCTTTAGAACTTGGTTTTTTAATTTGAAGATTAAACTCTCTCTTATCCCTTCAAATCCGGTTAATCAACTTTGAATCCGTGTGTGTGTGTTTGTTAGTGTTTGAGGTGGCAAGAGCATAAATCTGTGTGTGTAACGAATGTGTGTGTTTAGATTTCATCAGCTATCTTGCTCTCTTCATCATTTTATTTAGATCTCATGTTTTAATTCTAGATGTTTCTCTTCAAATTTGTTGGGTGTTTATTTAGACATTTTGTGTGTGTTTGGACTTGTTATCTATGTTCGGATTTGTTGTGTGTGCGCGAGTAACAATCCCAAGCTCTAATGCTTTTGTATAGATTTGTGTTTTAGGTTGTTGAAATTGTAACATCCTGAAAATGGGCTTAGAAGTACCTAGTTGTACCCTATGCTCAAGTGGTTGTACCTTTACTTTAAATAAGTGTTTTGGTGGTTAATTTATATTTAGTTGGTTTAAGGGGTTGTATGAGGTGTCATATGAAAGTTAGGATTAATAAGTAAAAGGTGATAAAATATTAAATGGTTTTAGATAATGGTTTCAAAAATATCCCCGTTAGTTGAAACGGGATGGCGTGTGTCGAGTTGTAAGTTGGAAAGGGGAACAAAATACCCCGTGTTTTAAAATAGGTAACCAAGGTCGGTTCCTTGGCTTCCTTATCTCCTGACATTGAGAAACACACAAAGACACACATACATACGTACGTGAACACACACACTTTTTTCCATCTTTGGGTTTTGAAGAGCAAATCAAAGTACAAGCTGATTACAAGGGATTTCATTAACGAATTGGAGTTCTAATATGCTGTGCTTGTTCATCTTTGTAAGTAATTTTTTGTCAAGAAGCCTAGTTTTGTTTGTGTGAAGAAGATACACCAATTGATGCTGTAAATCAAGTTTTTGTGTTGGGTTTTGGTGGCAAATGTGTTCTTAAGTGTTTATGGATGTCAAGTGAAGTGTGTAAATGATTGGAACTAAGTTTTGATCGGTTAATGTTACACCGTATTTTCTTAATCAACTTTGAAATACGCGTGGAAGCTTAATTACATTAATTACATTATTATATTAACATATTAGTGTAAGGAAACAACTTTGAACTTGTTTTCTTTACAAAAGACATTTACAGTGTTACTCAAAACAGGCTCTTTACAAACAAAATAGATATCAGAGTAAGATCAGTCCAAAAATCCAGCTCCACATCTACTATCTACCTACCAGGAGTGTCCTGTAAAAGATTACAACAGTGGGGGATTAGCACAAAGCTAGTGAGAGAATAGATATCAAAGTACATACAAGGCATAAAGCCCAAACACAACAATGCTCATTCGTCAAAGAGAATCGGCGGCGTTGCAACACCTACAACCAAGGTCGGCCAAAACCAAGGTTTACCAATAGCCCTGCTAACATGGATAACAGTACAAGCACCCTTGAGTGCAACAAATGCCCCTCAAGATCAGATACTGTATATCCCTAAGCAACAAGCCCAGCCAAACAAGCTGATCTCTGAATACGTCATGTATATATACAGATAAATAAGATATAACAACTTAAAAAGCAATTTAACCAGGAATTACTTCCCATATATCCAAAGATATATATCCACTCACCGATATCTTCAAACAAGCTCAAGCTACTCAGCTATCTTATCTACTGAGTCTTGTCTCCACCTGAGCAAACAACTACTAATCAGTATTTGCTTAATCAATTCATAAGAAGCACAATACTATAGTTAAAACACATGTACATAAAATCACAAGTACATATCATCTTCATGTATATTCAAATTAATATACCATCATTCACTATTACCCTTTACATACGGTAATTCTGTGAATTCATTCAACTCCTTAGCTTAGGCATCACACATATACCCCTTTCATATGTCAAGCCACAATGGATATTCAATTCATGTCACTCTTTAAATTCCGAGCATGGGCAACAATACAATTCCGAATAACATCCAATTCCGATTGTATTCCCAATTCCGGTCATTCATAATTCCGATCAAACCAATTCCGAGTAAAGGCTACATTATGATCGAATCATATATACCGATAAAACCCCAATTCCGATCAAAATGTCAATTCCGATAAAAGTCAATTCCGATAAAACCCAATTCCGAGCAAAATGCCAATTCCGATAAAAGGTCAATTCCGATAAAACCCAATTCCGAGAATAGACACAAAGGAATTCCGATCAACTCATATTCTGATCCAACAAGGATTCCGAGAAAAGTCCTTGATTAATTCCGAGAAAGGCTAATTCCGAGAAAACATTTAACAAAATCCAAGTTTAGGCAAAGTGATTTCCGAGAGTATCGGATTCCGAGAATAGCTAATTCCGACCTGATTAGGTCGGAATTCAGGTTTCCGACTGATTCAAATAATGAATTCCGAGATATTCAAATCTGTAATTCCGAGCCCTTCTTGTCCAGAATTCCGACTAACATATATTCTCAATTTCAACTTCAATTCTAACTGATTTTAAGCATCCATGTTAATCTACTTACCAGAAATCATTCTAAACATGTATTGAACATATTTTAACAACAAATTCTATCATGCATACATCCTAGATCATAAATCCACATAATCATTCTTTCAATCGGAATTTCATATAATTCTATAAACCCGAATACAATTAACAATTTATCAACAATGATGCTAACCTTCTTGATTGCATATACAATACTAACAATGTGGCATATAAAATCAAATTCAGATTTTGATTCTTGTTCTTCTTTTTCCTCTCGGCCGAACACAAACACTCACACCACACTCTAATTGATTTGCATGTAATGAACAAAGTGGTGGGGTGTTGGTAACTAATTCCACCATAACCAGCCACCTCACCATCCACTATCTCAATTAAACTAATAAAATATATCTAATAATATTAATAGATATAATCCACATAATAATCACAATTAATAATTATGTAAATAATAATAATAAACCAAATAATCAAACATAAATCCCAAGGTTTATCAAATTAATTACCTTATTAACCTAGGCCGGTAAGGAGGGTGTTACAAATCTTCCCCCCTTAAGAAGATTCTGTCCTCGGAATCTCATCGCGCTCAAACAAAGAAGGGTATCGGCTTCTCATATCCGCTTCAGTCTCCCAAGTCAAGTCTGAACCTAGGCTGTGCTTCCATTTTACCAAGACCATCGGAATCTGCTTCTTTCTCAACTTTGTCACTTTACGATCAAGTAACTCTACATGTTCCTCAATAAGCCTCTTGTTGGAATCTACACGACGATCTTGTATTGGCAATGTTGGTCCCTTGTATGAGAATAACAACAAGCAACAGGTGTGTAGAAGGGGGGGTTGAATACACTTTCTGCGGAAATTGAACAAATCAAATGAAAGTGTTACACACAGTAAATCAAACCACAATCAATCGAATGCTTTTATTAAGAAGATGATTACAGTGCTTTGAATAAGAAGATGATTACAATAACTATCAAGTAAGCAACTCTTGATATATAATCACCTAATATAAATCTCTCAATTCTCTCAAACTTAGATATCTATAATTAACATATAATTATAGATACAGACGACTCTCTAAACAGGATTTTCACAGATTGAATCAACACATGATTACTTACCAATATCACAACTGATGTGATTAATTCGAACACACGAACTTCTTTGGCAATCTGTGATTAAATCTTGATATTGAATCAAGACTCGTAACACACACGGTGAGGTGAGGTTTGGCTCTGCAACACTTAGTTGTTTTTGAATCAAAGTCGTAGTCGTAGTCGTACCTCAAAACTTATCAGGAGATAAGTATTTATAATCCTGTTGCTACGGTTCCTAACAAACTGGACTAATCCTAATTTGCTAACTAACTATCGAATAACTCGGAATCTTGAATCTTGAATCTTCTTATCTTGAGTCTTCAATCTTCAATCTTGATTCTTGATTCTGGAGTCTTCTTATCCTTTCCGTAGATATAGAGAGAGATAAAGATGAATTTAAAACATATTTAAATTATCTTTAAACTGACTTCTTTAGTCGGACTGAGTTACTCAGCTTGAAACTCATCAAGCTGAGTTCTTCGAGAACAAACTCGAATTCAAACATGAACTAACATGTAGAATTATTAACTCATCCTTAGAAGTCCAAAGAGTTAAATAAAACATATTTATTAACTCTGTCGAGCTGACTCTGCTTCTGAGCTGAGTCACTCAGCTTGAAACACATCAAGCTGATTACTCGATATATACCTTATGTGACATACACAGATTATTAAACATATTAATAAACAAACTAAGGTATAGTATAAACTGATCGAACATATGCTCAGCTTATACTCAGCTTATACTCAGTCTGAATCACTCTAAGTGTTCAGTTTGACTAAGCTTCATAATTCTGTTTAAGTTATATGTAGAACTCATCTTACAAACTTAACTTTGCCTCATCAAATTCAAACTGATGAGATCATTTTCCCAACAAACTCCCCCTATTTGATGATGATAAAACCATCAAACAGTTCTTATGTTTGCTTAACAGAATTATGTTTTAAATCTCAAACTTATTAAGATTTTATTATTTGAACTGATCAAATATTTATTGAACATATCAATATTAATTGAACTTATCAATTTAAATTGGAACACACCAACTTTTAGTTGAACACACCAACTAATTACATAAATGAATAAGAACTTATCTGTTATTCATTTTTGCTGAACTTATCAGACTTATAGCTATGAACACATCATAATACAGTTGAACATATCAAACAGATATTTGTATTAATTGAACTAATCATAATACAAATAGGTTGATCACATAGATCATGCACACTTAGTGCTTACAAAAATATTAGAACTAATCTATTATTTATAGTAGAACTAATCTACTCAGGATGCAGCTCTTCAAACACTTTAATCTCTTCATTTATTTCTTCAAGTATTTCTTGTAGATTAGGTAAGTGTTGAAGCTGATCCTTCTATGATCGTATTGCTCTGTTTATTCTGTATCTGAACCTTGCAGTCTATTCAGTTTTCTCAACAATTTGTCTCAGAGCAAATACTTGAGATACCCCACATGTATAAATTGATGCATCAGCCTGGAAGCATTTTTCACCATTTCTATCCAAGTACATGAACCCTTTCTGAGGCTTTTCAACATATGTATTCTCTTGAAACTCCATGCCTTCAGGAAGAGCAAGACTGTCTTTGTTTGCTTTTGCTAAACCAGCTGGCTTTTTCAGTTTATCCTTTCCTATTTTATGAAAGGAAGTCAGTAGGGTTGCTATCTCAGACCTGGGTATTAATTGCATTGCATCAGCCCTAGCAAGTAGTCTCAGCAGCTCATCTTTAACTTGATTCCGAGCTGTGGACCTTTCCATCTGTTTAATGAGCACTGCTACTTGCTTCCATTCCTCATAACCCAGTTTGTGCAGTTGATTCAGCTCCAGAGAAGATGTCTCACCATTCTTTAAATAAAATTCCATGATAATAATCCCTTGAACTGAATTCAACTTGAGTGAATCAATCTGAGAAGAGAAGTACAATTTTTCATAACATTGAGTTATATCTTCTTCCTCATGTTGATCTTGGATAGGAAGTTCCTCTTCTTCTTCCTTGGGCACGATAGGTAGTCTGAGTTTTGTCAATTCCTCATTCTGCTTTCTGATCAGCTCAGCCCAGTTTTGTTCTCTTATCTCTTTTTCTCTAGCTAACACAACTTGAGCATCTGATTGTCTTCTTCTCAGTTCTTCGACCGAGATCCCAAGCTGGTCAGCATCCTCCCTTTCCATTCTTCTAGCAGCCATCAGTGAAGCTCTTCCTTGAAGTGTCATTTTGTCAGCCGAGTCTTCATCTGAGGCTGATGATTCACTTAGAATCATCCTTCTTCTTTTCTGCAGAGGTTTCAGATTCATCTGAGCTGAGTACTAAAGGCCTTTTTCCTTTAGCTTTTTCAGTCAGCTCATGTTCTGTTTGTTTTTCTTTCTCCCCCTCAACCAGATCTGCTCCCTTTGCCAGCATGAGTAGAGCTTTAGCTTGCACAGACTCATCCTCAGCTACTGGAATCTTCTCCCCCTTTTTGTCATCATCAATAGGGGTTGAAGTATTTTGTTGTTGGAGTGTAGCAACTGCAGATTTTAGCTGCTGAACATCTTCCTCTATAGAATCCAAGATCATCAACATATCCTTCTTATCTTGTTTCCTTTTAAGGTGCAGCTTGTCAAACTGACTCTTGAAAAATGTCATCAATTCGTCCAAGTCAGCTTGAGATGGTTGGAATTTGGGTGCATCATCCGAAGGTTTGTGTTTACCTTCAAACTCATTTGCACCAGAGTCTGGACCCTGTGAATCACCCTGGTTTGAAGATGAAACATTGACAGGTCGTACACTAGAGTGTGAGAAGTGAAGAGAATGGATAGGGCTCGAAATGTGAAGTGTTTGAGTAGGTGGTTGGCTTTTGGGTAAGGAGGGGGGTGATTGACCCTGGGGATTGGTCATATATTCAATGTCACCTGAATGTGTCTGTTCAGGCACAGAAGTAAGCTCTCCCATGGCTCGAGTAAGTGTGGGCTGAGTAAACACCACACCCGGGTAAGGCTGTTGAGTTTTAAAGAGCCTTGAGGTTGACACCTTAAGAGAAGGCGTCTCCCCCTCAACTCCTGCTGGAGGGATCAATGTGATCACAGCTCCAGTGATGCCTTTAGGAGTGCACCTTTGGCAGTTTTTCTTTGGTATATGGAATGAAGGTAGAGGAGATGGGTTAGACTGAGTTGGGTTTACTGCAGTCTTGTCTCCAAAAGTGGATGGAGAATAATGAGAAGAAAGAGAAAGTTGAGAGGTCTTACCAGAGGTGGCTGTAGTGTAAACTGTTTCAGCCTGAGCAGAGTGCTCAGCTTGAACTTCTGTGTCAGCTTGAGAAGCTCCCCCTTGATTTGATCCCTCATCTCCACTTGCAGATGAAACTCCCTCAGCCACCAAGAGCATTGGACCACTCAGACCCTCTTGCTCAGGGAAGTTGTCATTGTTAAACATCTTGGGACTGAGAGTTGGAACAGGGAACACATTCCATCCAGCTTCATATAAATCCCCCAACTCAGCTTCAAGCACCAAGGACAAGTACCTTATGAATGGTACATGGAGGTCCCTGGTGGTTTTCAGTACTTGGACCTTGAGCTCGTTAAAAATGAGTTGTGCATAGTCGATACGGCGATCAAAGAACATGTTGTACAACAGCTGCATTTAAAACTCGTTCACCTGATCCAAGCCTCCAACCTTCGTTCCTAGTGAACGTACCACTATGGAAACCATAAATCCCCAGCTGGTGGGAAAAGTGGCCTTCTTAATCACCCCTTCAGTTTGAGAGTGACCCATCTGAGGTAGAACCGATCTCGCCACTTGTCTAGACACGGTTGACTCGAACACATCTTGAACAGGGAGTCGAAGAACATCCCTTAGCCTTTGAACCGTGACGGCCACTGTTCTATCACCATTGAGAACAGTGCCTATGATCTCTCCCCTGTTCTGGTCGAATGTACATGTATACCAGAACTCCAAAAGGTGTTGTGGAGTGATGTGAACAGGCACTCCAATGAAAGCAAATGCCAAAGGGCATTTCCGAATATAAGCAACCCATGCTTCATATCCTCTCCCCTGTTTCCTCGCAGGGATATCAAGACATGCACGCTTATTGTTGATTTTGATTATCGGTAATCCGTTGTTTTTCAACGCAGCACCACGAACCATTCGATCACTGAGAATGAGAGTGGTTCCTTTCATCGATGAAATTGAAGATTACACTGAGTAACTAATTTCGTTGCACTGAGCAATGATCGTCGCACCGAGCGAGTGAGGGTTTCAAAGTCGATGGAACTGGGAATTGCACGTAGCAAATTTGTTGAAAGGTATATAGGCAGATGAGAGGTTTAGAGATGAGAATTTTAAGCGTAAACCTCTAACATGCGGGTAAAGTCGGTATATATACCTTTTCAAGGAGAGAGAAACTACCGTTGGATTCCCTTTTTAATCCGTTACGCCGAAAAATTACGGCTTGATGTAACAGTTAGAGGGTAGAAACACATCATTCTCCAATGGATACAAGTGTAAAATAATAATATTAACAAATAATAAGATTATAAACACTTTGTAAATATATCAATACACAATTGATATACGATACAAATTGAAACTGATTCAAATACGTATTGACAAAAGAATTAACAACACTTAGTAATTAACCCATAGTTTGGACACACCAAGCTGAGTAAACATATTACTCAGTCTAATTCAAGCCCTCAGCTTGATTCAAGCACTCAGCTTGAGATTGATACTCAGCTTGAGTAGAGCACACAGCTCAGGCTCAATGACACTTAGTCATTTATGTTTAAGACTGACTTAAACATGTAATTTTAGCTACACTAAATAGGTAAAATATGTTTGGAACTTACCAAACGTGTGAACCAATCACACAGTGTGAGTGAAGCACAGAGCTCAGACTCAATGACACTTAGTCATTTTGTTCGAGACTAACTGAAACTAACATTTCAACCACACTGAGTAGTTGAATTATGTTTGGAACTGACCAAACGTGTGAACTCATTGTTCAGTTTGACATAAATATCAGTTTATGAAAACGTATTCGTAAACTGTACACTCAGCTTAAGACACTTAGTCTTTGTCAAACTGAAAAACTCAGATTCTAGACACTTAGCTAGGGGTTGAGCATACCCAATTCACTTAGCAGATACATAAACCTCTTTTCATCAAGGGGTTTAGTGAAGATATCTGCTAATTGGTCATCAGTGGAGATAAATTTAATGACAACATTACCTTTTTCCACGATGTCCCTTATGAAGTGATGTCTAATTTCAATATGCTTGGTTCTTGAGTGAAATACTGGATTGTAAGTGATGGCTATTGCACTTTGGTTATCACAGAAGATAGGAGTTTTCTTGAATCTCATCCCAAAGTCCTGAAGTTGATGCTGCATCCACAAGATTTGAGCACAACAGCTCCCTGCTACAACATACTCAGCTTCAGCAGTTGAAGTAGCCACTGAGTTGTGTTTCTTACTAGTCGAACTTACTAATTTACCTCCAAGCAATTGACATCCTCCAGTGGTTGATTTTCTGTCTAACTTGCACCCAGCATAGTCAGCATCTGAAAAACAACCTAACTCAAATCCAGAGTCTTTTGGATACCAAAGACCTAGATTTGGTGTACCTTTAAGGTACCTAAAGATCCTTTTCACAACTTGAAGATGTGATTCTTTAGGATCTGCCTGATATCTTGCACAAACACATGTAGCAAACATAATATCAGGTCTAGTAGCTGTTAAATAGAGCAATGAACCTATCATTCCTCTATAGGTAGACTGACACACAGTCTTTCCATCTGAGTCTTTACTCAGCTTGACAGCTGGTGACATGGGTGTTTTCATGGTTGAATTTGAATCAAAACCATATTTCTATATCAAATCAAGAACATACTTGCTTTGATTGATGAATATTCCATCAGGCTTTTGTTGAATTTGCAGGCCTAGAAAATATGTCATCTCACCCATCATACTCATCTTGTACTTTTGTGACATTATTTTGGAGAACCACTCACACAGAGATTCATTGGTAGAGCCGAAAATAATATCATCCACATAGATTTGTACAAGAATCACCTGTCCTTTACTCTTTTTAATAAATAGTGTCTTATCTATACTACCTCTGGTAAAATCCATTGACAGTGGATAAGTGGACAGTGTATCATACCAAGCTCTGGGAGCTTATTTAAAACCATACAAAGCCTTGTCCAACTTATAGACATGATGTGGAAACTTTGAACTTACAAAGCCAGGAGGTTGTTTCACATAGACTTCCTCCTGAAGTTTTCCATTTAGGAAAGCACTCTTCACATCCATTTGATAGACTTTGAAGTCTTTGTATGTTGCATAAGCTAGGAACAGCCTTATAGCTTCAATTCTAGCAACAGGGGCAAAGGTCTCATCATAATCAATTCCTTCCTCTTGCTTATACCCTTGTGCTACCAGCCTGGCTTTGTTCCTCACTATCACTCCATCCTTGTCCATTTTATTTCTATAGACCCACTTAGTGCCTATAATTGAATGATCTTTGGGGGTAGGGACAAGGTTCCAGACCTTATTTCTCTCAAACTCATTTAATTCCTCTTGCATAGCTTCAATCCAATCCTTATCCTCTAAGGCTTCCTCAGTTTTCTTTGGTTCCATTTGTGATAGAAAACCAAAGTGAGCAGCATAGTTAGCTGTGGCCTTGGATCTTGTCATAACCTTTTCTTGGATATTTCCAATAACTTGATCTTGAGGATGATCTTTGAGGAATTTAAATGTTGTAGTTGGATAGTCTGGTTCTGAATCTGAGTGATGTTGAGAACTCTGAGGTGAACACACATCCTCAGTCTCAACAGCAGCATTGTCAACAAACTGATGATCACTGAGATTCTCAGTCTGAGTGACTTTAGCTCCAAAGGGGTTGAAGAACTCATCATCTTTCTCAGCTTGAGAATCCCTTGGAGTTTGTGATGTTTTCTTTGATGAACACACATCATCATCACTATCATCTCCTATGACATACATAGGATTTGATAAGTTGGTTTCCTTAGGCCTTTCAAGCTCACTCAGACAGACTGGGTCAGCTTGACTCTTATCAGCTTGATCAAAACAGTCTTCATCAAAAGGGAAATGAATTGATTCTTCTATGGCCTTTCTCCTTGTATTATATATTCTATAAGACTTGGAGATTGAGGAATAACCAACGAATATTCCAAGATCAGCTTTAGGTTCCAACTTATAAAGCTGATCTCTTTGATTCAGCACATAACATTTTGAACCAAAGATATGGAAATAACCTATATTGGGCTTTCTAGACTTATACATTTCATATGAAGTCTTTCCATGTCTTTTGACAATGATTGACCTATTCTGAGTATAGCAGGCTGTACTAACAGCTTCATCCCAGAAATAGAGTTTCAATCCTGCCTCACATAGCATTGTCCTTGCAGCCTCAATTAAGGTTCTATTTCTCCTTTCAGCAACTCCATTTTGTTGTGGAGTTCTGACAGATGAGAAATTTTGTAATATTCCTTTTTGTTCACAGAAGCTTTCAAGGGTTGAGTTCCTGAACTCAGTCCCATGATCACTTTTGAGTTGCTTTACGGACAAACTTTTCTGCAACTCTTCCCTTTTGATGAAACTTATTATCTCCAGGGCAGCCTCACTTTTGGCTTTTAGGAATATTACCCAGGTGAATCGTGAGAACTCATCTACTATTACCAGAGTGTACTTCTTGCCATTTAGGCTTGGAGTACTTGTGGGTCCAAACAGATCCATATGCAACATATGCAGTGGGTCTGTTATTGAAAAATTTTGCTTTGATTTAAAGGACCCTTTATGGTGTTTCCCTTGTTCACAAGCTGAGCACAATTTGTCTTTAACAAATGTGATCTTTGGTAATCCAGAGACTAACTCTTTATTGGAAAGCAGATTTATATTTTTAAAGTTCAAATGAGATAAACGTTTATGCCATAACCAACTCAGCTTAGGAACAGAATAGGAATACAAGCAGGTTTCAGTATAGGGATCAGCTGAATTAAGATCAAGTAGATACACATCTCTTTCTCTTTTAGCTATTAATACAGGCTTTCCCTTAGCATTATATATTGTTCCTGCTTTCTTCCTAAAAGTAACAACATTGTCTTCATCACACAATTGACTGATACAAATCAGGTTGTGTTTTAGACCTTTGACATATGCAACTCTCTGGAATATGACTTTGCCAGCTTGCATCTTCCCACAGCCTTTTGTTCTTCAATGGGATTTGTCTCCAAATGTTACTTTAGGACCTTCATCTTCTTGGAAATCACTAAGAAGTCCTTTCCACCCAGTCATGTGCCTTGAGCATCCACTATCCAAGTACCATTTACTTGAACCCTGCACATGATATGAAAACTAAGCATATTAGTTTTGTTTGGGAACCCACTTCTTGTTGGGTTCAGATGAGGAGCACTTAGCATCTTCATCTTGTTGAACTGACTGTTCAGCTTGAGCAGGAACTGAATCCTGTATAGGCTAATCAGTTTGTTCTTCTTTAGGCCTTGGGATTTTAGCATCACAGTCCTTAGCCTCATGACCTCTACTTCTGCACTTGTAGCATCTCCTTCTTCCAATGATGACAGAAGGTAGAGTGTCTAACAATCCTTGTGAGAACTTACTCTCAGTTTTAGGATTGTATGTGGTGGATAACTTCTCAACTTTCTTTGCAAGCTGATTCACCTGGTGATCACTGACTTTGGACTTACCTTTGTCAGGTCTCTGTTTGTTATCCTGAGAAGATTGACTAACAACCTTCTTCTCCATGACTTTAGACTTACCTTTGCCATGGCTACTGGACTCACCAGTTTCAACAGGTTTGGACTTACCACTGTTGATCTTCTTGGACTTACCAAGATCCACAACTTTGGACTTACCATTGTTGTAATTTGACCTCTGACTTACAGTGGTCTTCCTGTTCTTATAACTTCTCTCCGAGCCAGATAGAGAATTTTGTCTTTTGAAAGGATTTGGATTAAGCCTTTCTATGACTGAAGTTCTTTGAACAGGCTGAGTGCCTAATCTGTCCAACACAGACTTACCATGTTCTTTGGATGTTGAGCACTCATTACTATGATCTTTGGCCTTCACAAACATATTGAATTTTAGGCTTGGATCATGTCTTTTCTCTGAGGCTGACTTCTGAGACTTAATCAGTTGTCTATCTTCCTCAAAATCTGTACTTGCTATCTCATCATTAGCTACATAAGCTACTGTTTGATAGTCACCTCCAAGTACAGCCTTCACCTGTTTAGGTATCTGTTGGTTTATGCACTGTTCAGCAAGATTTGATGACTTACACCAGGACTCAGTGACCTTTTGAAGTTGGTCAGCTTTGTCTTTAGCTTCCTGAAGTTCTTCACTAAGAAGTTTGTTAATATGTCTTTGACATTCAAGGTCACACAGTGCTTTCTTACCAACATCAATGAGAGATTGATTTTCCTTAATCTCATCGTTAAGTTTAGCTATTTTAGCTTTGAGGTCAGTCTGAGACTTAAGGCTGGTCTTGAAATCATTTAGCAGATAATCGAATGCAATACCCTTTTCTTCCTCAGTGTAAGAGTAGAAATTACTGACTTTATACATGGAAGCAGGATCCCAATCACTTAGCTTGCTATTTTTCTCAGCTTCCTTCATGTCAGCTTCAAAGATTGATTCGGACTGACCATAATCAACCTCGTCTAGTTCTAACTCTTCATCTTCTTGAGCCAACAGACATATATCATCATCTGATGTAGATGATTCTGTATCCCATGTTTCAGCAATTAATCCTTTTGCACTAAGTTTGTCTTCAGGCTTTCCTTTCTTGAGCTGAGTATATTTCTTCTTGTATTTATCAGTTCTGTAAGCATTTTATCAACAACTGATGTTGATTCTACCTTCTTTGATCTGCACTCAGCAGCAATGTGTCCCTTTTTCTGACAATTGAAGCACACAACATTCTTGGGATCAAAAGAACTCTTTCCTTTGCCCCTGTCAGATCTTCCTCTTCCCCTTTGAGCTCTTCTCAAACGCCTGGCTAACATTGCCATTTGCTTAGTGATATTCTGAACATCATCAGTATTACTTGAGTCTGAGTCTGAGTGGTTAGCTTGAGATTCTGACTCAGTCTCAGATTCAACAACCAGTGTCTTGGAACTTTTCTTCTTTTTCTGTGCAACCAATGCAACTTCAGATTTATCCAAAGACTCCTTGAGTTGTTGCTGAGAAGCTCTTTTGTGTTCAGTGATCTGTTCATGATTAAGCAGAAACCCATAAATGGACTGTAGGTTATACATGTGTAGTGTTCCTCCAGCCCTCAGTGCTGTGGTTACTTCATTGAACCTTTCTGGTAACACATCCGGAAATTTTAGCACGAGCTCAGTTTCATCTTTCTTCACACCCACACTTAGTAGGTCATTTATCAAGTAGTGAAAACTTGTGAACAAATCTGCCAAGGCTTCATTCCTTTTTGAAAAGAAGTTTTCATAAGATCTATTCAAGTGATTCTTCTTTTGCTGCTTGACCAGATCTGTGCCCTCATAAGTGACACTCAGCGTATCCCAGATATCCTTCGCAGATTGATACCCAGTCACAGTGCGCAAGATTTCATTAGTTAGGGAATTCGCTAGAACACTCTTTGCCTTGTCATCCAGATTAAAGAGTTTCCAGTATTCATCAGTCCAGAATGCAGTAGGCTTTCTTGTTTCCTTTTCAGCCCTGCCAGGAGACGTATCACTGACAGTAGAAGGAATCTTGGGGATTATTTGTCCTTTAGTGATGACATCCGACATACGGTTGTCAATGGCCTTGAGAAAGAGCATGGCTCTGAACTTCCACATAGGATAGTCAGATCCATCAAATATGGGACATCCTTTAGCAGAGATCTGAGGAAAGTTTGATGAAGTATTGCTTGTCGACATTTCAATCTTTCTCAGAATCTTGAACTATTCAACTGATGAAATCGTTCAGCCTGCTCTGATACTAGTTGTTGGTCCCTTGTATGAGAATAACAACAAGCAACAGGTGTGTAGAAGGGGGTGTTGAATACACTTTCTGCGGAAATTGAACAAATCAAATGAAAGTGTTACACACAGTAAATCAAACCACAATCAATCGAATGCTTTTATTAAGAAGATGATTACAATGCTTTGAATAAGAAGATGATTACCATAACTATCAAGTAAGCAACTCTTGATATATAATCACCTAATATAAATCTCTCAATTCTCTCAAACTTAGATATCTATAATTAACATATAATTATAGATGCCGACGACTCTCTAAACAGGATTTTCACAGATTGAATCAACACATGATTACTTACCAATATCACAACTGATGTGATTAATTCGAACACACGAACTTCTTTGGCAATCTGTGATTAAATCTTGATACTGAATCAAGACTCGTAACACATACGGTGAGGTGAGGTTTGGCTCTGTAACTTGTTTTTAGAATCGTACCTCAAAACTTATCAGGAGATAAGTATTTATAATCCTGTTGCTACGGTTCCTAACAAACTTGACTAATCCTAATTTGCTAACTAACTATCGGATAACTCGGAATCTTGAATCTTGAATCTTCTTATCTTGAGTCTTCAATCTTCAATCTTGATTCTTGAGTCTTCTTATCCTTTCCGTAGATATAGAGAGAGATAAAGATGAATTTAAAACATATTTAAATTATCTTTAAACTGACTTCTTTAGTCGGACTGAGTTACTCAGCTTGAAACTTATCAAGCTGAGTTCTTCGAGAACAAACTCGAATTCAAACATGAACTAACATGTAGAATTATTAACTCATCCTTAGAAGTCCAAAGAGTTAAATAAAACATATTTATTAACTCTGTCGAGCTGACTCTGCTTCTGAGCTGAGTAACTCAGCTTGAAACACATCAAGCTGATTACTCGATATATACCTTATGTGACATACACAGATTATTAAACATATTAATAAACAAACTAAGGTATAGTATAAACTGATCGAACATATGCTCAGCTTATACTCAGCTTATACTCAGTCTGAATCACTCTAAGTGTTCAGTCTGACTAAGCTTCATAATTCTGTTTAAGTTATATGTAGAACTCATCTTACAAACTTAACTTTGTCTCATCAAATTCAAACTGATGAGATCATTTTCCCAATAGGCAATACCTGAGTTTGATCCTCAAAAATGCACATCCTCAAATAACACACGTTGAAAGTATCATGTATACCAACCAACTCATCAGGAAGATCCAAAGCAACTGTCTGATCATTTACTACTCGTCGAATTCTGAAAGGACCGATGTAACGAGGAGCCAACTTTCCGCGTTTCCCATAGTGTATCACACCCTTCCATGGAGAGACTTTTAGGTAGACTCGTTCACCTTCGACAAAAGACACTGGTCGACGACGTGGATCTGCATACATCTTTTGTCGATCTCTTGCAGTTTTCAACTTTTCCCGAGCAGCAGCTACTTTATCTGCTGTGATCTGTACAATATCTGGCCCAGCAAACTGTTTCTCTCCTGCCTCTAACCAACAAGTAGGAGTTCTGCACGGTCGTCCATACAACATTTCATACGGCGGCATCCCAATACTGGAGTGATAGGAGTTGTTGTAAGCAATCTCAACCAAAGGTAGATGTGAATCCCAAGAACCCCCAAACTCTAACACACATGCCCGTAGCATATCTTCTAAAGTCTGTATTGTTCTCTCTGATTGGCCATCTGTCTGCGGATGATAAGCTGTACTCAGATTAACCCTAGACCCTAATTCCTGTTGTAGTCTGTTCTAGAAGTTTGACACAAACCTCGAATCCCGATCTGATACAATGGATAAAGGATATCCATGTCTAGATACTATCTCATCGATATACAGCTTAGCTAACTTACTCAATGTTGCAGTTTCAGCAGTAGCAAGAAAGTGAGCACTCTTGGTTAATCTATCAACAATAACCCATATCATATCGTTCCCTTTCTGCGTTCTCGGATGTTTTGTTACAAAATCCATCGTGATATGATCCCATTTCCACTCGGGTATTGATAAATGTTTCAAAGATCCATACGGCTTTTAATGTTCTGCTTTCACTTGGGCACAAATATGGCATGACTCTACAAATCGAGCAACATCCAATTTCATAGTAGGCCACCAATAAAAGGTTTTTATACTTTGATACATCTTATTACTACCCGGATGGACAGACATCTTGGACTTATGAGCTTCTGTCAAAATTAATTCCCCTAAATTACCAAACTTCGGCACCCAAATGCGATTCTGATACATCTTCAAACCACGTGAATCAATTGTCAGTTCATGTTGTCTTTTTAGCATCAACTCATCTTTCAAGTTTTCTTCTTTCGATGCTTCTAATTGTGCAGCCAGTAATTGATCCATTAAGTCAGATTTGATTTCTAATCGCATAAACTTCACAGTATCTGTGGACCCCTTCCGACTAAGTGCATCAGCAACCACGTTAGCTTTCCCCGGATGATATTGAATATCGCAGTCATAATCTTTAATCAGCTCTAACCAACGGCGCTGTCTCATATTCAATTCTTTCTGAGTGAACACATACTGCAGACTCTTGTGATAAGTACAAATCGTGTACTTTGTACCATACAAGTAATGTCTCCACAATTTTAAAGCAAAAACCACCGCTGCTAATTCCAAATCATGGGTCGGATAATTCTTTTCATTTGGTTTCAACTGTCTAGAAGCATATGCTATAACCTTACCTCTCTGCATTAATACACACCCTAACCCTGCATGTGAAGCATCACAATACACCACGAAATCCTTAGATCCATCTGGAAACGCAAGAACAGGAGCTTGACACAGAAGTTGCTTTAAAGTCTGAAAAGCAATCTCCTGAGCCTCACTCCAATGAAACTTAATATCCTTTCGGGTTAACTTGGTTAACGGACCAGTAACTTTCGAAAATCTTGAATAAAACGTTTGTAATAACCTGCTAATCCAAGGAAACTCTTGATCTCTGTCGGCGTTTTAGGAACGTTCCAATTCATCACAGCCTCTATCTTTGACGGATCCACTTTGACACCGTCTTCACAAATTACATGACCCAGAAATTGAACTTCGCGCAACTAAAATTCACACTTCAATAACTTGGCATACAGTTTGTGTTGCTTTAAAATCTCCAAAACTCGTCGCAAATGTTGATCATGTTCATCCTCTGTTTTAGATTACACCAGAATATCATCAATGAACACAATGACGAACTTATCCAAGAATGGTCGACACACCCGGTTCATCAGATCCATGAATACTGTAGGAGCGTTCATCAAACCAAATCGCATTACAAGAAATTCATAATGACCATATAGCGTACTAAAAGCTGTTTTAGGTATATCTTCTTCGGCTACTCTTACCTGATGTTATCCCGACCTCAAATCAATCTTCGAGAAGTACGAAGCCCCCTGAAGTTGATTAAACAAATCATCTATCCTTGGTAACGGATACTTGTTCTTGATAGTCCTCTTATTTAAATCTCTTTAATCAATACACATACGTAGAGTTCCATCTTTCTTCTTTACAAACAACACTGGTGCACCCCAAGGCGAAGAGCTTGGACGAATAAATCCCTTGTCTAATAGTTCCTGAATCTGAGTCATCATTTCCCTGATCTCTGAAGGAGCTAAACGATACGGAGCTTTCGCAATGGGCGTAGTACCAAGTATCAAATCAATCTTATACTCAACATCACAGACTGGCGGCAACCCCCGTAAATCGTCTGGAAATACTTCCGGATACTCCGAAACAACACGTACATTGATAACAGTTCGCTTCTCCTTCTTCACATCGATAGCATAAGCTAGAAAAGACGCACACCCTTTGGCTAGAGATTTTCTATCCTTCATGTACGAGATAAGCGGAAGAGAAGATTGAGATCTATCCCCACGAGCCACGACATGCGACCCGTCAGCCAAAAGAATAGTAATCAGTTTCTTATGACACCAGATACTAGCTCTATGGTGACTTAACCAATCCATGCCTATCACTAAGTCAAACCCCGGTATAGGCATCACCAAACAGTCTACAGGGAAACTAGTACCATCAATATTAATCTGTACTCCAGTCACAGAAGTAGTTACCGGCACTACATTACCATCAGCTATTTCTACTTCTAAAGGTGTAGTGTTCACAGAAGCAGGTAATTTCAATTTATCACATAGAGTCATAGAAATAAATGATCTATTTGCACCAGAATCAAACAAAACACGTGCAGGCATAGAGTTTACTATGAACATACCAGTAATTACATCATCACTGCCTGTTGCTTCCTTGGCAGTCATCTTGAAAGCCCTACCTTCCGCAGAAGGTGTAGTTTTTCTCTTCTGACCTGCAGAAGACGATCCCCCGGTATTTCCTACCCCCGCCCCGGTCCCTGCTGATCTCAACTTAGGACAAGTTCCAGCTCTGTGCCCCTCTTCCTTGCTATTCCAACAAACATAGGTATTGAACCTACAAGCAATTAAATCATGACCAGTCTCACCACACCTCAAGCATCTACGAGTTTGCAGCGTGCAGGGTCCTGAATTTCTGATCCGTCTTACCATGATAATTCTGCCCCTTACCCTTACCTTGATTCCCACTGGTGCCTCAACCAAACTTGTTGAAAGATCCTCTATTCATCTTTTCCCGATCTTTGGCGTCTGATTCTGCAGCTCTTGCCAATGTGAATGCTTGTACAAGCGATGTCGCCATACGAGTGTTACCACGATATTCTGGCAACAAAGCTTTCACCAAATGCTGAATTTGTGAATGTTCATCTGGCACCCACTACCTTGCAAATCTCATTGTCTCTTGAAATTTGCTGATTAACTCATCAACAGACATCTTATCAGTTTGTGCTAAATCCAGAAACTCCCGCTGAATTCTAGCCATATCAAAAGCATTACAGAATTGCTCACAGAATTTATCCTGGAATTGCTCCCAGGTTATGGAGTTAACAATTTCTCGTGGCTGATGCGTAGTCAATGAATCCCACCACGTTAGAGCTTGATCTTTCAAACGTCTTGTTGCAAACTTCACCCACTCTGATCTTTCACAGTTGCATGCTTCCAGAGCTTTCACAGTCTCCTTCAACCAATTCAAGGTTACATTCGGATTCGAGCTTCCCGAATATTCTGGTGGTCCACAAGCCATGAAATCCTTGTATTGGCACTTATGCCTAACTTCCTGTTGCGGAAACCACGGAATAAAGAAATTTTGCTGCTGGGGTTGGTGTTGAGTAGATACTCCTTGTGGTAAAGTAACAAATGGAAAAGATCCATAAGGAGTTGATACGGTGCTCACAGGAGCTGTGGTATAGACCGGCGGTGGCAACGTTTGGGTAAACGTAACTGTTATCCTGGGCATCTGAATTGTAGAAATTGGTTGAGAAGATTGAGTTTGGTTCTGCTATTGTTCCAACTGTTGTATTCTATCCCTCAAAGTCTGCACAGTATCTTCCAGTTGCAGTACATAATCTTGATTATCAGACTCACCATTATGTGAGGTACCTGCTCTATGTTGGTCATTCGCTGCACTAGAGGACAAATTGTTGTTCCTTCTTGGGGATGGAGGGGTAGGTACCAGGTTATCGTTGTTATCAGCCATAATCTGTTCTACACAACATCTCACCAGTTGTCAGATTATAAACAATTAGTACAAACGTCATATTCTCTATAGCTACATTGCTAATTACCCACCCTGGAATTACTTGACTGATCAGAGCCTTGGTTCGAGTATTGCACGAAGTCACCAATGCAAATCCTCAAACCAGTGCTCTGATACCATTAATTGTAACACCGTATTTTCTTAATCAACTTTGAAATACACGCGAAAGCTTAATTACATTAATTACATAATTATATTAACATATTAGTGCAAGGAAACAACTTTGAACTTGTTTGCTTTACAAAAGACATTTACAGTGTTACTCAAAACAGCCTCTTTACAAACAAAATAGATATCAGAGTAAGATCAGTCCAAAAATCCAGCTCCACATCTACTATCCACCTACCAGGAGTGTCCTGTAAAATATTACAACAGTGGGGGATTAGCACAAAGCTAGTGAGAGAATAGATATCAAAGTACATACAAGGCATAAAGCCCAAACACAACAATGCACATTCATCAAAGAGAATCGGCGGCGTTGCAATACCTACAACCAAGGTTGGCCAAAACCAAGGTTTACCAATAGCCCTGCTAACATGGATAACAGTACAAGCACCCTTGAGTGCAAAAATGCCCCTCAAGATCAGATACTGTATATCCCTAAGCAACAAGCCCATCTAAACAAGCTGATCTCTGAATACGTCATGTATATATACAAATAAATAAGATATAACATCTTAAAGAGCAATTTAACCAGGAATTACTTCCCATATATCCAAAGATATATATCCACTCACCGATATCTTCAAACAAGCTCAAGCTACTCAGCTATCTTATCTACTGAGTCTTGTCTCCACCTGAGCAAACAACTACTAACCAATATTTGCTTAATCAATTCATAAGAAGCACAATACTATAGTTAAAACACATGTACATAAAATCACAAGTACATATCATCTTCATGTATATTCAAATTAATATACCATCATTCACTATTACCCTTTACATACGGTAATTCTGTGAATTCATTCAACTCCTTAGCTTAGGCATTACACATATACCCCTTTCATATGTCAAAACCAAAATTGATATTCAATTCATGTCACTCTTTAAATTCCGAGCATGGGTAACAATACAATTCCGAATAACATCCAATTCTGATTGTATTCCCAATTCCGGTCATTCATAATTCCGATCAAACCAATTCCGAGTAAAGGCTACATTCTGATCGAATCATACATACCGATAAAACCCCAATTCCGAGCAAAATGTCAATTCCGATAAAAGTCAATTCCGATAAAACCCAATTCCGAGCAAAATGCCAATTCCGATAAAAGGTCAATTCCGATAAAACCCAATTCCGAGAATAGACACAAAGGAATTCCGATCAACTCATATTCTGATCCAATAAGGATTCCGAGAAAAGTCCTTGATTAATTCCGAGAAAGGCTAATTCCGAGAAAACATTTAACAAAATCCAAGTTTAGGCAAAGTGATTTTCGAGAGTATCGGATTCCGAGAATAGCTAATTCCGACCTGATTAGGTCGGAATTCATGATTCCGACTGATTCAAATACTAACAATTAACAATGTGGCATATACAATTTATCAACAATGATGCTAACCTTCTTGATTGCATATACAATACTAACAATGTGGCATATTAAATCAAATTCAGATTTTGATTCTTGTTCTTCTTTTTCCTCTCGGCCGAACACAAACACTCACACCACACTCTAATTGATTTTCATGTAATGAACAAAATGGTGGGGTGTTGGTGACTAATTCCACCATAACCGGCCACCTCACCATCCACTATCTCAATTAAACTAATAAAATATATCTAATAATATTAATAGATATAATCCACATAATAATCACAATTGATAATTATGTAAATAATAATAATAAACCAAATAATAAAACATAAATCTCAAGGTTTATCAAATTAATTACCTTATTAACCAAGGCCGGTAAGGAGTGTGTTACAATTAAAGTGTCAAAAACGTGAGTTTTCGGAGCTGTGCAGAAAACAGGGACGAAGGTCTCTGTATCGAGGTTCCTTGCGATCGCATGGCATTGTGTTTGCGATCGTAAGAGGTGTGCTAGAGTCCTACGATCGTAAGGCTTGGTCCTAGCGACCGTAAGCCTTGTGCTTATGCTATGCGATCGTATGGTAGGTCCATGCGATCGTATGAGTTTGTTTTGTGATTATTACCGCTTACTAGCGAAGGAAATAAGGTTTACGAGCGCACGTACGTAACTTGCGATCGTAAACACCCAAAGAACCATCTTTGCGATCGTATGGTAAATTAGGAAAGACCCTTGCGATCGCATGGAAATTCCTTGCGACCGTAAGGGTGGGACATGAGATGGTCATGCGATCGCATGGATACTGCTTTGCGATCGCAAGCAGGGGTCCAGTGTGACAGTTTGTGCAGACTTATGATTTAAGCTGTGTTAGTTATAGTTAGTTGGTAATCAAGTATGAACCTATTGTGTTAGGTGTTCGAGAGAAGCCGGAAGACGCTGATCGTTGTGTTAGCTTATTGTGAGCTTAAGGTGAGTACCGGTTTCCCATGAGTCTCAGTAAGTAGTGCTAACTGTTGTGTGCTTTGATGTGATATTCGTGTTCATCTGTGTATGAACATAAGGTATGTGGTAACAAGATATGCCATGCTATAGTGTTATGGTATTGTCAAAGAGCAACTGTATGTAACATGAGTAATGTGTATACCATGTTTTAAGTGACATTTGCATATTCTGTTCATCCAGTATGAGCAGAAGCTGACATGATATGATGCATGCATGCAATTAGATCCTTATTGGATCAACTATGTGTTTCTGTGTTTATGTCCGGACACTTGAGGGGGCTGGATATCAGTTCCCAACTCGGTTGAGGTCAACTATGGTATTTCGGCTGGATCCCTCGAGGGCCTTGATGGCTGGTTATTCGGGATCAACGGTGGCTCGGTGGTGCACACCGGGTCGTAGGTTCTGCAGGACCACCGACTGGATCCCTTGAGGGCCCAGTTGGAGTCATTGAGCGGGACTTGCAACCCTGCAAGATATGACTCCTACTGACATGTTGGCACACCGCGATGTGATAGGATAGCCTTGTGTGCTTTTCCTGTGTTATGACCGCTTGCTTATTGATACTTATGTGTAATCTGTACTCACTAGCTAGTGTAGCTAACCGGTTCATGATTTGTCCTTTTTGCAGGTAAAGACTAGGCAGCCTGGTGAGGCGGGTCCCTATCAGTAGTTGTATTTACTTTACGGGAACACTATCTTGTTATTTTATAGATGTGATCCGATGGTCGGTTAGTAGTCGGTAATACCGGTTCGTTTGGGTCTTGGCTAATGTTGTTCTATTATTATAATTGCCAAGTCTGGTTATAACCTTTATGTTTTATAATCAACGTTTATTTTCTGCTGTACGCTTTTAATAAATATACTTAAATAGTTAAAATTATTTCTAATTTTAAGCTCGTGAAACCCGGTGTTACAAATAGGTATCAGAGCCTAAGTTTGAGTGAATCGAGTACTTGTAAAAGTATTCGATCTCAAACTCGGGCCCTACCATCGTTAAGTGTTCCTTGCGGGATGTAACGCCGGGGTTTCACAAGCTTAATTTAAAAAAATTAAGTGATACATTAACCATTTAACCAAAAGATATATTTACAAAACACAGCGGAAGCTAAAAGTTAGTTGTTTACACAAGCTGTATCAGTGTTTAAACAAAACAACCCAGCGGAGTTACCAAATATCTGCCGACCATTAACCAGTAAATCAGAGTTAACAATAACAACCGCAAAAGTAGTGTTCCCCAAAAAATCATCGACAGTATAAGCCAAAATATGGCACCCGTTCTCACCATCATCTAATTACCTGTACATAGGATATATACATGGAGGGATTAGCTATAAATAGCTAGTGAGCAACGATTAAACATAAGTATCGTAACAAAGATATTATAGCATGCAGAAGATATCACAGAGTAACAAACAAGTCTATCCAAACAGCTAGCGATGTTCCGGTGCCCAGGAGGAGTCACGTCTTGCAGAGTAGTAAGCCCGGCTCAATGATCCAAACTGGGGGAAACCGAAAACATCTATCATATCACGCCGGTGGGGGAGCGGGTAGCAGCCCACCATTGTTTTAACGAGCGGGGAAATCAGTGAGAGCCCATAACGAGCGGGGAGATCAGTAAAACTGAGAGTCCTAGTTGATTAACGAGCGTGGAAGTCTATGAGAGCCCCTGGTTGAGGCACGGGGTTTTGCAAGAACCCGATCCGAGGCCGCGAATCACCGTACCTCAACAACATCAAAGTGCCGGCACGAACACGTATTGGCCGACTCTAGCCGCATCATGACATAATTGGCCTACTCAAGCCATAACATAACATATTGGCCTACAAAAAGCCATAAACCAGCATATACCAAGTTTACAACATAATTGGCCTACTCAAGCCTAACATAAGTGCATAGCAGCGTATACCACAGCAAATTAACAATACATAAGCCATAACTTACCTTAAGTTTGTTATAACATATTTATCACGAAACCTAGGGTTAATCGGTACTCACCTTAACAGCTACAGCAAGCAAATATAGTGCTCAGTATCTTCTGGTTCCTCAGAAGTGCCTAACATATCATATACAAGCTTGTTAACACCTTAACACTTATCACATAATATGAATTACAAGCTATTCATACTGGACAGGGTCCTACGGTCACAGAGGTCATGTCCTACGGCCGCAAAAGGCATAACAAACACCTCCTACGGCCGTAGAGGCAATCCCTTACGCCCGCAGAGCTTCTTTCCATAAAACCAAACCCTATGGCCATAGGAACTCATCCCTATGCCCACATGAGCTGTTCTATGGTGATCTACGGCCGTAGGTTATGTACCTACACCCGTAGACCTTGTTCCTTCGTCCGTAGACGGTAAACCACACAAAATACCCTCCTATGGTCGCATAAACCTTTTCCTACGGTCACAGAAGGCTTATTTAAAAAATTCTGAAAAACACCCTCCTAGGGCCGCAGGAACCTTTATCTACGGCCACAGGGAAGAAACTACTCCTACGGCCACAGGAACTTTCCCCTATGGCCGCAGGAAGGGTCTGCACAACAGACCTTCTTCCCTGTTCGAACACAACGGCTATAATTCACGTTTTTGACATGAAACTCAACCAAAACCAAATTCTAATTGTTCATAAACATTATTTAACATCCCTTGAAGCTTACTAACACTTTGGAGAACTAAAATAACCATAAGAACACAAATCACACCATCAAATTGGTGTATCTCCTCATAATACCATAACTAGGTTTCAAATCAAGAAAACTTACTTGGAGAAGATTAACAGTAGCTACAAGAACAGATTTAGACTTGATTTCAACTTCTAAAACCTTTTGATTTTGATCCCTCTTGATTTCTCCTCTCAAAAGTGCAAGAGTTTGAAGTGTGTGTATACGAGAGCTTGTGTGTGTGTTTAGTGTGTGTATTGTGTTTCAACAGGGGATAAGAATCCCACAAAACCGACCTTGTGGTTTAATTAATTAGAACGCGGTATTTTGTTCCCCGTTTTAACTTACAACTTATCTCTCGTTTACCCGTTTCGCCTAACGAGGATATTTTTGGAACCATTATCTAAAACCGATTACTAATTTACCAATTCTACATATTAACATAACACTTTCTAGTAACACCTTTTCAATCACAAATAACACATATTATTAACAATTACTAATTAAAGTCAAAGTACAACCCTATTAGCACATAGTACAACTACCTACAACTAGGCCCTATTTTGGGGTGTTACAAATCTACCCCTTTAAGAAGATTCAGTCCTCGGAATCTGTTCTGTCTCAAACAAATGAGGGTATCGAGCTTTCATATCATCCTCTGCCTCCTAAGTGAGATTAGGACCTAAACTGTGTTTCCACTTTACCAAAACCAAATTAATCATCTTTTTAAGTAGCGTTTTGACTTTAGTATATAAGATTTCAACAGGTTCCTCCACAAGGCGTTTAGCTGGATCAACTTTTAACTCTTGCAGAGGTAAGATCTGATCATCTTCGACCTTACACTTTCTCAGATAACATACGTTAAAAGTGTTGTGAATACCAGACAATTCAGGTGGCAACTCAAGCGATACTATTTGATCGTTAACGCGTTGTAGAATCTTAAACGGATCAATATACCTGGGACTTAGCTTACCTTTACGACCAAATCGTATCACCCCTTTCTAAGGTGAAACTTTCAGTAAAACGCGGTCTCCTACTTCAAACGTAATTGGTCGTCGTTTAGGATCTGCGTACATTTTCTGCCTATCACGTGCCGCTTTCAACTTCTCGCGTGCTACCTTAACTTTATCAGCGGTTATTTGAACAATATCAGGACCCGCATACTGCTTTTTGCCAGGTTCTAACCAATAAGTAGGAGTACGGCGTCGCCGACCGTATAGCATCTTATAAGGCGGTATACCGATACTCGAATGATAAGAATTGTTATAAGCAAATTCACTCAGGGGTAAATGAGTATCCCAAGAACCACCAAACTCAAGTATACACGCTCGTAGCATATCTTCAAGCGTTTGAATCGTTCTCTCAGACTGACCGTCGGTTTGGGATGATACGCCGTGCTGAGATTTACCCGCGTACCAAGCTCACGTGAAGACTACTCCAGAAATGAGACGTAAAACACGTATCTCGATCACAAACAATAAACAGCGGTATACCATGACGAGATACTATTTCGTTAACGTAGAGTTGGGCTAACCTATTCATAGGCGCAGACTCGTTAGTCGCAAGAAAATGAGCGCTTTTGGTAAGTCGATCGACTATAACCCATATCATATCGTGCCCCTTTGAAGTCCGAGGTAACTTAGTAACGAAATCCATAGTAACATGATCCCATATCCACTCTGGAATTTCTAACTGTTGTAGATTACCATAGGGCTCCTGGTGTTCCGTTTTAACTTGAGCACATATCTGACACTTTTCAACGAACGAGGCTATATCACGTTTTAAGGTAGGCCACCAATACAAAGTCTTCAAATCCTGGTACATCTTGGTACTGCCAGGATAGACAGACAACTTTGACTTATGTGCCTCTTGAAAAATGGTTTCTCGATTACCACCAATATTGGGTACCTAGATTCGAGATTGAAACGTTTTCAAACCTCGACAATCTTCCTCTAATAGCTTTGACAATTTAATCATCATCTCAGCCTTCAGATTAGCTTCTTGCAGTGCTTCCTGTTGTGCTTCCTTCAATTTAGCGATGATATCCAACACAATCGTAAGTCTCATGAACTTAGCAACTTCGGGAGAACTTTTCCGACTCAGTGCATCCGCAACAACATTGGCTTTTCCTGGATGATATTTGATCTCAGAATTATAATCCTTGATCAATTCCAACCAGCGTCGTTGTATCATGTTAAGTTCCTTTTGCATGAATACATACTGCAAGCTTTTGTGGTCGGAATATACCATACATTTGGTACCGTATAAGTAATGTCGCCACAGCTTCAAAGCAAACACCACGACTGCAAGCTCAAGATCATGGGTCGGGTAATTCCTCTCGTGAGGTTTCAATTGACGCGAAGCATACGCAATCACCTTATCTCGTTGCATCAGAATGCAGCCGAGACCCGTATATGAAGCATCACAGTATACAACAAAATCTTCGCACCCACTAGGTGGCGTTAGAATAGGAGCTTGACATAACAATTGCTTCAGAGTCTGAAACGCTTTCTCTTGTTCATCAGCCCACGCATAAGTAACATCTTTGCGAGTCAATCTGGTTAACGGGCCAGCAAGTTTAGAAAAATTCTGAATAAAACGTCGGTAGTATCCAGCGAGACCCAAGAAACTATTAATCTCTGAAGGGTTGCGAGGAGTTTCCTAGTTCATCACAGCTTCAATTTTGGTTGGGTCGACCTTAACACCTTCGTTACAAATAACATAACCCAGAAAGTGCACCTCTTTGAGCCAGAATTCGCATTTGGATAGCTTAGCAAAAAGTTGTTCCCGCTGAAGGGTTTCTAAAACTACACGTAGGAGTTGCTCGTGCTCCGCTTCGGTTTTGGAATTAATCAAAATGTCATCAATAAAAACAATAACAAATTTATCAAGGAAAGGACGACACACACGGTTCATCAAATCCATGAAAACAGCAGGGGCGTTGGTTAAACCAAACGGCAACACCAAGAATTCATAGTGCCCATACCGAGTTCGAAAAGCAGTTTTAGAAATATCATCATTATGAACGCGGACCTGATGATAACCAGAACGAAGATCAATCTTTGAGAAACATGTAGCACCTTGCAATTGGTCAAACAGATCATCAATACGGGGTAGTGGATATTTGTTCTTTACCGTTCACTTATTTAGCTCCCGGTAATCGATACACATGTGTAAGGTCCCGTCTTTCTTCTTAACAAACAATACCGGAGCTCCCAATGGTGAAGAACTCGGGCATATGAAACCTTTATCAAGCAGTTCCTGGATCTGTGTCATCATTTCCCGAATCTCAGACGGTGCAAGACGATACGGAGATTTTGCTACAGGTGTAGCACCAGGAACAAGATCAATCCGGTATTCTACATCCCTGACGGAGGTAAACCCGGTAATTTCTCAGGAAACACTTCAGGGTACTCCGAAACCACTCTGATATCTTTGACAGTCTTTTCTTCCGCCTCAACATTAATTACATATGCCAAGTAGGAATCACAACCTTTAGCAATGGATTTCTGTGCTTTAATCATAGCTATCAATGGGATATCAGATTTAGACCTCTCTCCTCGCGCCACAACATGAGTACCATCCAGTAAAGGAATCTTAACTAACTTTTTGGAACACAAAATTTGGCATCATGACTAGTAAGCCAATCCATACCAATAACAATATCAAAACCAGCCATCGACATGAGGAGTAGGGAAACAATAAAATAGTGCCCGTCAATAGTCATAGAAACCTGAGGTACGTGCGACGTAACAAGGACTTGACTACCGTCAGCTACCTCTACTCTAACAGAGTCTTTCATTATTATAACAGTTAGTTGCCATTTATCACAGAAAACGGTTGACACATAGGATTAGGTAGCACCAGAATCAAACAGAACACATGCTGGTACAGGATTAATTAAGAAAGTACCAGTAATAACATCACTTGCATTCTTTGCCTCGTCTGTAGTCATTTGGAAGGCTGTCCCCTGAGGACGTGGGGCACCTCCCTTTTTCTGAGCAGCAACTCCAGATGATCCACCAGCACCCGAGCCTTGCTACTGAGGGTAATCAGCTATTCAGTGTCTAGACTTATGACACTTAAAACAGACATTATCTTTGAATCTACAGTCACGCGTCTGGTGACCCTTTGTTCCACACCTGCCGCATTTAATCACGTCCCAGCTTCCAGACCTCTGGAACGAATCACCCCGTGGCCTATTTCCAAAACCACCCTCACCTCTCCTACTACCAGAAGACTGCTCGAACTTTCTCTTGTACCCTCCCCCTTGCTGTTGTGGCTGTGACTTTGGCTTCTGCTTATAATCATCCTCTGTCTGCCGAGCTATATTGAAAACAGCATCCAGTGTTGCTACAGACCTCACAGCAGATCGGTATTCAACCGGTAAGGTATTGGCAAACTTGCTGATCTTTGCTCTCTCGTCTGGTAGCAGATGAAAAACAAACTTCATCTTATCTGAAATCTTTGATATCAAATCCTCTACGGGTTTATCGCCTTTCTGAAGAGCTCTAAACTCGTCCTCAATCTTCTGCATATCGTAATCTGAGCAGTATTTCTTCCTGAGCTTTTTCAGGAAATCTTCCCAGGTTCAAGCATCTAGAACCTCTGGCGGTGTAACACTCACAACCGTATCCCACCAGGTAAGTGCACGATCTCGTAACATTTGTCTTGCAAAAGTAACTTTCTTCTTTTCTTCACACTTACTCGACTCGAAAGCGTTTCGTATGTTCTGAATCCAAGTTTCCACAACAAAAGGATCACTTACACCAGTAAAAACAGGAGGCTTACAGCTCATGAAATTCTTATAACCAGCAGCCTTAGAAACTTCGTGAGCGATTTGTAGCGCCTCTCGATCATTCACTTGCTTCAACTGGGTCTCTAACTGACGGATGTAGGCATCTCTATCTTCATTACCGGAGGAACTAGCCATCTGATTCAACCTCTATACCAAAACAAGATTACTAACTATAACTCAAGTAATTTAACAGTTATCATATACCAGTACTACTTTAACATATAACAATTAACATTTAACGCTCATCACACCCCAATACCATCCAGGGAACACTTAATAATGGTCGGGCCTAGGTTTGAGATTGAATACTCGTCAAAGTACCCAATTCCCTCAAACCAAGGCTCTGATACCAACTTGTAACGCCGGGGTTTCACAAGCTTAATTTAAAAAAATTAAGTAATACATTAACCGTTTAACCAAAAGATATATTTACAAAACACAGCGGAAGCTAAAACTTAGTTGTTTACACAAATTGTATCAGTGTTTAAACAAAAAAACCCAGCGGAGTTACCAAATATCTGCCGACCATTAACCAGTAAATCAGAGTTAACAAAAACAACCGCAAAAGTAGTGTTCCCCAAAAAATCTTCGGCAATATAAGCCAAAACATGGCACCCGTTCTCACCATCATCTAATTACCTGTACATAGGATATATACATGGAGGGGTTAGCTATAAATAGCTAGTGAGCAACGATTAAACATAAGTATCGTAACAAAGATGTTATAGCATGTAGAAGATATCACAGAGTAACAAACAAGTCTATCCAAACAGCTAGCGATGTTCCGGTGCCCAGGAGGAGTCACGTCTTGGGAGAGTAGTAAGCCCGGCTCAATGATCCAAACTGGGGGAAACCGAAAACATCTATCATATCGCGCCGGTGGTGAAGCGGGTAGCAGCCCACCATTGCTTTAACGAGCGGGGAAATAAGTGAGAGCCCCTAACGAGCGAGGAGATCAGTAAAACTGAGAGCTCCTAGTTGATTAACGAGCGGGGAAGTCTATGAGAGGCCCTGGTTGAGGCACGGGGTTTTGCAACAACTCGATCCGCGGCCGCGAATCACCGTACCTCAACAGCATCAAAGTGCCGGCACGAACACTTATTGGCCGACTCTGGCCGCATTATAACATAATTGGCCTACTTAAGCCATAACATAACATATTGGCCTATAAAAAAGCCATAATACCAGCATATACCAAGTTTACAACATAATTGGCCTACTCAAGCCTAACATAAGTGAATAGCAGCGTATACCACAACAAATTAACAACACATAAGCCATAACTTACCTTAAGTTTGTTATAACATATTTATCACGAAACCTAGGGTTAATCGGTACTCACCTTAACAGCTACAGCAAGCAAATATAGTGCTCAGTATCTTTTGGTTCCTTAGAAGTGCCTAACACATCATATACAAGCTTGTTAACACCTTAACACTTATCACATAATACGAATTACAAGCTATTCATACTGGACAGGGTCCTACGGCCGCAGAGGTCATGTCCTACGGACGCAGAAGGCATAACAAACACCTCCTATGGCCGTAGAGGAAATCCCCTATGCCCGCAGAGCTTCATTCCATAAAACCAAACCCTATGGCCGTAGGAACTTGTCCCTACACCCACATGAGCTGTTCTATGGTGATCTACGGCCGTAGGTTACGTACCTACACCCGTAGACCTTTTTTCTTCGTCTGTAGACGGTAAACCACACAAAATACCCTCCTATGGCCGTAGAAACCTTTTCCTACGGTCACAGAAGGCTTATTTACAAAAATTCTGAAAAACACCCTCCTACGGCCGCATGAACCTTTCTCTACGGCCGCAGGGAAGAAACTGCTCCTACGGCCGCATGAACTTTCCCCTACGTCCGCAGGAAGGGACTGCACAGCAGACCTTCTTCCCTGTTCAAACACAGCGACTGTAATTCGCGTTTTTGACATGAAACTCGACCAAAACCCAATTCCAATTCTTCATAAACATTATTTAACATCCCTTGAAGCTTACTAACACTTTGGACAACTAAAATAACCATAAGAACACAAATCACACCATCAAATTGGTGTATCTCCTCATAATACCATAACTAGGTTTCAAATCAAGAAAACTTACTTGGAGAAGATTAACAGTAGCTACAAGAACAGATTTAGACTTGATTTCAACTTCTAAAACCTTTTGACTTTGATCCCTCTTGACTTCTCCTCTCAAAAGTGCAAGAGTTTGAAGTGTGTGTGTATACGAGAGCTTGTGTGTGTGTTTAGTGTGTGTATTGTGTTTCAACAGGGGATAAGAATCCCACAAAACCGACCTTGTGGTTTAATTAATTAGAACGCGGTATTTTGTTCCCCTTTTTAACTTACAACTTATCTCTCGTTTACCCGTTTCGCCTAACGAGGATATTTTTGGAACCATTATCTAAAACCGATTACTAATTTACCAATTTTACATATTAACATAACACTTTCTCGTAACACCTTTTCAATCACAAATAACACATATTATTAACAATTACTAACTAAAGTCAAAGTACAACCCTATTAGCACATAGTACAACTACCTACAACTAGGCCCTATTTTGGGGTGTTACACGGGATGATTGGGGTTGAGTGTGAGCGTTGTGTGATTATTGTGTGTTGTGAACTAACTTGTAGTGTTAGTGGTTTGTGAATATGTCGCGCGTTACATACTTCTTCCTTTACCAGTAGTAGACTAAAATGTCGGAGCAGCAAAATAGTAATGAGTAAGACATCGTGCTAGTGGGAGATGGAATGGCTCGTCTTCATCTTGAAGTGGGAGACGAAGTTTTTCGCCACTATACTGAGGATTTGAAGCATGAGCAAGAGCGAGAGGCTTATATCCGACATTTAGAAGAGGAGTTGCGGCTGACCAAAGAGATGTTGTTTCATTCGGTTAAGAGGAGAGATGATAAGTATGATACTTTCCAGGATTTTCTTTCTTGTGAACCTCCTAGCTATAACGGTAGTGATGACCCTTCTGTCACTATCCGGTGGCTTCGAGAGATAGAGCAGATTTTTGAGTTGTGTGACTGTGCACCGGAATATCGCGTGGAATACGATATACATATGTTGAAAGATAAGGCTGTCTCTTGGTGGAACGCTGTGGAAGCCTCGGTCAGTAAGAAGGTACTAGCTACATTGACTTGGGAATAATTTCGTGAGAAATTGACGATGAAGTATTGTACTGATTTCGACGAGGAGCGTATGGAGCGAGAAATTAACCAGCTCTAGAAAGGAAATAAATCCATGGGAGACTTGATCCGTGCTTTTAAAGATAAGATGGAGTTTGTTCCACGACTATTGCCCGATGAGAATGCCAAGATACAGAATTTTGCAAACATGCTGCCGATCGGACATCGCGTTTGCGTTAGAACAGCTACAAGTTTGAACCAAGCTTTTCAGATGGCATTACAGATCGAAGAAGAGTGTCTTAGCTATAAGAATGATCTTATGAATAAGAGTAAGAAGAGGAAGTCTCGGTCGTCCTCTAAATTCGGTTCCTCGAAAGGACAGACTTCTACGGTTGAGAAAACTGGTTCCTGAAGACGGTCAAAGTTTGATGGTTCTTGGTGTTCTAAATGTCGCGCTTATCACATCGGAGAGTGTACTGAAGCCACCTGTAGATGTTTTCGATGTGGGGAAATAGGACACCTGGCGCTAGAATGCAAATTTGAACAAGGCGTGTGCTACAAGTGTCATATGCCGGGACATGAGATCGCTGATTGTACTGTGGGTCGGAAGCGCAAGAGATAGTGAAATTCCATTTAGCTGAAGAATGTAGGAGTTTTCCGGTGACAATAGGAGTAGTGTGTCAACTGAATCCAGAGGTTAGTTGTTTTGTATTAGTAATGATGTAATTCCGTAGTTTGGTAAAAAGTTGTAAGAGTATGTATTGTGTTTACTAACTCGTGTAAGTTAAGACTTGTATATATTAAAGCAGTAATAGAAGTTAGATGGTGTTCTTTCACTTTCAGATGTTGTTGAAATTAATGAGACTAAACTCCCCACCCCATGTTCCTTATGTAATCATTGTAAGATTGAAGTGTCGAAATTAAAGTGAGTTAGTTCAATAGTCAGAACGTTAAGAGATTTCGGTAGTAAAGAGAATGATAGAGAGCTCGCTGACCTACAGGTCATATGTTTGATTGAGAAAAGCAACGGGAGTCTAGTATCCTCGATGTATTGTTAGTAAGGTGTAAAAGCTAAGTTTAAGCAGATATTAAAGGTTATAAATGTATAAGATAATATTAAATAAAATAAGAATCGGTAAGTAAGGATAAATGACAAGTGTAATAGTCGATTCAAGAGTTAATTATTTCACGTATCTGTGATGTTGTAACAAATCGTAAGTGTTTGTCTTATGTTCGTAGACTCGTGTAAAGTGGAAATAGTAAATACTGAAACTATCATAGTTGTTAGTTATGTTTCTCTTAAGCTATTGTTGTTGTTGATGTGTTTATTTTTCTCGCTTTGTATATTAGTACGTATGATGGAAATAAAAAGGGAGTAAGTATAAACACCACAGATTAAAGTAAATGTTAAGACACTGGTGTTTTAAATAATGTGAAAGTTAGAGTAATTAAGACGAGAAAGTGAGAATATAAGATTTGAATGATAACAATGAAGTTTAAGGTTTATTAAGAAAAGAGTATGTATAGTATTGTTATTTTTTATTTATTAAGAGCTCTTTTGGATGCAGAGATATGGATAGAGATCTGAACCAGCAATCTGGAAACGAAGAAACATGTGAGGAGAATTTGGATTTAACTAATATTGGAGAATTACAGGATCATATTTCTGTCTACGGAAATCGACGTGGAGCGATACCTACACGTCATCTTCGAGAGGTTATGTCAGAGCAATTTGACAAATGTTTCAAGAAAAACATGCCGCCGATTTTGATGGATATAAAGAATGAAATGAAGGAAGAGATTAAAAGTGAAATAAGAGACACTATCCGAAAAGAGTTTGACAAGTTAGGAGAAAAACAAAATGAGGGAGACAAAAAGGTGAAAACACAAACCGAAGCTGGAGGATCTAGACATAGAGTTGCATGTAAGACATGTGGTAAAAGTCATGATGGGGAGTGTCGATACAAAGAAAAAGTTTGTTACTCATGTGGACTCCCTGGGCATTATGCTAAAGAGTGTTTAGGTAAGTACTGTTACGAGTGCAGGCAGTATGGGCATGACTCCTTGAAGTGCCCTAACTAGTTAAAGCAAGGTGTAAGTCTTGAAACAATTTTAGAAAGTGTTCTTTAGTTTAAGTGAAACGCGTGTAAGGGTAATATGTGTTGTATGTACTGTAATGTTGAGTTTAGTTGGAATAAATAGAGTTTTGGTGTTTGTAGCTTTTGTATTAATTGCGGTTGTTGCCCAGTGTTGAATAATTGTGGTAACTTGTGACCATGAGTGTGATCACTCTTTAAGGAGAGTAGATTTGTAACATCCTGAAAATGGGCCTAGAAGTACCTAGTTGTACCCTATGCTCAAGTGGTTGTACCTTGACTTTAAATAATTGTTTTGGAGGTTAATTTATATTTAGTTGGTTTAAGGGGATGTACGAGGTGTCATATGAAAGTTAGGATTAATAAGTAAAAGGTGATAAAATATTAAATGGTTTTAGATAATGGTTCCAAAAATATCTCCGTTAGTTGAAACGGGATAGCGTGTGTCGAGTTGTAAGTTGGAAAGGGGAACAAAATACCCTATGTTTTTAAATAGGTAACCAAGGTCGGTTCCTTGGCTTCCTTATCTCCTGACATTGAGAAACACACAAAGACACACATACATACGTACGTGAACACACACACACTTTTCCATCTTTGGGTTTTGAAGAGCAAATCAAAGTACAAGCTGATTTCAAGGGATTTCATTAACGAATTGGAGTTCTAATCTGCTGTGCTTGTTCATCTTTGTAAGTAATTTTCTTTCAAGAACCCTAGTTTTGTTTGTGTGAAGAAGATACACCAATTGATGGTGTAAATCATGTTTTTGTGTTGGGTTTTGGTGGAAAATGTGTTCTTAAGTGTTTATGGATGTCAAGTGAAGTGTGTAAATGATTGGAACTAAGTTTTGATCGATTAAAGTGTCAAAAACGCGAGTTTTCGGAGCTGTGCAGAAAACAGGGACGAAGGTCTCTGTATCGAGGTTCCTTGCGATCGCATGGCATGGTGCTTGCGATCGTAAGGGGTGTGCTAGAGTCTTGCGATCGTAAGGCTTGGTCCTTGCGCCGTAAGCCTTGTGTTTATGCTATGCGATCGTATGGTAGATCCATGCGATCGTATGAGTTTGTTTTGTGATGATTACCGCTTACTAGCGAAGGAAATAAGGTTTACGAGCGCAGGTACGTAACTTGCGATCGTAAACACCCAAAAACCATCCTTGCGATCGTATGGCGAGTTCTTTGCGATCGTAAGCTTTAGTAAATTAGGAAAGACCCTTGCGATCGCATGGAAATTCCTTGCGACCGTAAGGGTGGGACTTGAGATGGTCATGCGATCGCATGGATACTGCTTGCGATCGCAAGCAGGGGTCCAGTGTGACAGTTTGTGCAGACTTATGATTTAAGCTGTGTTAGTTATCGTTAGTTGGTAATCAAGTATGAACCTATTGTGTTAGGTGTTCGAGAGAAGCCGGAAGACGCTGATCGTTGTGTTAGCTTATTGTGAGCTTAAGGTGAGTACCGGTTTCCCATGAGTCTCAGTAAGTAGTGCTAACTGTTGTGTGCTTTGATGTGATATTCGTGTTCACCTGTGTACGAACATAAGGTATATGGTAACGAGATATGCCATGCTATAGTGTTATGGTAAACAGTGTTATATTGTCAAAGAGCAACTGTATGTAACATGAGTAATGTGTATACCATGTTTTAAGTGACATTTGCATATTCTGTTCATCCAGTATGAGCAGAAGCTGACATGATATGATGCATGCATGCAATTGGATCATGATTGGATCAACTATGTGTTTCTGTGTTTATGTCCGGACACTCGAGGGGGCTGGATATCAGTTCCCAACTTAGTTGAGGTCAGCTATGGTATTTCGGCTGGATCCCTTGAGGGCCTTGATGGCTGGTTATTCGGGATCAACGGTGGCTCGGTGGTGCACGCCGGGTCGTAGGTTCTGCAGGACCGCCGTTCCTTGACAAACAGAAGGGTTTTGGTTTATGATCAAGATCCGAATTGAGCCCGAGGGCTCCGCAACGTGCTTGGTGGGCTGCTCTTCGCTTCCCCCACCAGTATGGATTGGTGTTGCTGATTCACCAGTTGGAGCCGTTGAGCGGGACTTGCAACCCTGCAAGATATGACTCCTACTGACATGTTGGCACACCGCGATGTGATAGGATAGCCTTGTGTGCTTTTCCTGTGTTATGACCGCTTGCTTATTGATACTTATGTGTAATCTGTAGTCACTAGCTAGTGTAGCTAACCGGTTTATGATTTGTCCTTTTTACAGGTAAAGACTAGGCAGCCTGGTGAGACGGGTCCCTATCGGTAGTTGTATTTACTTTCCGGGAACACTATCTTGTTATTTTATAGCTGTGATCCGATGGTCGGTTAGTAGTCGGTAATACCGGTTCATTTGGGTCTTGGCTAATGTTGTTTTATTATTATAATCGCCAAGTCTGGTTATATCCTTTATGTTTTATAATCAACATTTATTTTCCGCTGTACGCTTTTGATAAATATACTTAAAAGGTTAAAATTATTTCTAATTTTAAGCTCGTGAAACCCGGTGTTACAGATTATATATGTTAAAGAATTGTATCCAAATTTAAAATGTTTGTTTGTACGTGCTTGTGTGTTCTTGATACTAAACAAGTGTTGCTTTGTTTTGTTTTTACAATCTGGAACGAATTTGTTAGTAAAAGATGATGGGCGGAGGTGATGTAAGGTGGTGGTAGATGATAGTACTAGTTAGAATGAACAATAATGGGAGAAGATGAACATTTAAGAATTTCAAATTAAATAATAACTATTTAAAAGAAATTAATAAAGTGCTAATTTGAAAATTTTACTTTTTAGACATCAAATTAAGATTTTTATAAATCAATTAAACATCAAGAGCAAAAGAATAATAAATAAAAGAATAAATGTATAATTTAGTCTTTTTAAATTAACCGACCAAAAATACAAAAAAATTATGTAAAAAGAGACCAAACCGTATAGATTAATTTTTAATTTAACAAAACAACGTAATTAACTCAAAATTTATTGAGACAATTTTATATATGCTCCTCTAAATAATATTTTATATATTCAGAATATACTTTAAGTATTTTATGTATAAAAACTTATAGAATATTTTACAAATTAAAAGATTCTTTTATTTTCAAATGACATGGCAGTGGACCCATGGATCTCTTTCTTGAACCATTGGACCGACCCGCCAGTAACACATCCGACCATCCGGGTCCCGTACTATATGACTAGTTGAGTAGTTCTTCACTTTCATTTGCGAGTTTCCCCCCAAAAGCTCCCCAATTGCACATTCATGAGAGCAAAATCTGGAACTCGAATCGAGTAATCCCATCACCAATGGCGGATGATCAAGATTTTGAAGAGTGGGATGATGAATTCGTGGAACAAGCTATCCAACTCACCGAAGCCGCCGGGTGTTCCTCCTCTTCAAACCCTACTAAACCGCAACAACTATTCCCTCCGCCTCCGCCACCCCATTACTCGTCTCGGACCAGTTATTCTCCTCCTAGAGAGTTGTCTCAGAGAGTGAAGGAAGATAATCATAAACACTTTCCCGATAAGGTTTTCGATTGCCCGGTCTCGCTTAACGGAATCAATAAAGTGTTTAATAGTGCGCCTCCGATTCCTCTCTCTTCTCGATTGCATGACGAGGATTCATGTGCGAAACAGAAGGAGATCGATCGACTGAAGGTTTAATTTACTCGCACTACTTGATTGTATTTGAGTTTTTATAAAACATATGTTAATGACGTTTGTGGAGTGTATTCATAACCCACTGTGGATAAGTTACCAGTGTAATTAATTTTACTGTTTTCTTTTAATCTTCTCAGGAAGAGTTGGGAAGAGTGTCGAAGGAGCTTACTAACCTGGTATGTAATGGGAGTTGAACAAGCTTTTTAACCTGTACTAAACTGAAACTATTTGGGAACAAGTCAAATTTGGAATTGGCTCATGTGTTCTGATAATAGAAGCATGGTCTAGTAAGATTAACGAAACAGGAAGTGAATGTCGTACAATCGTGTATGGATAATAAGATGATTGGATTGCCTTTCAAAAAGAAAAAAAGAAAAAAAAAAAGAGATTATGGGATTGTTTGTTTTACAGTAGTATCTAAGCACTTTCAAAGGTTCTTGATCTAAACAAATGGAAATGATTCGTACTCAACATCAATTTGTCATACACAACAATGACTTTTATGCCCCTACAACCTCACTATCAAATAATGTCATCCACATATTTAGGGGCATTATGGTCTAAGCACACACTTTTTATGTTGTGTAATGTGTATGGTAAAAAGGTGTCATGTACAAATTATCTCCCTAAACAAATGTCTTATATAGGAACTTGTATGTAGGATCACTGTAATGACTTAATTTTACTGGAGCAAATGCTCACATCAGTCAAAATGATGTATATATTTCTACAACAGTCTTGAGGCAGTTTCACTATCCTATGACATGTTGCTTCAAGTTTCAACCTTTTTGTTTTTCTTAATTCACTGTACTTGGTATCTGATGCTATAAAAGTTTGTTGTCTATAACAGTTGATGGTTTTTGTTAATTACTGCTTTTGTGTTTCCAGGAACAAGAGTGTTTGGAGCTTAGGAAGGATAGAGAAAAGAAAGAGAAGCTTCTTGGATCGGTTCTTCCAGTAAATGGATCCAAAGATGCCAAAGCTAACTCTACAAAGAAGTTAAACTTGTTAGTAATATTTTACTCCAGTTTTGTTACTAGTGTCTGCATAGTTAAATCATCAACCCTCCATGATGGACATTGTGAAATATGCAGATCATATAAGTAGATAGCTCTTACATTGATACATGCGTGCTTTAAAAAAATATTTTTATACGTGTTAATATGTCATTATGCTATGCATCTATTTCTTAAGGGATCATGGATCTTTCTCTCGGTGTTCGGTCCATGCATGCGATGACCAGCAATAGTATGATTCTTTTTTGTTATTCTTGATGCAATCTATTTCGAGTCTTCTTCATGCATCTTCAGTTCTGAAGTGTCTGGTTAACAGAGTCCGTTAGACAGCTATATTTTTATATGTAGCATCTATATTTGGAGTCTTTATACACACACATACACATACACCAGTATTTTAAACGCTTGATGCAGCAGGGGCACAATATGTTATTTTTTTTTAAGAAGAGTGTGATTATCAATAACATGTAAACTTTATACAAATTTGAAATAATTGAACACTTAAGATTAAAAAATGTCATTTTTATATGATTAATTTTTGGTTTTATAAGATTATTTTAGTAATAGTTTGACTATGAACTTATTGTATTTCTTACCTTAATTTCATATGTGAATTTGATATTATAAAAACATAAAAAACTATTAAAAATAAAAAATATATAATACTAATAAAATTTTTGAGAATAAATTCTGTTAGTAATTAGAATCTTGACTGTTACTAACTTTAGTTTAAATAATTTGTACTTTTTTGTGTGATTTACTACATATAAAATTCAACAAAAAATTAGTTTAAAAATGCATTGCTTCAAGGTGTTGTAAATATGCATTAAATCTTGTACTAATAAATGTAAAGTTTATTCTTAAAATGTACTAAATGCTTTATATAGTAGTAGAAATAAACAATTTGTAACTTATTTGTGTGATTTTTTACATATTAAATTCAACCAAAAGTTAGTTTAGAAATTTATTGTTTTAAGTTATTGTAAAATATGCATTAAAGGTTGTATTACAATTACGTAACTTAAAAACTAGTTCTAAAAAAATGGTCTAAATGCTTTACTAAGTTGTGAAGATATATGTAGGGGAGAGTTCATTTGAGAACCGTTATTGCGAAAACTGTAAGAACCAATCTTGGCCCTTGATTAAAATAAGCGTTGATTAATGACTCGTCAATGAGGGGTACTTCGGGAAAATCAAGCCTCATGCCCTCACCCCTTACTTAGGTCCACCCCGATGCATTTCACGGTTGGGTAAATTAATAAATGACCAAAATACCCCTATTACTGAGTCATTAATGGAGGTTACAAATGGTTCTTTGCGGTTTTTAATTATTTTGTCAATAAATATACTTGATATATCATTTTGCGTGCATAATAATATTATGGAAAATGATTTATAGTCTCTAATATGCAAGCAAACAGTTTTTCCAAGATAAGTAATGGCTGTTGAAATTGAAATTTGTTATGATCTCATATGAGTGTTAATTCAAAGTTATTTTTGAATAGTGGCTTCATTGTTTTTTATTGCAATTTACACACATGTAATTTTAAATTATTTAGGTAAATGGGTGTTCGTTGGTTATATTGTTTCAATGCTTTTGCTCATTCTTCTGTTACCTGGAAGCAATGTTATAGCTAGGGAACTTCCACCACTAAGTTAACCTGGACTTTTAGGTAGTGTTGGGTATGCAGGAATGAAAGGTAGAATGGAATGGCTCATTTTGATGGAATGAGGACATTGTTTGTGTTAATCTTGTAGGTTCAAGACAGTTTGTTTTATCTAATTTATTTGTCACACATCAGATGAATTTTCACAACTAGTTGTTTAGTTGTTATTGTGTATTATATTGACGGAATTCTTGTGTATCATGGCATCATATATATTGTTCCCAATATTCATAGTTTCATACTAGTTAATGTGGCAGGAAAAATAAAGATCCTATTGAAGACCATTCTGTCATTTATCCAGGGACAAAAGGTACTTAGCAAGTAATCAATTTAGCTCTGTGAATTCCTATATTGAGGGTTGGTTGGAGATGCACTTGCCTAAATTTATACTTCTAACCTGTAAGGGTGCATTTTTACCCGTATATATGAATGGGTCTCTTCAGGTTATGCTTCATCTATAACAAGTCATAAGGGTAAAATAAAATTAAAATAGCTATGAAGGAAATGGATCAAACAGGTTGAATTGGTTAAATGTAGCTTATGTGTGTTCTTTAATGCTTAAAACCTACTAATTCATTCTAATACAAAAGCTTATTATTATTCAAATAAAATCAATTTTTAATCATAATATTTACATGAAATAACTAAATCTTTTTTGGATAAATTGTGTTTCGACTAAATCCAACCTGTTTCAGCCGGTACCAAAAAAATAAACCAATTTTGACCCGTTACCCAACTTGCTCAAGTCAACCCTTTTGCCATCATATAATCTTTTTGCTGCCAATTGTCTTATATTACTTATTTTGGTCTTAATCTGAATTGTTTTGGATTTTGATTAGGTGTAATCCCTTGTAAGGCGGTGGGGGTTCAGACTGATGAAAATGCCATTTCAACTTACTTCGTGAAAAAGAATTCATCAGTTTCAAGAAAGTTGGCATGCATTTGGGAACCACAAAATGACCAACATCAAAAGACTAACCTTGTTTCAAAGTTGTTTGTGGGATGTGAAGCAGATCTACAGGTCCTATTTGGATGCTTAGGTTTGAACATACCATCTGAAAAGGCCAAAATGGCTCCAAACATTCAGGCTGTTGAAGCTTCCAAAGTTTCCCGTTTCTACTCAACATTTTCACAGGTATAAATATGTTACTAATTACTATTAGTTTAATGAAATGTGCAAATGGGTAAGGTTCTTTGCCGATTGTTCCTGACAATAATTACTTGTGCAGATTAGTTATGATGCAGGAAGATTGGATGATTTTTTAGATGCACTGGTTGATCTCTGTTGTCTTCAAAATGTGAGTCCCTAATTTTTATACACCTGAATACAATTTACCGACAAGTTTACAGCTTGTATATATAAATGTGCATTGTAATCAGAAGAGAGAACTTGAACCATGATAAACTAAGTTTATTGTACTTTTTGCAGAGTTTTTATGTAATCAATGAATATGTTAATATGTTAAGCTGATGATTGTTAGCAAATATCAGTAACATGTCTTATCTCAACTTGTTTCCATCAAGCGGCGTTTCTCAACTTGGAGGGAGTATTCAACACGTTAACAAATAGTTATATGAATGGAACAATAGGGTTCCTTAGAACAGTGGTTCTATCAAAATAAAAATGTTCCCTGTTGCTGTTAGGAATTCATTGTCACCTTTATTCTTTTTTTTTTCCTGTTGCTCAAGTCTTTTTCATCGTTCCACAGGCAATGATTGTTCAGAGATCTCTTTGCATACTGCATGTGGTTTTGAAACGCATTTTGAGTATGGAAAACAGATTATGCAGCAGGTAATGGTCCAAAACAAACTCCTTTTCTTTTTCCTTTTTATCTGTTTTTATATATGATGAGATATCAGGGCATACCATATTACTCTTTAATAAGTTACTGCTTACATTAAGGTAAATGTGAATGCGCACCGTATATTACTAAGCTGCTTCATTTGGTGCTCTTACATTCATGTTACCTTTGTTTATATATTTTTTGGTTACAAGTTTCTATTTAAATTCCCCCTTACCAAGAAGAATGCAGTACATTTTTTTTGTTTGCCCCAAGAATGTAATATTTTCTACTTTTCGCTCCAAATTTGGCCATTGTTGATTTATATTTGTATACTTTGGTTTTGGTCTACAAATGCTATTAACCCACAGGCCAAGTAAATGTTGCACCTTTAGGGAGCAATATAAATTAAATTCCAAAAGATAACATTAGTTACTTTAAATAGTGAAACTCAATGCGTTAAAATCATCTAATAATTTGTTTCATTAGAGAACAATTTTTATTAAAAAACATGATTTTTCAGATTGTAAATAGGGAATAAAAAATTAGTAGGCTGAATAGCCAGATTGTGACACATGTGATGTCTTGACCAATCAACTAACAATATAAATGTGTGTTTATGATTAATTTAGGGTTTTTCCTTTTTGGCCAGTCTCTCTTTCTTTTTTGTGGTAATAAAATCTAATCTGTTAGCCTTTTTATATCCTGTCGTACATCACCATTATTCTGCTTTACAGCATTGTGGTTTGATTTAAATTTAATAGTTCTTGCTTATTTTCCATCTCTCTAGTCATTTATTAAGTTGTCATATGATTTAAGTTTTATAATTTTTCATTCTTTGTTGTGTGTTGTGATTCGCTCTTCGTCTTATGAACTTTGACTTGATCTCTCCAGTGTACTGTGCTCAGGGACAACATCATTGTTGAGAGTACCAACGAGACCTCTAATATTCACCATCCAGTTCTCGCAAGGCTACGCTTGAGGAATGAATCCCAGCAGTTGATTTCTTATTCCAAGTGGTTTTCTCTTTTTCAAATGATGAATCAAGTTGTTACGAGACATGTTGAAGAAACTATAAGAGTGGAGGCAGTTTCTATCATGAACATTCTTCTTTTGAGAACTGATGCTTATACAGAAAGGGAGATGTAAGTTTCATTGTTTATTGTTGTTTATGGTAGTGATGGTTAACTGGTCGGGTTGGTGATGGTCAAAATTAGTAATTATAGTACGGGTTGAGTTGACTTGATCTGAAACACTTATCTCTATAAAGGTATTTAAAATGAATATTAGAAACATTTAGCGTATCAAATTGATGATTACAGAAGTTAACTATCACAAAATAATAATCTTGTTTTTTTATATTTTTGAATAAAATGATATAGGTCTTAAGACCCTTTCAAGTTATTTGACCCATTTTCTTGCATGCTATTTGACGCGTTTGAAATAAAACATAAGTGGCTGGATTGAAATTGTCACCTCTACTGTTTGGCATCTCACATTTTATTATTCCCTTTTCTCAAGTTCTTATTATATCAACTAAATTCTACTCAAGGTAGGTATGGCGAGGTGACGATCTTTCAAAGTATCTTTCAGCTGTTAAGAAAGGAAGCTGGAGTTGGTGTACAAAAGCAAACTGTACATCTTCTCTACCTCCTGCTAAATTGTAAAGTCAACTCTTCATCTCAGTCTAATTTTTTAAGCTGTTTTTATGGAATGAGCTTATTCGTTACTAATTATATTTAATTTTTTAGAGTGCAACATCTTTTTTGGCTTGTGATGTTTTAAAATTTTATAAGCTTCGTATAAAACACTACAAGTAAATATATTCGGGTGCAAGATTCTTACTATACTGTTGTTCTAGGAAATCGTTGATGGATTTGTTATTATGGTCTGTTTTTCTGAGATACTGTTAATCTTACATAGTTTTATGTGTTGTAGGATATTTATTGTTTTTCTTAAATGATTTGTAGTGTGAAACTGTTCACTGAACAAAAAACTTGACATGAAAATTTGCATAATGGTGTTTCAATCATTTGAAGTGTTTCGGAGCCATCTACTGAAAAAAATTATCGTCTATTGGTTACAATATAACACGATAAGAAACCTTAACTTATATTGTCAAATGAAATCTTTTAATTGCTGAGAAACTTGTACTTGTTTAGTAAATAATAATTGCCCTTTTCATTTACTTGTTAATTTATCATTCTCATGCTTATCAGCAACTTTCTTTGTGTAAAGGTCCACAGTTGATGTCAATATTCTGTTCCTTTTGTAAAGAAGAGGGGACAACTGCTGAAATTTCAACAAAAAAAGCCGAAACTACGTCTGCATTTCAAGGCTCGGATGCAACTGCAATACTAGAAGGTTTAGCTGATTGTTTAGCTTGTCGTGCAAATGGTGCACCCACAACCTTGGTATGTTATGTTGGGTAACCGCTCAAAACGGGTGGGTTGGGTATGCTGTATGCATATAAACTTAATTAGGAGGCCGTTCAAGAAAAAGTTTAGTTTTTGTATGCATTAAAAGTATAACTTTGGGAGATTATTGACCAGTTGACCTATTCACTTTTAAGCTCTGCATATATTCCTTCTTTATTTTACTCGTTAAAGATACAACGTAGCCTGAACCAAATTCAGAAGTAGAAAGGTAAAATTTCGACCTCTAATCCCTAGGGCTTCCTTCATGACAATTCAAATACATCGGGTAGTTAATCTTTATACTTCTTATTATTACAAATAAGTTGGTCATAGTGTAATATGGTTCCCTTGCTGTTGAACTCATTAAGTTTTCCCCGATAGTCGAGATATCTGTAGATTGGAAATAAAATTGATACTTATTTGCATCAAACTCATGATCACAAGAAATGTATCTTTCAATAGCTGCAGCTATTTTTATTTTAATTATTTCTGTTGTGTATTATCACAACATTCAGGTTTTGAAACTTCAAAGGAATGTAATCATTCTGCTAGCTTTCTTAGCATCATCAGGGAGAAGTGGGTTTGAAGTTCTGATGGGACGTAGAGGACCTCATTTTTTGTACTTAATTATGCAAATTTTGGCGTCAGAAATTGATGTAGAGTCGTCCCATCCTTCTGATGATGACTTCAGAGAAAGGTAATCTACTGTTTGCCATCTTATTCAATAGTAGTTATTTACAACTTCAACCCATTTACTTATAAATGAGTTAATTCGATTTATAACAAGTATGTGATTTGTAAAAACATCACATGTGAATTACGAAAATACCCCTCTGCCCAAAATTTTAAAATGCAATCTGGACCATTGATGTCATTGATCCAAAGGCTGACTAAGACTTAAATATGGACTACATTGAACATTCTTCTACAAAAATATACTTGAAAGAAACTATAAAAAAAGAAAAATAATATATGAATTCAAATGAAATTATATAGATGTAGTGATGCATTATTTGTAAGAATTTTAGAAGTTTTGAATAAAAAGTGTTTCGGGCTAACGTGTACAAAATTAATCTAGTTTTAGCCGCATGTTTTTGCCACACCTAATGCAATGTAAAAGATGTCATCAATTTCCTCATACTTCATTTCTGGCAGTCCATTATTGCTCATACTCGGGTTGTTTTTCATTTTGATTTTCTTGGCAGGGCGTTGCTGATTCGAGAGGCACTTATCCTTCTGAATAGGCTGGCATCAAATTCTCAATATTCAACATCAGTTTTACGTGTTCTTACAAGTAGAAGAGACATGGCCATCTTGACAATCGACATTGCTACCCGTTTATCAAGAAAAGGCAACTGGTCCTGGCAGTCTGACACCACCAGGCAGATGAGGGAATCTGAGATTGTTGATTTAGCTCGGATTTTCAAGAAAAGAGTTTTCGCTTTTTTAGGAGACGAAAGATAAAACTTGCTAACAGGTCTGGGGGCTTTTTTTGGAAGCCAGTTTTGTGTTCTTGGTACTTTGTCCATTTTGGGTTAGCAAGCTTTTTCTTGATCAAATCTACCACTGTTGTAACCTGTAACCTTCATATTCCTTGTATCTGATGAAAAGCATTGTATATATGGTTGAAATGTTGCATTTTGAGTAACATTTCAAGAAAAGCTTATTTCTTTTTGAGTTAAAGTTCGCATTTTGTGGCTTTGCAAATGAAATGTTATAGGTCGAGATCTGTTTCCGAAGACAACCAAGTCGGAAACTTGCAAAAAGAAAAAAAAAACACTTCTTTTTTTTCTTTTTGGAACTATGTTGTGGATTACTTCCACAAAGAAACAGGAAAAACTCACCGTATATCTGTAGACCAACGCAACTCAAAAATAGAAAATCTTAAACAGTCAATTAACGACCTTCAATGAGATATACAACAACTTGTTGACAAGCGGTAAAAGTCGACAAAGCGACAAAGACATCAAGAAAAACGTCTATATACAATATAGGTACTTAGGGAGTATGGCCGGTCAAATCACATTTTGGATCCTGGGCAAAAACTAAAAAAAGGGTCCCATGATGTAACTTTTTTAATTTCAAATAAGTCAAATTCATATAGAACACATATATCCTTAAAACAAAGATTATGAAGAATAGAAAACTTACGATTATATGACGTCAATTATTAATCTAGACTCGCAAGTCTTCAAATTTCTTGAAGATGTAACAGTAACAACAAAAATAAAAATTTTATAAAATTTTGTTTCTTTGAGCATATATAGATGTAAAATCATTAATAAGTATATCAATTTGCCAAATTTTTTAACAGTGTAAATTTCGTTAAATATTATCCAGAGTCTGTCACAACAAATACCCAAACTTTTATATTATACAATGACTAGGCTGGAGGATCACTATACAGACACATAAGAACATAACTAAATACTTTAAAATAACACAAATTCAAGTGAAAAAAAATAAGAGATTAACAGCTTAATTCACAAATCTATATTTTTCAAATTTCTGAAAGTTCATTGTCATATCAGTGATTGAGTACACGTTACGTAGATAAATAGTGAATTAAGGTGTTATAGGAAAATATTGCTTAGACTAGTAAGATGAATTCCAAATTTGTGTTTTTTGTGTTTGAATGTTCCCGTATTTCAACTAGTGGCTAACACAGTTCCAAATTTTCACTTCTCTATCATGAGTTAGACTGCTGGTTTGCTAGTGACTAATCGATGATGAATACTCATGCCCTAAAATAGTATATCACAATAAAAACTGGAGTTAATTGCACCGATGGTCCTTTAACTATTTCATAATTACAGGTTTAGTCATTTTAATCAAAAAATTGCAAGAAAAGTCTTTTTAACTGCTCAAAAGTTGCATCAATAGTCATTTTTAACGTTTTATGTTAATTAAATATGTTATTTTTTGTAAATTGACTATTATACCCCTTATCCTATTTAATAAAATCATTTTTATTATTATTATTAGTATTAATATATTAATATATTATTAATAAAGACATAATATGATTTATAAAATCATTTCTTCTTGCAATCGTCTCCACCTCTACCCCACCCCCTTCTTCTCACCAACCCTCTCTCTCACCTACACCACCGGAGCCCTCTCTCTGCCTCCTCTCATCTCCCTCGTGCACCACCGCCTTACACCATCGCCGCCACCATCTGCATACCACCGCCGTACACTATCCCTAACACCATCTGCATAGCATCGCCGTACACCATCGCCATCACCATGTGCATAGCTTTGCCGTACACCATCGCCATCACCATCTGCATACCACTGATGTACACCATATGCATACCACTCATGTACACCATATGCATACCACAACTTTACACTATCACCATCACACCTCTGGTTAAGTACGTGTGTTTAGATCTAAGATTTAGGGTTTTGATTTGGGGTGGGACGAGTTTGATATGGTTGTAAGGGTACCGGTTGTTATTGTTGGTTTTCGACTTTTCTGGTGGTGGTAGGCGGTGGTTGGTGTTCTCAGATGGCGGTGGTGCAACATGGAAGGTGGTAAACGATGGTGGTGGTGTTAAACGATGGCAAGTGGTGTAGACACTGCACTGAATTGGTTTAAATCATTTTAAAGATTAAAAAAATGAAATTAGTATTTAAAATCATTTAAAATTTAAAAAAAGTGTAAAAAGAACTAAATACCCGGACTTTACAAACGGAAAACGTTAGAAAGGACCATGAGTGCAACTTTTGTGTAGTTAAAGGACTATTCTTGTAACTTTTTGAAAAAAAGGGCTAAACTTGCAACTATTCAATAGTTAAAGGACCATCGGTGCAATTAACTCTAGAAATTGAGAAACAAGATTCGAGATAATAAGATATTTCTGATTTTGATTTACGTACGGAGGACAAGGAAACTGAATAGTGCAGAGACTAGAGACTTATAGGCGATGAGGATTTGTCGCGTTTCTAGGTTGATACCGTCGATTGGAATCTAAATGTGTATGCGATGAATAAAGAAATATCCGATTTTGACATATAATCTACGTTAATATGATTGCAATGATGATTGAGATAATCAAGGAGAGCAGATTGTTTAGAAATTATGAGAACTGATTGTTTAGCATTCAATTAAAAAGATCCATAATCTGAAGGTCATTTCCATTTCGTACGCCTTTTGCAATTCCAATATGATGTAGCTTGGGAAGTGATAATCTCAAGATTGTTCAAAGGCCAAAAGATAATTTGGAAAAAAATGAATTTAAAAATAAGTCATTATTGTTATTTTATTAGTTGTAATTTTTTATGAATTTTTATTTTAATGTAAATTAGTTGTTAATCGTATTTTTAGTTTTTTTTGGCAATCTATAAGCATTTATATTTTTTGTTTAAATTCGTAATCTATAAAAAAATTATAATCTAATTTTATTATTTTTTAATTAAATTTTATCATATTAAAAGTAAAATAAAATAATATATAATTAATTTAAAATAAAAAATTTGAAGTGTGCGAAGCGTAAGTAGTACTTGGGTTTAAGCATGCCCTTGAAGCATATAGTGAGTTATACTGATATAACACTAAAGAATGAGATGTTTCAAGCATGTACACCCCATAGTCTTATCACTAGTGCTTTAAAATTGTATTGATGTGATCACATTCACTCAATATTTATTTTTCTCTGTAGAGTCATTCGCAGTTCTATATATTTAAGTTAAACATTTAAACCAATGTTTTCTTTATATGATATATATATTTTGAAAAAATGTGACAACTATGTCGTGAAAATTATTAGAGTGTGATGTCACAGACCACTCTTATCGATAAATATCAGTATGACATGAGTCAAATTAGTATCTAAGAATTTTGATGTTTTTTGGTTACTTTTTAGACTGATTTGATATTTTTATAGACTTAATGAATAAAAGATACTATTGTTTACAAATTATTATTATTATTGTGACGATTAGTGAGAATAAAGTAGCATAACGGGAAACAAAAAGTAAGAATGAATAAAATATAAAACTAATAAATAAACATATATGTTTAAAAAATGTAAAATAAAAATTATACGTTCGACATTAGAAACATGATGAAATATGGGATTATGATAAAATTAGTTTTTCTGATTAACAACCAAGTTTATAATTAAATGTTGTGACGTACATTTTTAAATAAATATCGAATTATGATAAAATTTTATTGACATATAGATAAAAATAAGAAAACACACACGCACACATATCTAATCTAATATCTAATATCTAATATATACTAATTAAAAGAAAATGATTATGACATCATAATTCTTATTTAAATTAATTTTTATACAAATTACAACATTCTATTTTACAAATTTTCTTAAAAACCCCTCACAATTACCAATCACAACCTCCTATTTCCAATATATTATTTTCCTTGTATCAAGTGTGATTATTCAAAATTGAAACTAATTTTAGATACTAAAGTTTTAAAAATTTTAAAACTTTTCATATTTCTAGGTGTTTGTTTTGGTAAACAAATAATATATAAAAACAATATATGTTTATTATCCTACAATATACGTATCTAAATAGTTACATTCAGTTTAGAAACTTTCCAATGCCATTATCTATTAGTTAAAAACATGATTATTTTAAAAATAATTAAAAATGTTTAAATCCACAACCACATTAGTTGAATTACTAACAACCTATTATGTAATTTTTAACTTACTTTTCAAATATGGATGTTTATTAACCAGAGAATCGTAACTATTGTAGACTTTTATATCTTAATTCTATAAATATTGTTGACCTTTGACATCACACATGTTGCTCTGATTATTCTTTATTTTGATAGCTATCAATTATGAAGAATTAACAACCATTTTCATCAGCTTCAAAGAGACATTTATTGTAACACTCTCCTTACCGGCCTAGTAGGATTAAGGTAATTAAGTAGGATTACTTTAATTAATTGTTTGATTAATTGTTTATCTGTTTTAATTAATTGGATTTAATTAAAATGTGATTATTTGTTAAATAAATAATTAATTTGTTAGTGGGGTTTGATGAGGTGTCGGTTTTGGGACACCTAAACCACCATTACACCACCTAAGTATCATTTACATGCAAATACTCTAAAGTGTAAGTGTGTGTTTTGTGTGTTATGGCTGAGAGAGAGATCAAAGGAAGAATTGAACACAATTGTAGGTTTGGATTGTGTAATCTGAAATACTGAAGTGTTCTACAACAATTAGAGGTTAGATTAACTGAATTTATTGTTAATTGTTGATTAATTTCGGATTTATATGATTTTTATGTGAAATTCCGATTGAATAAATTTGTTTGATGAATTGATGATTTTAGGTTGCATGTATGATAGATTATGATGTTATGATGAACAATACATGTTAGAATTCAATTCTGAAAACATATATGTTGTTGCATGCTTAAAATCAGAATTAAATTGAAGTTAAGGATGATTTTTGATTTTATCGGATTTGATAAGTATGAATCGATCGGATTCTGTATTTGAATGGATCGGATTAGGAGAAATCCGATTAAATTTAATCGGATTGTTGAGAATCCGAGAAACTGAAACAATTGCCTTAGCTTTTTATCGGATTAGCTTTTATCGGATTGTTGGATTCTCGGATTGTATGCTTATTAGATTTTAAGTTTATCGGATTACTAGATTTTATCGGATTCCATATTACTTCGGATTTGATATTTTATCAGATCGTATGACTTAATCGGATTTGGCCTTTTCTCGGATTGTGAATTGTATCGGAATCCGACTAGATTGGAATTGCCTTTACTCGGATTTGTATTTGCTCGGAATTGGTTGATCGGATTTCATGTTAATTGGATTTGAAGCTATCGGATTTGATCTAATCGGATTTGGACACAATCGGAACTCAAACAATACCTATGCTTGGAATTGGTGAATATTGTGTTATGAAAGATCAACTCTTGGATGATTTGAAGATAATCATGAACTGATTGACTTGGCTTATAAAAGGATGAATGTAATGCTTAAGCTAAGGAGTTGGATGAATTCACAAGATTACAGTAAGCAAAGAGTAATAGTGAATTGTGGTATATTGGTTTGAATATACACTGAGTTGATATGTACTTGTAATTATATGTGCACATGTGTTTGATTATAGTATTGTGCTTATTGTGTATTGATTAAGCAAATACTGATTGTTAGTTGTTTGTTCAGGTGGAGATAAGACTCAGTAGTAAGAAAAGACTGAGTTGCCTGAACTGTTGAAGATATCGGTGAGTGGGTATATATCTTGGATGTATAAGATATATCACCTGATTGTTTGCTCTTTTCTGTATATATACATGACGTTGTTGTGAGATCATCTTGGCAGTTGTTATTCAGCTGGGCCTATGTTTAGAGATATACAATATTAGTATTTGTCTTGATAAGCATTTGTTGTAATCAAGAAGTGCTATTATTGTTGTCCGTGGTAACTAGGCTATCGGTAAACCTTTGCTTTGGCCGGCATTTGGTTGAAGGTCCGCAAGACCGCCGGTTCTCTTGTTTGTTTGAGCATTGTTGGTTTGGGCTTTATGCCTTGTATGTTTGTGATATCTATTCTCTCACTTAACTTTCTGCTAATCCCCCACTGTTGTAATCTTTAACAGGTTAAACCTGGTATGTGGATCAAAGAGATGAAAACTGGAATTTTGGGACTGATCATAACTCTGATATTGAAAATGTTTTGTACAGAGCCTGTTGATTTTGAGTAACACTGTATATGTTGTTTTGTAAATCAAACAGATTAAAGTTGTATTATTTTTATTATATTATATTAGAAATGTGTTTTAGCTTCCGCGCGTATTTCATGGTAGTATTAAAAGTACGGTGTTACATTTATTAGAACAATCTTCAACTCTTAGGGAGATGAAAGTGCTTAAAAAGTTCTACAAAAGACAAATATGTTTAGAATGCGTTTTATATTAGTATTAATGTTTTACAATTATATTTTCTATACATGTTAGTACTCTTATGATCTAAAAAGTTTAAAATTGATTTTAACCATCTTCGTGTTTATACACGGGATATATATAAATATATATATATATATATATATACACCAAATATTATTTGTTAACGTATATAAGGGAAAATTAAATAATATGTGAAATAAAATATCTTAGTATAAAGTATAGAGCTATAATTATCATAACTATCAATTGGCAAATTAATTTGTCAATTTCTCGTGATAATTTAAAGGCTATTTTGGTAATTTTAATTTTAATTCGTGATACAAGGTACATGTCATATATATTTCATTTCTCACGGGATTTTGAAGTTTATTTCTTTGATATTGCTTCTCTCACACACACCGACACACATCCATTTGGCTGAGAAAGGGTAAGGTGCTCATGTGGTAGGTGAAAGCTCCCTAAAGAAGTTTAAATTTCTAGATAATTCCATATCATGATTTTTTTAAAACTGTTTGAGGAATGGTAAGAATGATAATTACGCAAATGCGACGAGGCGAGACTTGCTAACATTCAAGACGTCACCTCCAACACCCTCTCCATGACTCCACCTCCAACATGGCTAGCATTCAAGACGTCACCTTCATGGAGATACGACTGTCAATGATCGAGTGATACAGATGGTGCGAGAGCAGCGATGTATCATCGGGTGGTAGTGGCAGGCTAATCTTATGACTTATTTTAAATTAGACTTTCTATAAGGCCTTCCGGTGTACCCTCGGCATGGCAGCGGCATGCTTAGGTGGCGACGGCGGTACCGCCCGCCACACCACCCCCTTGTTCCGGTACCGCAAAAGCATAAGGGTGTGCGGCATAACAAACTTCACAAATGGATCCTTCATCAAACATTCCTCAATCATCCCGATCAAAATCACGGCAACCCAATTCCAGGTATAACCCTTTCCGGATGGATACACCACCTCCGATATACCCTCCCAACCCAATGTTCACGCAACCTCAACTCGGTTACAATTTACCGAGTCCTCACGGGTATCCAATGGGTTACCCGCAACCACCTCCGCAAGCATCACCAAACTTTCCGACACGGGTAGCATACAACGAGTTTCGATATGATCAAAACGATATCCGGCCCGACCCGGATTTTATGAGTGACACCGACGAGGGTCTTGAGGGCATACCCGAGTCGGTCCCCGACACACAACCCGCGCCCATGGGCGGTTCGGGATCGAAGAATACCGGAAAAAAGGCGGCCAACGAACCGGAAAAAAAATCAACGAGGAATTCGAATGTCAAGTGGACGGTTGAGGAAGAAAAGGCTTTGGCACGGTCGTGGCTCCAAATTTCCGAAGACCCGGTCATTGGAAATTCGCAAAAGGGTGTGTCGTTTTGGGAACGAGTTACTAATTTCTTCCATGGCGAGGTCGGCTCAACGAAGAGAAACCATCACCAACTAAATTCAAAATGGCGCAAAATGAATCAACAAATCAATGCTTTCAACGGAATATATATTCGTTTGACGAACCCTCGGAAAAGTGGTGCTAGTGACGCTGACGTCAAAAGAGAGGCGTATGAGGAATTTCGGTTGACACAAAAAACCAACTTCGCCTTGAGCATGCTTGGGAAGTGGTACGGGAATCGATGAAATGGAGAGCCGTTCCACCGGTACCATCATTCGGGGGTTCTAGCAAGAGAAGCAAGACATCCGATTCCAACACAATGTCGGATGGTCAAAGCCGGCATCTTGATCTCAATGATGAATTCACCGAAGATGAAGATGACAATGTGAACGAACCGCAACGACCGGTAGGAAGAAAGAGAGGAAAGCAACTGGCTTAATCTAACTCTAGTGCGGTTTCATCGGAGGAGTTCAACAAGATCATGAGAGGCATTGGCGGCTACCGTAGCGACATCAAGGAGTACAACGAGAAGCTTTTGCAACAAAATGAAAGGAAAATCCGTTTGAAAGAGTTGAAAGAAAAACGCAAAGCCGCGCTATACATCGAGAGGCCCGTTGATGGTTTGACCGGCTCGGAACTTGAGTTTGTTCAACAAACGAAGGAAGAACTAATGGAACAATTCGGGTTCAAGAAAACGTCGGGATCAGATTAGTTGGTTTTATTCTCTTTTTTTATAATTTTTTTATTCTCGGTTTTTTTTAATTTTTTAAGTTGTAATGGGTTTTAATTATTAATGAAATGTTAGTTGTTTAATTATCTATCTTTATTTAATTAGAAATTACAAAAAAAATATATGCAATAATTATTTATAGATTATAAAAATAAAAAAATAAAAAAAAAAGTTGAAGCATGAGAAACATGAATAGCCCTCTATTTTGGCATGCTTGAAGCATGGAGGGTGTCATGCTTAGGTGGCGCTTATGTGGCAGTGTTTAGTCCCATGCTTCAACCATGCTTGAAACATGTACTCCCTATAGTCTAAGATTTGATAATTATTTAAAGGTAATTTGGTGATATAAATAATCTAATTGTTTATAATAATCAAATTTAAATAATTAATATTGTAACGTAAAACAGAAAATATTTATTAGTAAATAAGAAACACTAATAAAAAATATTTATTATAAATGTAAATTCATTAAGAAGAAGTTTTAAGTGATACACGAAGAAAAGAGTTAAAGGGGATATGAAAAGGAGAGTATATAATAGAAAAGTTGGTAATATATATCTTTAGCTTTTATATTTTTGTAATTTAGTAATGATAAGTATATATATCAACTGTAATTGTAATAACATTTGTAAGTGAGCTAATATTTCAAAAATAATATAATTTTTGAACCCCCTAATAGTTTAAAAAATCATAAAATATTCGAAGTTGGTTTTGAAGAAGATATACTCCTATAAAAAAACAATGGCTTGATTTGAAACCTTTTTATGGACGTTGCTAAGTTTTTTATTACAAATCATGTTACTTTTGTTGTTGAAAAAAAATTAAACAAATATTGTTTACAATACTAAAATTTTATTATCATTAAATAAGAAAATAATTATTTTTCAACCCCGCATAACGCGGGCTAATTGAAAAACTCGTTTTCATCAATCCATTAATTATTTAACAACTATTTGTTTAAATTTACACACCCATTAAACCTATTTCATTATACATAACGAGACTTGAATCTACAACTTTTTAGAAATAGACAACACTCTGCAACACCAAATACCATTAGACTACATGCCCTTTAGTACTTAAAAGATATTTATCTAGTTGCATAAAAAGAAAAAAAAAGTATTGTTCACCGGCTCTAATAAATATTATAATATATAATAAGCCTGAAATAATTGATAGGATTCAAAATTTCAAAATAGGTTCTATTTTAAATGTTTCATGTCTTAAAAAAGATTATTACATTACTTTACTAAAAAAATTTCAAATTCTAGGTAGGGTAAAGACATGCCAACTTTACACAAAATCACCCATGATCATGGGAGAAATTGTATATATGAACGTCTTCCTTCACTTTTGCTTTACATCTTTATCTTTAGCGTTTACTTTTATTATTAAAAAAAACCAGAAAAATTCAAAAAAGATTATATAGATCATGTACATGTCATTTTTTAGATAATTAAAACGTGACAAGTGTATGAATACTTAGGCCATGTTTGTTTTTTCAAATAAGACCTTATTTTAAGAAAATGTCTGCGGGCGGGCAGACGTTTCAATAAGACCATTTGTTTTTCCGCATACATAAGGTCTGCAAACATCTTATTTCAGTTTATCCTAATAAGCTAAAAAAAAGTGTTTCTTAGGTCTTATTTTTCCCCATCTACACACATACATCGATAACCATAACACATTTCCTACGCACCCTACCCCACCCCACCCCCTCCCCTACCCCACCCCTACCCCACCCCACCCTACCCACCGCCGTCCACCACCACCACCGCCGTCGCCGACAACCGCCGACCGCCACCACCACCGCCGCCGCTGACCACCGCCGACCGCCACCACCGCCGCCGCCGAAAACCGCCGACCGCCACCACCACCGCCGCCGACGACCACCGCCGACCGCCACCACCACCGCCGACCACCACCACCACCGCCGCCGCCGACAACCGCCGACCGCCACCACCACCGCCGCCACCAACCACCGCCGACCGCTACCACCAACGCCGACGCCATTGCCGCCGCCGACCACCGACGGCCGCCACCACCACCACCACCACCTCCGCCGCCTCCGTCCACCGCCGACCGCTACCACCACCGCCGACCGCCGCCACCACTGCCGCCGCCGACCACCGCCGACCGCCACCGACCACCGCCGACCGCCCACCACCACCGCCGCCGCCGCCGCCGTCTACCGCCGACCGTCCACCACCACCGCCGCCGCCGCCGTCCACCGTCGACCGCCCACCACAGCCGCCGCCGTCGTCCACTGCCGACCGTCCACTACCACCGGAGGCGGTTGGTGGTGGTCGGCGACGACGGGTGGTGGCGGTGGTGGCGGTGGCCATTGGTGGTGGTCGGTGGCGGCGGTTGGTGGTGGTCATCGCCGGTGCGGTGGCGGTGGCGGTTGGTGGTGGTCGGCGACGGTGGTTGGTGTTGGTCGGCGGCGGCAGTGGTGGTGGCGGTTAGCGGTGGTGGTAGCGGTCGGTGACAACGGTTGGTGGTGGTCACCGGCGGTCGGCGGTGGTCGGCGACAACGGTTGGTGGTGGTCATCGGCAGTGGTGGTGGTCGGCGACAGCAGTTGGTGGTGGTTGGCGACGGCGGTGGTGACGGTGTGGTGGTCGGTGGCGGGGGTGTCGGTGGCCGTTGGTGGTGGTTGGTGGCGGCGGCGGTGGTGGTCAGTGGTGGCGGTTGGTGGAGGTGGTGGTTGGTAGTGGTGACGGTGGTGGAAGTGGCGGTTGGTAAATATAGTAAATAAGACATTTCTTAAAATTAAAAAAACAAACAATATTTTTTCGCAGAACTTCGCAGACATAAGGCCTTTTAAAATTTAGCTTATCTAATAAGATCTTCGCAGACATGGCCTAAGACCTTAACAGCTTATGTATTCAAAAAACAAACAACATCTTAGAGATCATTTAAATGTATGAATGAATGATATTAGTTTAAGCGTGAGTGAAGTGGTTGATTATAGAATGTGGAGTTGAATTATAGAACCTTGTATAAGACTAAGAATTATTTCTTTGTTAAAATCACATTTCATTCAACTATTCAAGTGACCACTCATTGTCTTCATTTATTTAATCACGAGACGAGGACTGAATTGAGAGCTGGCATAGAAAACTGAGAGGATGTCCCTAATGTCCGCTATGATTGTTATTGCACAAGATTCATAAAGGAGAAGTTTGGAGAGTGCTTGGTAGGATGGGGGGAGGCAAAGCGGCAAGACCTGAACAAATTCCTATTAAGGTGTGGAAGTACCTTGGGGAACCGAGGATTAGGTGGCTGGTGAACCAATTAAACTTGATTTTTAATCCAGCTAATATGTCGGATGAATGGATACACATCTGCTAATCCCAATATAAGAACAACGGGAAACCCATTATTACAGGAACTATCGTGGTATTAAACTGCTTAGCTATACTACAAAGTTATGGAGAGAGTGATAGGAAACATGATGCCCCGTGAAACGAGAGTGTCAGAAAACTAGTTTGGATTTATGCTAGGGCGGCCTCCAATTGAAGCAATTCACCTGATCAGAAGCCTCACGGAGACATATGGGAAAGACAACCTAATTTTCACATGGTAATTCTTAGATTTAGAGAAAGCATATGATAATCTCCCTAAGGAGTTAATTTAGAAGATTTGAATGATAGATTGATTCCAAAGAGATATATTAGGGTCTTTAAATATATGTAAGACCGTGCATTGTCCTGCTTGAGAACCCCCATGGGTGGCAGCGATTACTTCCCTTTTCGAATAGGTCTCCACCAAGGGTCATCACTTCGCAAGTTTATTTTTGCAATGATCCTTGACGCTTTATTGAGGGGCATCTAGAGAGGATTGCTATGGTGCATGCTCTTTGACAACATTGTCCTTGTTTATGAAACGAAAAAGGAGCCGAATAGACAGTTACAGTAGTGGAAGGTAGCATTAGAGTTAGTGATGCTTCATAGGAATACGACTAAATTCCTTTGTTGTGATTTCAACAAGACTAAAACCAACAAGAGCGAGGAAATCTACATAAAAAGACATGCTTTAAGACCCTAAGAGTCTTTTAAGTACCTGGGCTCCCATTTACACAAGATAGGGAGGATAGACGAGGACGTTGCCAACCACATTCGGAGATGGTGGCAAAAGCGGAGAGCGGAGACTGGAGTTTTTTGTGACAAGAAAATCCCGTTGAAGCTAAAAGGAAATTGTATAGACCAACTATTAGACCGGTTATGTTAAAAGAATTCGAGTGTTCGTGTAACACCCTGAAAATGGGCCTAGCAGTAGTGACTTGTACTTTGTGCTTAAGAGTTTGTACAGTGACTTTAAGTGAATTTAACTAAGTGTTTCGCGTGACTAACGTGTATTGTGTAAATTAATGTGATTATATGAGAAGTGTCAACGTGTCTAAAAGTGATGTCGTATGATACGGTTTCGTGTAATGATTACGTAGTTATCCCCGTTGGTTAAAACGGGATGGCGTGTGTCAAGTTGTAAGTTAAAAAGGGGTAACGAAATACCCTGTGTTGTAATAATAAACCCAAGGTCGGCTCCCAAGTTGCCTTATCCCCTAGGAAGTGCAAACACACAGTACACACACATACATTCTTGCGACTTTGAATACACACACACTTCCATCTTTGGGTTTTGAAGAGAAAATCAAAATACAAGCTGATTTCAAGAGATTTCTGTAACAACTTGGAGTTCTAATCTGCTGTGCTTATTCATCTTTGTAAGTTATTATACATAAAAGCTTGGTTTTGAGTTCTTGAGCAAGAAACACCATTTTAGGTGGTGTTTGATATGTGTTTATGTAAGTTAATGTGTGTAAAGGTGTTTCTAAGCTTTCCTTGGTGTCAAGTAAAGTGTATAAGTGATTGAAATTGAATTTTGATCGAAAAAGGTGTCAAAAACGGGATTTACAGCGGCTGTCGTGAAACAGGGACAAAGACCTGCTGTGCAGGTACTTCCTACGGGCGTAGAACATAGTCCCTACGGCCGTAGGAGGCCTTTTGTGTCTTCTGCGGCCGTAGGCTGGGTTTCTGCGGCCGTAGGATGTGTTTTTGTGTGGTTTACCGTCTACGGACGATGGAACAAGGTCTACGGGCGTAGGTACGTAACTTATGGTCGTAGGTCACCAAAGAATAGCTCCTACGGGCGTAGGAATATGTTCCTGCGGCCGTAGGGCATGATTAGTTGGAAAGGAACTCTGCGGGCGTAGGGACTTGACCCTACGGCCGTAGGGAGTGTTTGACAAGTGTCCTGCGGCCGTAGGGCTTGTCCTCTGCAGCCGTAGAGGCCTGTCCAGTTCAGGCAACTTGTGTTTTAACCTATGTGTGCTATGTGTTAGTGATAACCAAACCTGAACCTAATGTGTTAGGTGAATCGGACGACTCTGAGGATTCTTGGGATTCCCGATTTCATTTCTGCCTTATGTGATATCGAGGTGAGTACCGGTTTCCAATGAGACTCAGTAAGTAGGGCTAAATGTGTGCCTGTGATATGTGTCATGTGTATATATATGAGTGAATGCGGGAGGTATGACGTGATATAGTGATACAGTGATAAGTGATACAGTGACATAGTGTTATAAGTGATACCATGTGATATAAATTGTGATATGTAATACGCATGCGTACTGTGGACCCTATAGGTCAAACGTGTTTCTGATTCCTGTCCGGACAGACGCAGTGGTTGAGGTCAGTCTGCTAACGCGGCTAGATCCTTGAGTGTTTTTCGGGATCAACGGTACTCGACGAAAAATTCCGGGTCTATGGGATTCGATGGCCAATTCCGGATCCCAGAGGGTTTTGCAGGCCGCTGTTCCTCGACATTCAGTGAGGATCTTGGTCTATGATCAGATCCAAGCGGAGTCCTAGTGACTCAAACGTGATGGTGGGCTGCTCTTCGCTCCCCCACCGATGCGGTTGGTTGTGACTGATTCCCCAGCTCTGATCGTTGAGCCAGGCTAGCCACCTCGCAAGATATGATCCCGCTGACATGTCGGCACACCGCTATGTGATAGCTTAACATTGTGTGCCATATTGTGACGTGATAGCATGCTTATTGGTGCTTATGTTATATCTGTACTCACTAGCTAGTGTAGCTAATGTTTCGTGATAATTCCCTATTCGCAGGTTAGTGATCTGATGGCCTGGCGAGGCGGGTAGCTGTGGGTAGTGTTATTATGTATATATCTTTTGGAACACTTGTAGTTAACTCTGATACTTGTGACGATGGTCGGTGCTTAGTGGTAACACTGGTTCATTTTTGGAACTTGGCTTGATTTGTGGTTCTTAATCGCCAAGTCGGTAAATTATGTTTAATATGTAAAGAGTGGTTTGTTCCGCTGCAAACCTTTTGTGTAAGTAAAGTTTTAATTACTCTAATTTTAAGCTTGTGAAACCCGGTGTTACAGTTCGGCCACTGCAAATGGCGCAAATGGAGAAGATGGAAATGGTTGAGATGAGGATGCTCAGATGGACATGTGGAAAGACGTTGCTAAATTTTTTTTGGTTAGAGTGTTGAGATAAAGGATACTAAGTCGGTATGGCCATGTTGTGGGAGGATATATAAATAACAGATTTGCAAAAGGTTTTTATTTCCGAGAACATGATCCCAAATAGATTTTCTTAGAGAATGAGAATTAGGATTGGATGGTAAAAGAGTAGGAATGTAGGACGGCACGTCAAAGATTTAGGATAACGTTAAGATTGATTGCATAAATAAGTAATATTTAATAATAATTAGATATAAATATATTATTTTTAATGCCGGTAACTTTTTATATATTTTTTATTTATTATTATTTTACTTATTTTAATTTTTTTAGTTTATTTGTTTTTATTTTTTTTGTCATAGGTGTTTTTACTCTTGAGACAGTTACAGTAGTGGAAGGTAGCATTAGAGTTAGTGATGCTTCATAGGAATACGACTCAATTCCTTTGTTGTGATTTCAACAAGACTAGAACCAACAAGAGCGAGGAAATCTACATAAAAAGACATGCTTTAAGACCCTAAGAGTCTTTTAAGTACCTGGCTGCCATTTACACAAGATAGGGAGGATAGTAGAGGACGTTGCCAACCAGATTCGGACATGGTGGCAAAAGCGGAGAGCGGAGACTAGAGTTTTATGTTACAAGAAAATCACGTTGAAGCTAAAAGGAAATTTTATAGACCAACTATTAGACCGGTTATGTTAAAAGAATTCGAGTGTTCGGCCACTGCAAATGGCGCAAATGGAGAAGATGGAAATGGTTGAGATGAGGATGCTGAGATGGACATGTGGAAAGACGTTGCTAAATTTTTTTTGGTTAGAGTGTTGAGATAAAGGAGACTATGTCGGTATGGCCATGTTGTGGGAGGATATATTGATAACAGATTTGCAAAAGGTTTTTATTTCCGAGAACATGATCCCAAATAGATTTTCTTAGAGAATGAGAATTAGGATTGGATAGTAAAAGAGTAGGAATGTAGGACGGCTACGTCAAAGATTTAGGATAACGTTAAGATTGATTGCATAAATAAGTAATATTTAATAATAATTAGATATAAATATATTATTTATAATGCCGGTAACTTTTTATATATTTATTATTTATTATTATTTTACTTATTTCAATTTTTTTAGTTTATTTGTTTTTATTTTTTTGTCAGAGGTCTTTTTACTCTTGAGACAGTTACAGTAGTGGAAGGTAGCATTAGAGTTACTGATGCTTCATAGGAATACGACTAAATTCCTTTATTGTGATTTCAACAAGACTAGAACCAACAAGAGCGAGGAAATCTACATAAAAAGACATGCTTTAAGACCCTAAGAGTCTTTTAAGTACCTGGGCTCCCATTTACACAAGATAGGGAGGATAGACGAGGACGTTGCCAACCACATTCGGACATGGTGGAAAAAACGGAGAGCGGAGACCGGAGTTTTATGTGACAAGAAAATCCCGTTGAAGCTAAAAGGAAATTGTATAGACCAATTATTAGACCGGTTATGTTAAAAGAATTCGAGTGTTCGACCACTGCAAATGGCGCAAATGGAGAAGATGGAAATGGTTGAGATGAGGATGCTGAGATGGACATGTGGAAAGACGTTGCTAAATTTTTTTTGGTTAGAGTGTTGAGATAAAGGAGACTATGTCGGTATGGCCATGTTGTGGGAGGATATATTGATAACAGATTTGCAAAAGGTTTTTATTTCCGAGAACATGATCCCAAATAGATTTTCTTAGAGAATGAGAATTAGGATTGGATGGTAAAAGAGTAGGAATGTAGGACGGCTACGTCAAAGATTTAGGATAACGTTAAGATTGATTGCATAAATAAGTAATATTTAATAATAATTAGATATAAATATATTATTTTTAATGCCGGTAACTTTTTATATATTTATTATTTATTATTATTTTACTTATTTTAAATTTTTTTAGTTTATTTGTTTTTATTTTTTTGTCAGGGGTCTTTTTGCTCTTGAGAAATTTACATTAGTGGAAGGTAGCATTAGAGTTAGTGACGCTTCATAGGAATACGACTCAATTCCTTTGTTGTGATTTCAACAAGACTAGAACCAACAAGAGCGAGGAAATCTACATAAAAAGACATGCTTTAAGACCCTAAGAGTCTTTTAAGTACCTGGCTGTCATTTACACAAGATAGGGAGGATAGTAGAGGACGTTGCCAACCATATTCGGACATGGTGGCAAAAGCGGAGAGCGGAGACTAGAGTTTTATGTGACAAGAAAATCACGTTGAAGCTAAAAGGAAATTGTATAGACCAACTATTAGACCGGTTATGTTAAAAGAATTCGAGTGTTCGGCCACTGCAAATGGCGCAAATGGAGAAGATGGAAATGGTTGAGATGAGGATGCTGAGATGGACATGTGGAAAGACGTTGCTAATTTTTTTTGGTTAGAGTGTTGAGATAAAGGAGACTATGTCGGTATGGCCATGTTGTGGGAGGATATATTGATAACAGATTTGCAAAAGGTTTTTGTTTCCGAGAACATGATCCCAAATAGATTTTCTTAGAGAATGAGAATTAGGATTGGATGGTAAAAGAGTAGGAATGTAGGACGGCTACGTCAAAGATTTAGGATAACGTTAAGATTGATTGCATAAATAAGTAATATTTAATAATAATTAGATATAAATATATTATTTTTAATGCCGGTAACTTTTTATATATTTATTATTTAGTATTATTTTACTTATTTTAATTTTTTTTAGTTTATTTGTTTTTATTTTTTTGTGGGGGGTCTTTTTGCTCTTGAGAAAGTTACATTAGTGGAAGGTAGCATTAGAGTTAGTGATGCTTCATAGGAATACGACTAAATTCCTTTGTTGTTATTTCAACAAGACTAGAACCAACAAGAGCGAGGAAATCTACATAAAAAGACATGCTTTAAGACCCTAAGAGTCTTTTAAGTACCGGGCACCCATTTACACAAGATAGGGAGTATAGACGAGGACGTTGCCAACCACATTCGGACATGGTGGCAAAAGCGGAGAGCGGAGACTGGAGTTTTATGTGACAAGAAAATCCCGTTGAAGCTAAAAGGAAATTGTATAGACCAACTATTAGACCGGTTATGTTAAAAGAATTCGAGTGTTCGGCCACTGCAAATGGCGCAAATGGAGAAGATGGAAATGGTTGAGATGAGGATGCTGAGATGGACATGTGGAAAGACGTTGCTAAATTTTTTTTGGTTAGAGTGTTGAGATAAAGGAGACTATGTCGGTATGGCCATGTTGTGGGAGGATATATTGATAACAGATTTGCAAAAGGTTTTTATTTCCGAGAACATGATCCCAAATAGATTTTCTTAGAGAATGAGAATTAGGATTGGATGGTAAAAGAGTAGGAATGTAGAACGGCTACGTCAAAGGTTTAGGATAACGTTAAGATTGATTGCATAGATAAGTAATATTTAATAATAATTAGATATAAATATATTATTTTTAATGTCGGTAACTTTTTATATATTTATTATTTATTATTATTTTACTTATTTTAATTTTTTTTAGTTTATTTGTTTTTATTTTTTTGTCAGGGGTCTTTTTGCTCTTGAGAAAGTTACATTAGTGGAAGGTAGCATTAGAGTTAGTGATGCTTCATAGGAATACGACTCAATTCCTTTGTTGTGATTTCAACAAGACTAGAACCAACAAGAGCGAGGAAATCTACATAAAAAGACATGCTTTAAGACCCTAAGAGTCTTTTAAGTACCTGGCTGTCATTTACACAAGATAGGGAGGATAGTAGAGGACGTTGCCAACCATATTCGGACATGGTGGCAAAAGCGGAGAGCGGAGACTAGAGTTTTATGTGACAAGAAAATCACGTTGAAGCTAAAAGGAAATTGTATAGACCAACTATTAGACCGGTTATGTTAAAAGAATTCGAGTGTTCGGCCACTGCAAATGGCGCAAATGGAGAAGATGGAAATGGTTGAGATGAGGATGCTGAGATGGACATGTGGAAAGACGTTGCTAAATTTTTTTTGGTTAGAGTGTTGAGATAAAGGAGACTATGTCGGTATGGCCATGTTGTGGGAGGATATATTGATAACAGATTTGCAAAAGGTTTTTATTTCCGAGAACATGATCCCAAATAGATTTTCTTAGAGAATGAGAATTAGGATTGGATTGTAAAAGAGTAGGAATGTAAGACGGCTACGTCAAAGATTTAGGATAACGTTAAGATTGATTGCATAAATAAGTAATATTTAATTATAATTAGATATAAATATATTATTTATAATGCCGGTAATTTTTTATATATTTATTATTTATTATTATTTTACTTATTTCAATTTTTTTAGTTTATTTGTTTTTATTTTTTTGTCAGAGGTCTTTTTACTCTTGAGACAGTTACAGTAGTGGAAGGTAGCATTAGAGTTAGTGATGCTTCATAGGAATACGACTAAATTCCTTTGTTGTGATTTCAACAAGACTAGAACCAACAAGAGCGAGGAAATCTATATAAAAAGACATGCTTTAAGACCTTAAGTGTCTTTTAAGTACCTGGGCTCCCATTTACACAAGATAGGGAGGATAGATGAGGACGTTGCCAACCACATTCGGACATGGTGGCAAAAGCGGAGAGCGGAGACTGGAGTTTTATTTGACAAGAAAATCCCGTTGAAGCTAAAAGGAAATTGTATAGACCAACTATTAGACCGGTTATGTTAAAAGAATTCGAGTGTTCGACCACTGCAAATGGCGCAAATGGAGAAGATGGAAATGGATGAGATGAGGATGCTGAGATGGACATGTGGAAAGACGTTGCTAAATTTTTTTTTGGTTAGAGTGTTGAGATAAAGGAGACTATGTCGGTATGGCCATGTTGTGGGAGGATATATTGATAACAGATTTGCAAAAGCTTTTTATTTCCAAGAATGAGAATTAAGATTGGATGGTAAAAGAGTATGAATGTAGGACGGCTACGATAAAAGATTTAGGATAACGTTAAGATTGATTGCATAAATATGTAATATTTAATAACAATTAGATATAAATCTATTATTTTTAATGCCGGTAACTTTTTATATATTTATTATTTAATATTATTTTACTTATTTTAATTTTTTTTAGTTTATTTGTTTTTATTTTTTTGTCAGGGGTCTTTTTGCTCTTGAGAAAGTTACATTAGTGGAAGGTAGCATTAGAGTTAGTGATGTTTCATAGGAATACGACTAAATACCTTTGTTGTGATTTCAACAAGACTAGAACCAACAAGAGCGAGGAAATCTACATAAAAAGACATGCTTTAAGACCCTAAGAGTCTTTTAAGTACCTTGGCTCCCATTTACACAAGATAGGGTGGATAGACGAGGACGTTGCCAACCACATTCAGACATGGTGGCAAAAGTGGAGAGCGGAGACTGGAGTTTTATGTGACAAGAAAATCCCGTTGAAGCTAAAAGGAAATTGGTATAGACCAACTATTAGACCCGTTATGTTAAAAGAATTGGAGTGTTCGGCAACTGCAAATGGCGCAAATGGAGAAGATGGAAATGGTTGAGATGAGGATGCTGAGATGGACATGAGGAAAGACGTTGCTAAATTTTTTTTGGTTAGAGTGTTGAGATAAAGGAGAGTATGTTGATATGGCCATGTTGTGGGTGTTGGGTTTTATATCACCTCCTATGTGTCATACTGATTCAAACTCAAACTGGTTTGAACCGACTTAAGGATGAAAATAAAAACTGTAATTATTCATAAAACGGAACTTGAATGATTATCAACCCGAAAACCCTAAAGGGTTAGAATCTTTGTTTATCACAAACATGTATATATATCGATCGGTACTAGTATATATATATAATATATACTTGCTCATCAAACAAGAACAAGAAGAAGAATATGGATATCATACCTTTTCTTACCTTAGGGTTGCTCAAGTAATAATCCACCCGTGATGAGGAAAAACGAGATCCCGCTAGAAGGGTGAGCAAACCATGAATCACGACCACCACAGCTTGTGATCGAACCAAAAACCGAAGCTCGGTTTTTTCTTCTTTGTGTTCTCGGTCGAGAACAATAGTGAGAGAGGAGGAGAGAATTTTTCTTTTCTAATTCCATAGAATGATTAACCCTAATTCACCATATAATCTCCTATTTATAAGAATAGGATTTAGGATTATATTAGGAAACCTTCTTGAATATTTCCTTATCTTAAATTAGGATAACTTAATCACCAAGTTTAAACTATTAATAATATTAGAAAACAATATATATAATTAATATATATATATATATATATATATATATATATATATATATATATATATATATATATATATATACCATACGTATATATATATATAATTATAATATATATTTTCTTTATTACTTTTCTTTATTATTAATCCTTATCTAAAATTAATAATATATATATACCACGCGTGTTGATTCAAGTAATTCTATGAGCAATTAATATTGATATATCTCAATGGCAATAATTAATACATAGGATCAACCACTAATAAGTCAAAAACTTTGACTTGTTAGTTAACCTCTAGTCAAACTTGACTAGATATAATCACAAACCACGTGCAAGGATATGTCACTAAATAATTCATTAATATTTTAAAAACAGCTTTGAAATAGAAAAATATTTTCAACTATGAATTATTAATATCCTTGTTTCTTCACGTGTGATCCTTGCATTCTTGGCACCTTTCGCTTTCACTGACCTATTGCAATAAACGATTTGCAAATGTCCAACACTACTTGAGAGCAAATGTTGAAGTTAGTCACCGAAGCTACTTGTGGTGTAAGACCAAACACCACCTTCGTGACGCTTCGGGCAGTTGACCTTGTACTGGCCAATTTCACCGTACTTAAAGCACAAATTCTCGGAATTTGGCTTTGTTCGGTTTAAATCTCTTGCCCTTGCCATTGCTATTTACCTTGGCCCTGTGTGCAGATGGTCCTGGCTTGGTTTTACCCATGCCCCTGCCGCTGCGCCCCTTCCTCTTATTACTACTCCCCTTATCTACCATGAGAATAGCTTTGGACTTAGTACCCATATTAGACTTAACTATCTTGAGCAGCGAATGAAGCTCAGCTATGGATTTCTCCATGTTGTTCATGTTGTAGTTGACTATGAAAGGCTTATAGTCATCAAACAACGAGTTAAGCATCATATCCATTGGCAGCTGCAACGGTATTGGGTGTCCAAGCCTTTCTAGGTGGTCCATGTAACCTTTCATATTCATGACATGGGTACTAACCAAAGTACCCTTAGCCATCTTGCAAGAGTTAAGAGCCCTCGTGATATCGTACCGTCCTGTACGAACCTGCTCCTGAAAACTGTCCCTCAACTAGCGGATCATGTCATAAGCCGATGTTTTCATCATGCTCATACACTATTGGCTGGGGCATTTCCCACCGGCTCCTTGAGGACATACCACTTTCTCTCATGCCTGAGCACGATCCGAAGATTACGCTCCTTGTTGAGAAAGTTAGGTCCGGCGAGCTTATCCTTCTCAAGGATAGAATGGAGTAAGAGGTTATTAGTGTTGGATGCGTTTGCCATCTACAATCTCAATCATGTAGTTCAATTAGTAACACACAATAGACTTTGCTAATACAGATCGATAAAAACCCTTAAATGATAAGTATTAGCCCTAGGATCCATATTTCACACACTTGACGCAAGGTTTGGGCACTTCCCGCCAAGTCATGCTATTTCTGGTAGGTAACACCCTGTACCAATCGTACCTATCTGATACGACTCCTAGAACCTCGTAGAGTACTTAGACAAAATCTAGTATGTTTAACTCTACTCTAGTGCATTTTGGGTCGGGACTCCCGATTATCACCAAAATAGATTGCACCACCTAAGACAGTATGAATTCTGGCCGAGACTCCCGATTATCGCAGAACCTTTCATACCCTTTCCCACAGTGGTTTGAACCCGGATGCCCAAGGTTTGGGCACTTCCGACACTCGAGTACCGTTTAACAGCAAAGGTGTACCATTAGGTGGGTAGCACACTGATCTAAGATTTTCTTAGGTTTTGTCCAAGTTCGAAAAACTTGATTTCCAGTTTTGTAAAACCATTTTAAAACTATCTGTTTTAAAAATCCGTATATCTTAGTATACCTTGAACTAGGTACATAATATGTCTTATGATAAAACCATCTTAAAACAAACTGTTTTAAAATACTGATACGACAATCATAAAATATTTAATTTTATAAAACTGTTGTCGTATTCCAATTTTATCATATGCCGTGGTTTTACCTCTGATTAATAAAAACTATTATTAACCTCCAACTTTAATTTTATAGTCGCATAAAAAATCATAAAAGTAAAGCACAACCACGCAGATAATAAACTTGTTATAGTTTTGCCAACTATGTCCTAAGGGGTCAACTAAGGACAGACTAGACAAAGCTAGATCCCGCGGCTTGATCTTGTGTTTAGTCTCCTTGCTCCCACTGGCCTTGACACCTCCGGTCTTGACTCGAGCAATTCCATCTTGTTCCTCCATCTTTGAAAAAACTCCATCTTGATAGATCTTCGTCCTTGGGTTTTGGTTACATCAAACTAAACTAGAATACATGAAATCCTATTCTATTACTTTTACATTATAAAAGGGGTTGTAAGTGGCACGCAGGCCTCCCCAAAACCAAAAAGAAATACAGAAATGAAAAAACACAACCACAGGTCTAAGTTGTCAAAACTTATAACCTACATGTCCAACCATAGCAAGAACATACTGTTGACTTTTTTAAGTCAAGCATTTGTAGTTGACATGTAGAAACTACAAATGCGACTTAAAGATACTAATGCGACTTTAGTATACAAGTCAAACCCATTCAACATTTATATATAAACAATATAAAAATAATCAACCACGCATTAAATATAAGCAATAAATAATGCAAGCAACATACATACATACATCATTGATCTATAAACTTTTTCTCGTTACCTCTCAATTAATTAAACTATTTATTAAGACGAGCACTGTTGGGTTTTATATCACCTCCTATGTGTCATACTGATTCAAACTCAAACTGGTTTGAACCGACTTAAGGATGAAAATAAAAACTATAATTATTCATAAAGTAAAACTTGAATGATTATCAACCCAAAAACCCTAAAGGGTTAGAATCTTTGTTTATCACAAACATGTATATATATCGATCGGTACTAGTATATATATATAATATATACTTGATCATCAAACAAGAACAAGAAGAAGAATATGGATATCATACCTTTTCTTACCTTAGGGTTGCTCAAGTAATAATCCACCCGTGATGAGGAAAAACGAGATCCCGCTAGAAGGGTGAGCAAACCATGAATCACGACCACCACAGCTTGTGATCGAACCAAAAACCGAAGCTCGGTTTTTTCTTCTTTGTGTTCTCGGTCGAGAACAATAGTGAGAGGGGAGGAGAGAATTTTTCTTTTCTAATTCCATAGAATGATTAACCCCTAATTCACCATATAATCTTCTATTTATAAGAATAGGATTTAGGATTATATTAGGAAACCTTCTTGAATATTTCCTTATCTTGAATTAGGATAACTTAATCACCAAGTTTAAACTATTAATAATATTAGAAAACAATATATATAATTAATATATATATATATATATATATATATATACCATACGTATATATATATATATATATATATATATATATATATATATAATTATAATATATATTTTCTTTATTACTTTTCTTTATTATTAATCCTTATCCAAAATTAATAATTTAAACTTAAATTATTAATCTAGAATATTATTAATTAACAATATATATTTACTAACTAATAAATATATATTTCCTTGTTAATTAATTAACTTGGTAATTTATTCTCTCCGTAAGTTAAAACCATAACTTACTAACAATGGTTTATAACTAACTGTTATTAAACCGTTCTCCCACTTGTGGTTGCATTATTTCTCGGATTACATTCCCTCACAGGTGTGACCCTTGAGTGCCTTATGGCATTGGACGTGACATCAGGGTTCGACGGTTATGCACACAAATCCTATCAGACTCCCACTTGTGCTTGCCGTCAACCAAGGTACCTTGATGACACTGGCCTAAGGATACCTCTAGACAAGTCCTTAGGTTAACCAAGCGATAAGAACTCTTATACCCAGGTGTGATAATTAAATCCTTATAAAACAAAACTGTTTTATAATATATAAAACAAAACTGTCTTATAATAAAACTTCATAAGAACCCCCTGTCTTATGATCGTGGTATACTTTAGGCTTTTCCTACTGACATAATCGGATAAGTAATACTACCAATGATACACGAGCCTATTGGGTCACACGCCAAGGATTGATCCCGAAAGCCCGTAACAGGAAGAGAGAAATATTCTGGACATGGTGTTTCCGCGCCGCGGAAACCGCCTGACAGAACCTTGACTTCTTGGTTGTTGCTTGGTTCAAGTTATTGACTAATAAACATCTAGGAATGATGGTGCATGACTTTGTGGCCTTACTATTCTGCTGAAGAAGGTGATAAAATATCTTGGATGTCTTTTTAGAAGTCATAAGTTGGTTTTCTTTATCAAGTAACAAAGTGAATACTCTCTCTTGTCATACACACACTTGCATACACTTTAACAAGTGTTCTTGAGTGTTCTTGTGTGAGTCTCTAGAAATCATAAGTGTTCTTAGTGATATCTTGGAGATTGTGGGTTGTTCCAAAGAGTGATTTCAAGTCTTGAAGATCACAATTTGGCATACTAGCATTTGCGGGTCATACAAACTTGGGGTAGACTTTGGTAGAGAGGAAGCTTTCTTTTTTTCTTGTCAAAATTTCCAGGAGTTTCAAGAGTGTACATTTCTTATCCTTCCCTTTTACATGTTGCATTTTGTAGTTATAGAGTTATTGGTCCATTCATGGGGTTTCTAGCTTTTATGCTTCATATTCTTGGCCTTTGCTTCCGCTGCGGTGTTCAGGGAAACCCCAACAATATGCTATGATAGAGTTGTACTCGCATGTTTATTTATTAGTATGAAAGATATTAATTGGTGTAATTATATGCGCGCATGAACTGGATACTAACTGGATCAGCTATTTGTATGTGTTATTATGTCCGGACACTCGGGGAATTGTACAAACAGTTTCCAACACGATTAAGGTCAGTCTGGTAGGCGGGTGATAATATATGGCTGGGTTCCCAGGGTCCTTAGGGGCTATGAATTGGGCTAACGGTACTCTTGGGTATACGCTTTGGTATGGTTCTGCAGGCCGCCGTTCCTTAATATGAACTGGGTTCTTTGCTTAGGCTGGAACCATCATGATAGACAGAGTGCACCATGTGGACTGCTCTTCGCTCCCCCACTGGTGCAATTGGTTGCGGCTGATTCCCCAGCTAGGATTGTTGAGGGGGGCTCGCTACCTTGCAAGACACGACTCCTGCTGACATAATTGGCTCGCCGCAATATGATAGGATAGCCCTGTGTGCTTTCCTGAGATTTGAATGCATGCTTATTGATACTTATGTGCAAATCTGTACTCACTAGCTAGTGTAGCTAACCGGTTCATGATTTACTCTTTTCACAGGTAAAGATTAGGCAGCTTGGTGAGGCGGGCGCTTGTGGGTATTTGTATTTACTTTCCGGGAACACTACCTTGTTATATTTATATCTTGTGATCCGATGGTCGGTTTTTAGTACGGTAATACCGGTTCGTTTGGTACTTGGTTTTGTTGTTTATAATTGCCAAGTCAGTTAACAACCCTTTATATCTATAACCAGTGCTTTGTTCCGCTGCACTTCTTTAATAAATATACTTAAAAAGCTAAAATTATTCTTGATTTTAAGTTCATGAAACCCGGTGTTACAAATAGGTATCAGCGCCTAAGTTTTAGGGAATCGGGCACTTGTAAAAGTATTCGATCTCAAACTCGGGCCCGACCATCGTTAAGTGTTCCTTGCGGGATGATTGGGGTTGAGTGTGAGTGTTATGTGATTGTTATGTGATATGAACTAACTTGTAGTGTTAGTAGTTTGAGAATAAGTCGCACTTTACATACTTATTCCTTTAACAGCAGTAAGTTGAAATGTCGGATCAACAAGCTAATATCGAACAAGATGCCGTGCAAGTAGGGGATGAGATGGCTCGTCTCCATCTTGAAGCATAAGGTGTAGCTTCTCATCGGTATTCTAAGGAAATGAGCCGTGAACAAGAGCTAGAAGTTTACGCTCGACGATTGAAAGGAGAATTATGACTGGAAAAGGAGTTGTTGTTTCTGGTAACTCAAGATGAAGTTCGTGAGTGTTGCACTTACTAGAAGTTTCTTTCCTGTAAACCATTGGAGTTTAAGGGTAGTGATAGCCCTATTGCTGCTATACGATGGCATCGAGCAATGGAACATACATTTACGATGTGCGACTGCTAACCAGAGCATCGTGTTGAATACACAGTATGTAAGTTAAAGGGGAGTGCTTCCTTGTGGTGGGATGCTGTGAAAGCCTCGGTTAGTAAGAAGGTGTTGGATACGCTAACTTGGGAGCAATTCCATGAGAGAATGATGATGAAATATTGTACTGATTATGACATGGAACGGGAGTTCGATAGTCTACAAAAGGGAGATAAATCTGTGAAGAGTCTTATCAATGCTTATGCCAATAGAATGGAGTTAGTGCCCCAGTTATTGCCTGATGAGAATGCGAAAATACGAAAGTTTGTGGAGATGCTGCCACTGGAATATCGCGCTAGGGTGATAGTTACTGTTAATCTCGACCAAGCTTTTGAGATAGCCCTTAGTGTGGAAGGAGAATGTCTCCAGCATGAGGGAAATCACGCGGTTAAGGGTAAGAAGAGGAAGTTGCCACTGTCTGGTCCTTCAAAAGGACAGTCCTCTGCTGTTGAGAAATCTGGCTTCTCAAAAAGGCCGAGGTTTGATGGTCTTTGGTGTTCACAATGTCGTGCTTATCACATCGGATATTGTACAAAAAGTACTGTTAGATGTTTTCGCTGTGGAGAAATAGGACACTTGGCGAAAAGGTGTAAATTTGGACAAGATGTATGTTATAAGTGTTTTGTGCCAGGGCATAAAATTATAAATTGTACTGCAAGCCAAGGCATGAGAGTAGACAGATCTTCGTCTGATCAAAGAATGAAGATGCTCCCTATGACAACAGAAAGGCGTCCCAAGTGACGACAGAGGAAGCCAGGTGGAGGGATAGTTATAAGTGTTTTCTTTGGAAATTTTGTTGTAGCTGTACTAGTAAGTTCGAGAGTCGGTAGTTTTGTGTTCGTAGTGTTGTAAAGTAGTGGTTTTGTAAGAAGTTGTAAGTGTTTGTTCTGTGTTTACTGACTCGTTTAAAATAAGGTTTGATAATATCAAGTAGTAACAGTTGTTGGTTATGTTATTGTAGTTATTGTTGATATTGACGAGTTTAGATATACCTCCACCTAAATTTGTGAAGACGATAAGAAAATGGTATTCGTATTACCTTGTTATTTAAATATGAAAGATAAATTAAGAAGGAATACGTAATACTACGAATAATTGAAATTGTTTATCGTGTCGAGATTAAATAGGTAAAAGCATAAGATGTAAGCAACGTTGTATTGTTTATGGACTCGTGTAAAGTGAAAATAGTTAATACTGAGGTTACTCTAGTTGTTAGTTGCGTTCTCTTAAGCTGTTGTTGTTGCTGTTGATGTGATTAGTTTCCTTGTCCTCGTTAGTTGGTATGTATTGTGGAAATTAAAAAGGAGTAAGTATAAATATGATGGATTAAAGTAAACGATTAAGATAAACGTGTTTTAATTAATGTAAAAGTTGAGGTAATTAAGAAGAGGAGTGTAAAAATGTAATCGAGATAGTATTGAGTGAAATACGAACAGTTTGTTAAGAAAGAATGGAATAGTGTTGATGTTTTTTTATATTGATTAAGAGTTATTTTGGATGCAGAGATATGGATAGAGATCTGAATCAGCAATTTGGAAACGATGAAACACATGAGGGGAATTTGGATTTAACTACTATTGGAGAATTACAGGATCATATTTCTGTCTACGGAAATCGATGTGGAGCTGTACCTACACGTCATCTTCGAGAGGTTATGTCTGAGCAGTTTGACAAATGTTTCAAGAAAAACATGCCGCCGATTCTGACAGAAAAAAAGAACGAAATGAAGGAAGAGATTAAAAGTGAAATAAGAGACACCATCCGAAAAGAGTTTGACACGTTAGGAGAAGAACAAAATGAGGGAGACAAGAAGATGAAAACACAAACAGAAGCTGGTGGATCTAGACATAGAGTTGTGTGTGAGACATGTGGTAAAAGTCATGCCGAGGAGTGTCGATACAAAGAAAAAGTTTGTTACTCATGTGGACTCCCTGGGTATTATGCCAGAGAGTGTTTAGGTAAGTTTTGTTACGAATGTAGTCGGTATGGGCACGACTCTTCGGAATGTCCCAACTAGATGAGGTGTTGTGTAAGTTTAGAAACGATCGTAGCAGTGTTAGTTAAGTAGGTAAAGTTGAAATGTGGTGTAACCTTTGAAATAGTTGTGTGTAGTTTCCTTTAAATCAAGTAAGACATGAATATCTTGTATACTGTTGTAACTTTACAAATAGTAAAGTAACTAGAGTTTAGTGTTGGTAGTTTTCGTATCAATTGTAGTTGTTGTTCAATGTTGAGTAATTGGAGTAACATGTAACTATGTTTATGATCGCGGTTGGATTCCGAGGACGGAATCCTCTTTAAGGAGGGTAGAATTGTAACATCCTGAAAATAGGCCTAGAAGTATCTAGTTGTACCTTGACTTTAATTAAGTATTGTAGTGATTAAATGATATTTTGTTAGTTAAAGTGGATACATGAGGGGTTATATGAATGATAGGGTTAATAAGTAAAAGTAATAAAGTGTTAAACGGTTTCATGTAATGATTCCGTAGATATCCCCGTTAGTTGAAACCTGTAAACCTAAGTTGTGTTATAAGTTGAATAGGGGAACAAAATACCCTTGTGGGGTATTAGACCCACTTAGGTCGGCCTCTGTGTGTGTCCTTATCTCCAGTGGAGTTAAAAACTCAAACACAGTGTATACACATACACTTTCATGTATTTGCAAACACACACACATTCAAGCTCTCAATTGTTGAAAAAGAAATCAAGTGAAATCAGTAGCAAGGAAGTTAGTAGCTGTATTTCAAGTGTGTAATCTTTTCTTCCTTCTCCTTCTTGTAAGTATTTCTTATTTGAAAGTTTAGTTCTTGAAGGTTTCATGGTGATGGTACAAATTGAAGGATTAAATGGTGTTTTGATGTGGGTTTTATGTACAAAACATGTTAGTCAACTTCAATGGATGTTAAATGAAGTGCATAAATGTTTAGAAATGAGTTTTAGTCGATTTGGGTGTTAAAAAAAACGCGGGATTGCAGGTCTGTCCACGAACAGGGACGAAGTCTGCTGTGCAGGACCTTCCTACGGCCGTAGGGAAATGTTTCTGCGGCCGTAGGGACCCTATTATTCCTGCGGCAGTAGTAAAATGTTCCTACGGCCGTAGGAAGATGTTTTTCAGTATTATTGAAATTAAGCCTTCTGTGGAAGTAGGAAAATGTTTCTGCGGCCGTCAGAGGGTATTTTAGATGGTTTACCACCTACGGGCGTAGGTATATAACCTACGACCATAGGAACCTAAAGAACAGCCTCTACAGGAGTAGGGAATGCTCCCTACGGCCGTAGAAGGGTTATTTAGTCTTCTACAGCCGTAGTCCATGCCCTCTGTGGCCGTAGGACCCTGTCCAGGGATGTTAGATTTGTGACGCGTGTTTAAGCGAATAATGTTAAGTGTTAAGTGATAACCCATGTATGTGTGACGTGTTAGGTACTCCTAAGGAACCGGAAGACGCTGACTGTTGTGATTAGCTTATTGTAAGCTTAAAGGTGAGTACCGGTTTCCCATGAGGCTCAGTAAGTAGTGCTAACCGTTATGTGTTAAATATGTATTGGTGATTCTAAGTACGTATGCAAAGGTATGTTATGATGTGATGTACCATGTTTATGATGATTAGAACTGCTGTAAAAGTAAGAGAATACTTATGACAGAAATCATGTGGTAATTGTTGTTGGGTTTTGTTGGCCATCTTACCCGCGCGGCGGAAGCGTGAAAAACAGATTTCCGGGTATAAAACAAGATGCCATCAAGACCCACTAATGGTGGAACTCTACATAAAGATAAAGCAACCAAATAAAAGAGATGGGATAGGAAAAATACCATGCTCCAGCTTCTGATTTCTTCATGTTGGGATGAACTCTAAGTCACAAGAGAGCAACTCTCATTTGATAGTCCACACCAAGTTTGTTCGATCCCCAAATGCTAGTAAGCCAAGTTATGATCTTCAAGACTTGACATCATTCCTTGGTACAACTCACAACTTCCAGAAGTAGCTCAAGAACATGCTTGAATTTATGGACTTCCCCATGAACTCACAAAGGAGCTCCAAGAACAAGAGAAGAGAAAGAGAGAGCCTTGCTTCATCTCTTGGTCAATCATTCAACCTTATGGCATGTAAGAGCCATACATAGACATTTATCACCCTCTTCTGCTGATAAGCAAGGCAACAAAGTCGTGCATAATCATTACTAGATGCCCCATAAGTCAAATACTTGAGACAAGCAATAACCAAAAAGTCAAGTTTCTGTCAGATGGATTACGCGCCGCGTAATCCTAAAACTTACACGTCGCGTAACCCTTACGGCCGTAAGCAATATGCCATGCGGCCGTAAGGCCCTTTTTCCAGATTTCAGATTCTCTCGTTTACGTTGTGTGCTGTCGGGTTCAATCCTTGGCGTGTGACCCAATAGGCTCGTGTATTATCAGTAGCGTTACTAATCTACGTGTGTCAGTGGGCATAATATCCAACAGACTCCCACTTGCACATGACACAGCGTATCAAGAAGTAACACAGACAGAGAGCGGCCTCTAGCAAGACATCTCTGCCCCTAAGTCAACGCGAGTTATGTCATCCCAAGACAAGTACCAAATCGCAACCCTATAGGTTTGATATGACCCTATAGATAAGCGATCAATCATCCTTTTGTTCGCGATATCCTTGTGAACACGAGACATGGTTAAATGTCAATCTCCGATCGTTCAAGATTATTTTTCTCGATCTCGATTGATGGTGACCCAAAATCTAGTTGCAATTGATCAAACATCATAGCAACATGAGCAAGGCCGTGCATTTTACGTCAGCTCTCAATCATCAAGGGGCCCATGGATATCTCTCTAAAACTAGAGGAACAAATCCCTTTGACTGCATTGCTCTGCCATATACCCCATACTTTACCTAAAAGCTCCCTTTATAACAGGCAGTCACTAACCGCGTTAGAAAGCAATCAAAGAAAACAGGTTCATGCTTTGGAATACATGTATCTAAGGTCTAAGGACGAAATGATATTATCTTTCTGAGTTACTCATAACATAAACCATGAAGTAAGCTCAGGTGTGGGTCGTCCAATCACTTGAATTAGTCAAGCACAGGCGAAGTGTTGCGTCTCTTTTATCCAATCCATTGTTGGATAGCGACCAACCACTTCCCTCAGTCTTAATTCAAATTTCCTCCCCAATGAAGAATGACCGACTGTGGACATTTAGAATGAAAAATCATTCTGGGAAGTTATTAAACATGCCAAGATGGAACACAGTAAAGATTCATGAAAATACCCGCCCATGGCGTATTATTAAATCACATTTAATAATCGATATAATATGATATACAATACTGCTTAATGTTCCCAAAGTTTAGTATATCTATATATAACTAAAATAAACTTAAGTCATGTCCTTTTGCAAAAGGATTTGCATGTAGGCGCTAATATGACAACCATCATCAGCCTATGACTTAAGCTTAATTAAACGGATCAGTTATAATGCTATCCGTTTGTACTCTCATGAAGACCATACCTCCATAACACAACCAAACCACTCATAAAGTGTTTGTTGACGAGACTATGGTCCTTTATCCAAGTCCGAGTACCTTCATTGATTCAAAAGAACTCAATAAGGTAAGTGACACTAAGGACAATGGTTCTTATGCCAAAGCCATTATACCCTCATTATCTCAGAAGATCCAAATAGGGTCATCAATGTTTTGAGAACCATTCTTACTAACAACTACACATAAAATAGGATCATGTACTCCGATCTAAATCGGCAGATATCCTCTATAGAAATTAGCACTGGAGTAATAAATTACTCTAAGCTTTATCTTTCCATAAATTTTCCAAGAAAATATCTCGTACTCCATAATCAATATTATATATATAATAATCATTATGGACGAATTACTCCTGAACTAAGCTTTTGAACCAAGCATAGTGGGGACATTTTCTCCAATATAAAGTATATACAAGTATATGATTATAACAATGCTCCCACTAGCCCTGACATTCATACAGGTTTAATCCTTGCTTTTGAAAAATCACATATATGATTTTCATATCAAAGCAAAGGTTCCAACCCTGAGATGCTTATTTAAGTCTATCAATAGACTTCCATAATTTGCAGACTCTACAAGAATACTTGTGCTCTTAGACTTCACAAGGATGCTTGTGTTTGTAGACAATACAAGGATACTCTTGATGTAAGAGACCTCCGGATAGTGTTTTAGGCACTTCCTCATAAAAATTCCTGTTAAGGAATGGAGTCCTTATATCAATTTATCATAGCCATAAAGGGCAGTGATATCTTATAAGTATCTGAGTAAACTTCAACATAGCTATTGGAATAAAGTTTCAAGATGATACCAACCTTATGGTCAATCATCGAGAGCACTTCTTAACTATGCGATATTTGAAGTTGTCTACAAAACAACTTTTGACATAACCACTGAAAGAAAGTTTCTATATGATACCTTCCACTTGGTCAATCATCAAGAAAACCTTTCCAATCAGTCGGTATTCAAAATGGTCTACAAATTTACTCTTCGACATTACCACTAAGAGAAAATTTCCAGATGATACCTCCCTCATGGTCAATCATCGAGAACACTTCTATTAGTCGATATTCGAAGTTGTAATCAAATCCATGATGGTTTCTTTCATAAAGAACCATATACACTCTATGGGTTTCCACCCCGGTATAGGATAAAAAAACAAGTTTCAAACTTGAATATCCTCAATGGATTACATCTCACATTCATTGTCTCTTTTCTACTAGCAGACAGTAGGCCCACTACGCTTCCAGTAGTTGATGAGTTATCATCAAGTCATCTTCCTTAGATATAATAAACTATATCTTTCTGGTCTTATGACGACATATACCAGTCTAAGAGGAAATGACTATATGTCAGGTTCTCCAGCCTTCTCATGCTGAATTTTAATCATTTCTGATTATTTGCTAGTCCAATCATCAGGTTATTTCATTCAAGGTTTACTTTTACTTCTAAAAACATCCATGGATATTAGTTTTGAAGAAAAGAAACTTTTTCCGAGAAAACACTTTGTTTTTATAAAAACAAATATCCCATAGTCTTGGAAGAATACCTAATGGAGTAACACCTCTAGATTCCGGATTCCTTCACCTTACGTACAAAACACAGGTGTATGCAATCCTGACTTTGAGATTGACAAGCAAAGATACTCTTTCTAGTCTCATCCCCTAAGGTGTAGTCTTAACCGTCCTTGTTCGTTTAAGATTAAGAACATAGCCCGCCACTTCTTTATTATACTTCAAACAATTGAATACTAAAGTGGAATATATCAATTACCAGACCATATCAAGAATGTCCAGTTCCTCCATGATAAGACCCATTATACAATGTGTCATAGAAGGAGTGAATTATATGACAAACCCATAATTCAATTGATGGTAATAGAATTTTAGAACATATTAACTCAATCTACACAGTCTACACAAGGATTAACTCGGCTAAAGCTCGACAATCAACCTTTGTGTAACTTGAATCAAGTATCATATTTCTTTATCTATTTTAAATCAGGCACTTCGTTATGGTATGTCTCTAACACCTATAAGGTTTCAAACACATAGTCTATCAATGAATATACATATCCATTTCTTCTACCATCATTGGTAAAGATAACGAAGTATTTGGATTTTATACCTTATGATTTGCTTGAACGGTCTACACGCAAGAGTGTGTACGTAATCCAACAAGCTATCAATCCTCTAACATACAAAAGTGAAGGATGTATAATTAAATTAACCTAATAAATAAGATTTGTTAGTCAACATTTGATCCATGATCAAACGATTCCAAATTCCTTACCACACGGAGTTTGGTGATACAAATCTTGTTTATATGGTTAAATCAACTATGTCATAAGGATAACTTATCCAAATTATTCATGATCATAATATTACTTCTTAAGCATAAGCTTAATATAAATGCCATGACATGTATAAACTTTGAAACAATTACCTGGTTCAAAATAATATACATCGTCCAACAAATGTAATAATAGATATAATGTTTCTAGCCACGAAAAATGCAAAACAAATATCTATTGAAGTAATATATTAGCTAGAAGGATAGGGAAGTGTCATACTTCCAATCCTTTCAATAGAAACAACTATATTGTTTTTCTATTTGAAGTCCAGCTCTCTATGCCTTATATGCCTACTTCCCTTTTAATACTTATACTTTGCAGCAAATAATTTGCAACAAATTTAAATAATATAGCTAGCGTTCAAAAACCTAGCCTATAGAAGTAGCATTAAAAACAAT